>JAXQQM020078374.1:0-154820 GCA_034641835.2 Pinus albicaulis
ACAATAGCTTCGGATTGCAACCCCATGACTTACATTTTATCACGTCAATTGCTGGGGAGGAAATATTCAAAATGGATCATCATTTTGCAAGAATTTGATTTGGAATTCATAAAATCCAAGTCAAAGAAGTCTTTAGTTTTGGCTGAGCTTCTCTGTGACCTTCCCTGTGATAGTACTACAACTACGTCAGAACCATCTATTCCAGACGACTCTCTATTTCTGATCGGATCATATGATCCTTGGTATGGGGATTTCATCATTTATCTCTAAACCTAAACTTTTTGACCTAATACCTCTTGCTCTGATCAGTGACGTATTCGATACCAAGCCAAATATTATCTGATCATCGGCGATACACTTTATCGTCGTGGTGTCGATACCATTTTAAGGAGGTGCCTCACTCATGAGGAGGCCGAAAAAGTGTTAAATGATTTTCATGCTGGGGCTTGTGGTGGACATTTATCTGGTTATGCTACCGCGCAGAAGATACTCCGTGTCAGTTACTTTTGGCTTACTATTTTTTGAGATTGCATCCTCGCATTCATAAGTTGTAATGCATGCCATATTTATGACCGTAAAATCTGTAAACCGCCAGCGCCAATGCATCATGTTGTCTCTGCTGGACCATTTATGAAATGGGGTATTGATTTCATGACATGTAACCCTCCTTCGTCTGGGGGGCATGGTTATATTATTGTCGCAGTCGATTATTTTACCAAATGGGCCGAAGCAATGCCTACATTCAACAACACAAGAAAACTAGCTGCATTATTTTTCTTCAACCATGTTATTGCACGGTTTGGGGTCCCATAGGCTATAGCTACGGATCATGGGAAGAATTTTTGCAACCATATGACATCTGAATTGATAGCCAAGTTAGGATTGTTGCATGATAATTATACTCCTTATTATCCACAATCAAATGGACAAGTTGAGGCTATTAAAAAAATACTTAAACGAATGCTAAAACGAATGATAGGAGTCCATAAAATGAACTGGAACTTGATCCTGTACTCCACCTTATGGGCATATCGAACCTTGGTGAGAAATGCAACTGAATTTACTCCTTTTCAATTGGTGTATGGTTTGGAAGCTATCTTACCATTCCAATGCGAAATATCATCATTAAAACTCGCGATAGACTTGTTACCTGACACCTCAGAAGAAGAAGCGCGTCTCCTTAACCTCATCCATCTATATGAAATGCTTCGTGAAGCCCAATTGGCCAACGAAGTGCATAAGAGATGTATAAAGGTGCAATATGACAAAAATGTCCTGCCTCACATCTACTCAGAGGGTGACTTAGTCCTTCTTTATGACCAGGAAGCTAATGTAATGGGTACAGGGAAATTTGAGCCATTATGGCATGGCCTCTACGTTTTCAAAAGAGTTCTTGCTAAGGGTTCCTACGAGTTAGTTGATTACGATGGGATTCCATTGGCATAACCTAGAAATGGGTTGTATTTGAAACGTTACTATGCTTAATCATAAGCGTAGTAATTTTTTGTATTATATTGTTTATATGCTGTTGATTTTCAGTCACTATCTTAATTTGTTTTTTAGAGTTTTCTTGACGTTAGTAATCCACTTTAAATTTCATCGCAGCTGACTGAATCTTCAGAACCATTTGTTGGATATGCTGATGGTGCTAGTCATAGTACGCAGAATCTATCCTCTGCAGCATGGGCCATTTTCGCTCCGAACGACGAGTTGGTGAGTTTTCAAGGGATTTGTATCGATAGATCAACGAATAATATCGATGAGTATAGCGTGTTGATCAAAATTCTCTCTGATGCCATTTCATTTGGTATTAACCACAAAATCATAAGGTTAGGCTCACAACTCATGGTACTTCAACTTACTAGTATTTATACTGTTAGAAATCCAACACTTCTTAGATTGTTCCTAAGAGTTCGACTTTTGGAGAGACATTTTGATTTCATTCAATATCAACACATTTCCAGAAATATGAACACTTTAACTAATTCATTAGCTAATCAAGTTTTAGATAGACATGTGTGACATAGGTAAAGAAAACATTCACATCATTGAATAGGATTGCACATTAAACATAGGAAAAACTATGAAAACATATAGATAGATAGTTATAGGTTTTTTAAAAAATTTGTGCCCAAGACACATTGGTCATCTAACCTTAGAATGCAAAAAATTCATAAGTAAACTAGTGGTGCTCATGATAGCATGCTATAGATCTAGCAATCCTACGAAGCAACTGCATCCAACAGTTAGGAACCCCAACTGTGTGTTGCTGTAGTCGCATGGGAAGCTCTTCGATCTGGCAATCCAGAATCCCGAAGGTCAAACCCTCTATGTGCTGCTGGAGCTTAGTGAGAGTCTCAGCCATATCAAGGTCTTGAATGAATTCTCTCCCAACAACCCTCTCTGCTGGCGCATCCGCTTTGCACTCTGGTTCCTCTACTGGTTGAACACGGCCAATATCCGCATTACATTAAAACATTTTGTTTAGTCTTGGAAAGAAATCAAAACAAAAAAGCATTTTATAAACCTTATAAAAATCAAAAAACATGGTCAAATCAATCTTACCTATTGCACCCCATTGAGTGCCTTCTGGTAAAACTAGATCTGGATCTCCTCAAAAGTCTATGCCTGCATATGCGTACTCATCGATGGCAACGATCTGTCTCCTAAACTAGGCAAAGAATGCAGTCGAGAACACAATGGTTGATTGGCATAAATGCAAACCCATGAGTTCTACCCATCTCTGCATTTGAGGATCTCTAAGACTAGATATATCCAATGTTACATTTTGTGGCTGCATCAGTGGAATCCGTTCCAAAGAAAAACAGATAAGGATGGAACCATAACTGGAATTTTTCTTCCTTCCTCCCTTTGTTTTATTCAGTTGTTCCTTTATTTGCGATAGAACAACTTCAAACCAGTTGAATAGTGTTGGCTCTAAACATTCCAGCACATAGTGCATCTACGTTCTGTTCGCTACATGGAGTGTAACGGTGCCAGCTAGTTTAGCAATTATGAATAGGATGGTTCTCAAAGGAAAATACCTGACATCACGGATGTTTATTTTTACATCTTTCCTAGGTTCTGACCCCGAATAGCAATACTGCATAACATAATCCCTCGATGTTTCTCCTCCAACGGTAGATCCTATGAGTGCAATGGGCAAACCTCTCCTCGACAAACCTGTGAGAAAATACACATCCTCAAGACAACACTTGATTTTTTATGTGAAATGCCTTTATCGTTGGATCCCATGCTTGAACAAAGAACTCCAAGAGTTCTATCTGTTGCCTCATTCTTGATAATTTGAAGCACTTAAGTAGCCCGCAATCTATTAAAGCTATTATAGTACCCGAATCATTCAAGGCAATCATATCTTGTTCTTCAGGTTGTCTTTCTCTCCATGTAATCATCATTATTATCCGATGGAAACTTGAAAATCAACCATAAGATCAATTAGGTACCATTCATTGCAAAAAACTAGGCAAATTTTGGACACAGCATGAAAACAAAAAACTTCAACTACACCCAACGCACTCCCTGGGATGAGACAGTGTGTTGCACATGGAGGTACACTTCACTGTACCTACTATACAACGCAGGTTTCGACATTCAGGGTTGCGTTGCCCTCATTTTGGGAAAAATTTACCCTAGGGGCCTCAAAAACCTTAAAATTTGCAAGGGATGGTAATGAAATGAATATTGAAAGAAAGAGGAGGTTTTTACCATTTACCTGGATCAAATGGAAATGAAATCCGTCCGTTGAAACGACCGCAATCAACAATTGAAGTTTGGGGGAAAAATCAGGTTCAGAACTCCAAAATACAAATGGTAACTATGGAATAGTAAAAATGAATAGTGAAACTGCTTTATATAGTCATTTAATTACTTGCAAGTTAAATTTGTTGCTATGACTATAGTTTTATTATTTTATTTTATCATGAAATAGGTATTTTTAATCCATTTGTTGTTGTTCTGAACAGGAGATACAACTGACGAACAAATTAGTCGTGTAGATTTATTTCAAATAAGGACTTGACCACAAAGCATATTTTTTCTCCTTATTTTTTGAGCTTTGATAAAAACGAAAAAGGATTTGAAGTGCACTTTTATCTCTTTTTCGAGCTTCGATAACAGCGAAAAAGGAACCCCTGGAGTCTTCTTTCAGCTCTTTTCAGACTCCAATAATGTGAAAAGATTTTCGAGCACTTGTCATTTCGAGCCCGTTAAAGTAAATGAATTGATATTTACTCAGTATAAGTTTAACCATTTTCTGGACTGAGATGGATTATTTACGAAAACGAAATACCTTGGTTAAACATGATCGAAGAGGTTCTTTCAGCTATTATTTTACACTTTTTTCGGATCTGAGAGACAAATTTACGAAAATTCACTTTTGGAGTCCTCTTTTGTCCTCTTTTTCAGACTCTCTAAACATGAAAAAGGACCGGGATATCACTGTCTTTAAGCTCATTAAAACATAAAATAGGGACAGGCTTGTCGATCATGGCAAGAATCGAGTTTCATTCATTGCTAGACTCATTAAATTATTAAATAGCGATACTTAATTCTTTATTCGCCCGAAGGGTTGAATTATAGATCAAGCAAATGTGATCCTCCTCAAGCTTGTTAAAAAATAAAGAGGTATTGGTCGAAAAATGATCGGGGAAATTTTGGGAAAAGCAAGCAAAGTTTCTTTTTGGTAGCAAGTCACTCTTGAACATAACACTTCTTTCACTCCATGTCCGTGACCGTTTGGGTTGGGTAATCATCTTGACAGTTCATTCACACCTATGGTTCATCATACCTTCACTTCGGTTTTGGGTAAATGCTACCAACTCATCATAGTGTCGTCGATATGTTCAAGAGAATTCATCCAGTGATTTAGAACTCATCCATCTGAAATAATCATAAACCTTCATTTTCATGACCTTCATCCATGAAAATTTCTATATCAAGTCATACCCTTGTCTCCGAAATTAGTAACTCCAATTTTGCAATAAGGTGACTTCCTGTCAACGGAAAATCAATATCCAGGAAGTTCACTTAGAAACATCAGATTCCAGTACCATGAGGCTTGTTACAGCATCGACAAGATCCTCGCTTCTGGACTTTTGACCGAAAGATTTTGTTTGGCGTTCGACATCAAATCATCTATTCATGCCTTACGAAATTTACTGCAGTACCTTGAGGGCCATTTTCATTAATGGTGGTTCTCTCGCGTTTTTTAACAGCTCACATTATTGGTTGGTAATCAAACGATGTCTTTCCATGTTCGACGACAAATCATATATTCTCATGGCTAGACTTGTACCCGAATGATTGAGTGAATGAGATAAGAAGACCCCGGATCTAGTTTCAACCATCCAAGCTGTGATTTCAAGATTTTTGTACACATCATCTATACGGTGACCTTACATACAGATTTTCATCTAAACATGGACCTATATCTATAGGCAATGTCTGCATCTGGGCAACATTCCAATCAAGACGAATTTCTGAATTATGTACATGTTATTAGACTGTTTTATGTATTGAATATGGGAATGCCTACCCTTAGTAATTATGATCAATAGAGGATTTATCATGATGTAATGTATTGTAAGATTGATGCAGGTGACTATTTCATTTTGTTTCCAGGCTCATCACAGTGTAAATCATCTCAATCAAATGTTCTTATTATTTGGATCTCATGCTTTACGGGGCAATTGTTATAGGTCAATTTGGGCAGCATTCCCAATGACCTGGTTAACTAGGCATCATCTCCATGACCGATGATCAAGGGTCTATCATTCCCTATCATCTCAGTTGTTATATGCCCTAAGACAGGAAACAACATGAATCAAACAAATGGCTTTCATCAAAGCAAGGCTTTTCCATGGTTTGAAGCTTATTATTAAACACGTGGGAGCTCACCAACGCAGGCTCTAAGGGGCCTAAGTGCATTGCATATGAAGGTATCCCCATTCAAGGCTGCTTTGCAAAGCACTTCCCGACATTAAAAGTAGCATTGGTCACATTGGGATCAAAATTCTCATTTTTTCTGGAATCTCCACTTGGCCAGTGTCTTCTAGAAGGGTTCACATGTGTCATGCTTCGGATCCAAGTGTCCATTTGACATCTACATGACTGGAAAATAGATCTTGCCGATTTTTGGAATGCAATTTATTGCAAAACGACCTACATTTCATCTATAAATTGAACACAGATCTAAGTGTTCAAGGAGGAAGAATTTGAGTAGAGAAATGCTGGAGAATTTTCAATAGAGAGTTTGATTTGTGGAGCTATTGCTGGAGATACTTATGCTATGATGAGACTTGGGAACTTTGCTGGAAGGTCACGACGAATCAGTCACTAGGTTGTAACCTCTCCTTTTATCATCAATAAAGAGTACTTCTTGTTTTTCCCTACATGCATCTATGATAACTTTGATTTTCCATGTTGTAAGATCTTGGTTGGTGAATGTAGTTTATGCTTAACTGATTTGGCTAATTAGCTTGAATATATATCTATATTATTGCATCTTCTGTTGTTTCAGTGTTCTTTCTTGCAAGAAGCATTTAGCTATTTGAAACTTCTTGAATTTGAAGCTATAGTGGAAGCAATAGAAAGGAGCCATTTAGAAGCGACTGAAACAAGTAAGCATCCAATCCTCTCTGTGTATATGTTCTGAGTTAGGAAAAAGGGTAGTGCAATCTTTCAGTTGTTGTTCTAGACTAGACACCAGTCTAGGGAAGTGTAGTTTATTCGTAGATTACAATTTTGGCCCAACATAGATGGAGGAAACTTAGATCATGAGATTCTAAGTGAGTATCTTGCAGAGTAAAAATATCAAACCAAATTCTTTCAAAGAGAATCTCACTCTCCCATAGTTCATTCAGCTCAAAGAAGAAATAAGACCTTGCAGCAATAGATTTCTATTACCTACATTTGATGTGACATCCACATGTACAGCAAGAGCTTGGGGAATGAAGCTAGATTCAGTTTTCCTGCTACATCCAGTAGTAGAAAGAGAGGCCATTGAGATTGCAGCGCTACACATGGAGGGTGAAGAAAAAATTTGGTGGTTCAGCCATTTGAGTCATTCAAGAGTGACTGCATATGCAAATTTTACTCAAAGTTTGAAGTTTGACAAGAAGAAATCAGAGGAGAAGGAGCTTCCACCACCACTTGCTGCAGGAACACTTGCATCAAGAGAAAGAACACTTGCACCTTTGCAAAGTGGTCTTGATCTCTTGACATTTAGAGTCCCATGCATTATTCTGGAGATGCGTGAGGAGGAGGAGACTTGTACCAGCATTGATGCAGCCATAGAAGAGCAACTATCATCATCAGTAGTTGGGGAAGCCATCACACTGGAAGGAGGAACCCTTATAGTAGTACAATATGTTCCCAAGCTTTACCAAGGTATGCACATGTTTCCAATTTCCATTATTTCAGAACATCATATGGAGGATTGTGGAAATATACCTTTGCATGACCTAGGGTTAAAGCACAATGCTGATTTGGAGCAGCAAACTATCACTACGCTAAGGACCCTTCATTTGGTCAAGGAGGAGATATACAGTCATCCTAGTATATCATTGTCGAGCTGCACACAACTCTTGGTGTTGGAGTGTAGAATTTTGGAGGATGGGATGAACATTTTCCTCAGCAGAGCAATGCAGCACTATGTGTTCAACATTGAGCATAATCTTGAGGCAACATATTCACCATCATGGAGATCAGCAGCGCTGTCATTGAGTAGCAGTGATGATTTGGGGGCCCAATCTTTATTGGAGCATTCCAATAACCATTCTACATGTGTAACAGGGGATAGGCATATGGTTGATGAGAGACATCTTATCTTCCATTGTTATGATGGATCTTTCTTAATGAGCACTTCATTGCTTAATGAGAATATTTTTCCTTCAGTATATTTGGATCCTTATGGGATCAACTTGGACATTGAGGAGTGGTATTCATTGGGAGATCTCTGAGAGATTGCATTTCAACATCCCATGAAATGCAAAGATAGAGATGTAATTTGGGAGGATGGTATTCTCCATTGGAGGGATACCAATTTTGAGCATGATGATAGAAACTTACCATTGGTTGGATGGGTGATGTGGATGAGCAAGAGGCTAGAAAGCCACTTGCAGATCTATGACACATGGCAGCAGGAGGCAAGGCTGCGTTGGTTACTCTTGAAAGAGTTTGGTCATTGGGTACCACATTCTATTTCAAAGAGTATGTTGGTGGATGGAACTTGGAATGGCACTTGCATCATATGGTAGCAAGGAGTTTGGGTGTATTGGGGTGATGTGATATCTTTCATATAAACCATCATGTTGTTGCTCCATATTTTATATGGTGATGGTATGGGGAGGCAACAAGAGTTGTTATTTATTTGGAGGTTCTTGGGAGAGTATGGGTTGATTTTCTCCCATACTTTGCATGATGTTGCGGGAGTAGGTGATGGCACTATCAGGGTGAAAAGGTGCTACTCCTTAGCCTTAAAGGATTAGGAGGTACTTCCACTTGGGAAGGAATCTCCCATATATAACATCATTATGGTAGATGACTTTGAAATTTGGCATGTCAAAGAATGGAGTTATGAGATGACCGGAGCCTTATTGCAAAGGCCAACAACAGTGTCACTTGCGAGCTTGGGTTTGCTGATGGAATGTTCCCATGATCACTTCACATATGATGCACTTGATGAACAAGTAGAATATGAGAGTGATGGACTAGTGGATGGAGACATCTATTACCTGATATGATCTTCTTGACTTGGATCTCCAAGCATAAGGAGAATTCTTTGCATACAGCACACGTTTCATTCCTTTTCATGGGGATATGTCATACCACTATGGAGGGCTCATTCATGGATCTTATTATCAGCCTACTCTCAGTACATGGTAAGAATTGTGTTTTTGCACTTATGATTATCTAACACAATATTTGCATTCTCTTATCATATTTATACAGTGCATTGCTCCACAAGAGGGCAAGCATCTATTTGGGCTTCATGGTCATTTTGGGACCAAAATATATGATGGAGATAGCCATTTCTTGTATGGCTTTGGGCAAGTGTTGTACTATTTCCTGTATGCTCAGTTGATATACAATGCCATTTACTATTCACTAGTAGATGAGATGACATGCACAACAAGCAAATTGGTTGGAGACAACTTGCCATATTATGTTTGAAACAACAGTTATCAAAACTGCATTGTGACTACTTGAGAGACTGTTGGTACCTTCCAGCACTATGTAAAACCTTAAGTACCTCCATCATTTGGATTCCATATGATGATAATGTCATATTCATTTTATATGGGATGATCTGGGAAAGAACCAAAGAGTGGGTCTTTGAGGATCTTATTGTCTTTTTGCTTCATTACAGCCAACATTCAGTAGCAGCTCTACATTTATTATAAGTGGAGAGATAGACAACGTGGGATGGAAAATTTGATCCATCATGTTCAGCTATGCAGCCCACCTTCTTTGCAGGAGCCTAAGGTGGAGGAGATGTTTCATGAGTTTCCACATTGAAGGGTGACTCACTTTTTTTGAGTGATAGCTTGGGGATGGAGGCTTCATATGGGAATGATAGTTGTCATATTCCTTTTTAGGAATTTCTGCAATATGTCTAATGAAGACGCTGTATAAGGAAAACCATGCAACAAAAACACAAAACATGACTTGGATCCTCTTATATATGTTTTATGTAGCTGAAATATGGAATTGCATCAGAAAAAAATCATTCTAGCTACATTAAACATATCTCCCTAGCTAAAATGTGCTCAAAAGCCTTCCAATCCCATGACTTCACACAATATAGTTTCTGAAGACTGAAATAGCATAATTTTCATTGTGGATTCTACAGAAAATTATGATTCAATACATATCTATAACTTACTTTAATCATATAGAAAATAAATGGAGGTTTAACCTCTTTTACATGGACATTAGAACACCCCGACAGGGGTTTTCGGAAAAATACCAATGTAAAATTCAGTACTGCAGAATATAACACAATCCACTGCAAATATGTATTAAATAATACTGAATATTACAAGAAATATATGATCAATACATAAAATGGCCAAAGAACCTCCTCAATAGACTTCCCGGAGAGAAATAGACACCTCCTCCTCCAATACAAGCACAGAATCAAGGGGTTTAACCCTGCTACCATTGCTCCTGCAAAAAATACATAGTTACTAGAAGTGACTACACTATAGATGTTCATGACTGAATGACCTCAAGTCATATGATGGAAAATTAGCCCAGGACCTTCCCTTTTGATCTCTTAAACAAGCTAAACCAAAGGTGAAGATGGAATTCCCTCATGAAAATTCATTGCACTAAATAGTGCCGCAACTAAAGCTAAATAGTTGAAGCTTGCAAGTAGTCAAAAGACAAAATATAGATGAATATCGAATTCCTTCATTGCTTCTATCTCCTTCTTCTTATCCTTTGCGAGCCTCCTCACCCTAGACCCCACTCATTGTTGAGGTGACTTCCTAGAAAATATTCCTCTTTCAAAACTGCGATGTCCTTGTTGGTTTCCCTCCTCTTGTAGCAGTGTTGTTGACTTGGTCAAATGGATCTAATTCACTTGCATTGTCCCTATTTCACACCAAGGTGGCTTTATTTTCCCTCCTAATCTAATCCCTTTACACGCTGGGATTTTTTTTATTGTCCTTTTACTCTTCTACTGCAAAAATGGAGCAATGATAATATTCCAACTAGTAGTGGATAATTGGGAATATTACAGTCCTCCCCACTCAAAATTTTCTTTCCCACAAGCAACAGTAAAGAAGGATGCTGCAAGATCTTCTCTCCCTCCCAAATGGCATCCTCATTTGGTAGATTCCTCCATCGAATCAGATATTCCTTGATGACTATGTTTCTTAGCTGCCTCTCCCTTGTGTCTAAGAGTGCTTATGGCTACAAAATTAGGTGGCCCTCATCATCAATGGGGGGGAGATCCATGTTGGCAACTACATTTCTCCCAATGGCATTTTTTAGGCAAGAGACATGGAAGATATTGTGGATTGTGCTTCCCTTAGGAAGCTCCAGCTCATATGCTACCTTATCGACACACTTGATCACCTTGTATGGCCCATAGAAATGTAGTTTGAGCTTCTCAACTCCCTTCTCCTTGAGTGTGGACTGTTTATAAGGCTGAAGACGCAGATAGACTAGATCTCCCACCTCAAAATGTCTCTCTATCCGACCACGGTCTGCATATATCTTTTGTTGGTTTTGGGCAGTAGCTATTGAGCCCTGAAAATGTCTTCTCTTTTGCCAAACTTCACTTCATTTCATCATTCCTTTATCATTTCATAAACCTAAAAATCAATGAGAATGATTAATATGACTTAATGGTTGCATACAATGATTAACTTATTGTACTTTTGTGATTTTTGCTGTCTTAAAGATTTTTGAATAGTTTAGCTATAGAATACAGTCATTCTGTAGCCAGTCAAGTGTTTCGTAGTTGTTTTGGTGTTTAAGTATGTTACAGGTGTCTTCTGGAGAAAAGGCACACATGGTTGGATTCCAAATCTTCCCTACATCATTCCTTCCCATCCATGAGTACTGAATCGATTCTAGTGTAAAGACCCTCATGGAGAGGAACTTTGGAAATTTTTAAGGGGCTAGCTCACTTCCATAGACTCGAATCTCTATGTAATTTTGGTATAAATACCAATATGTTGTCTTCACTTTCTTTGTTATCTGCATGGTTCTCCTGATTTCTTCATTTATCCCGGGCTCTGCTACATTACTGATTGTGCTGATGGTTGGGTGCACAAAGAAATCCACAAAATACTTGTATGTATAATACTTCTAATATTCTAATAGAAGGGTGGTCCATAAAATGACAGATTGAGGCTCATCATCTTCATTTACCTTGGTCATTTGAAATTGAAACCTTCTAGACTGGAAATGGACAAACATATATACCAACACAAAGGAATATTTGAAAACCTCCTCTTTATCAAACTTTAAAAAATGTTCATGAATGGCCTCTGCTGGCAGGGTCAAGCTTCTAATAACATTATCTGAGGAATTAATACAAGAAAGGGGCCACTTTTTAGGAGTGGGGGCCTGCCTCATCTGCTGGATGGATTGGGAATTGATGGCAAACAAGATTTCTCCAGTTGGGGTGACTATGGTCCTTTGATTAATGTCATAACAGCTCTGAAACTTCCTGATGAACTCTGGACAACTATGGGTTTTTGGAAATATGTAAAGAGGTAGCTGGGTCTCCCATAGGCTAATATCATCGGATCCTTCGAGAATTTGGTCCTCAAACCAAAAGTAGATATCGAATAAATCAGAATCCGACTTTGTCTCATGGATTCTGTAGTCTCCATCTGCTAGAGCCAAATGATACAGGTCCACTTGTGGGTATACCATAGGATTAAACGGATGTTGATATAGCTTTGGAGGCATCTCTTCAATGATTCTTATTTCACAACCTACAATGGAGAATGGGATGACAGAGAGGGGAACCGAGAAAGGGAAATGGTTATGGATCAACACTAGGGAAGGGATATGACAAAAGGGGATAGTGACTAGGATAGAACATTATAAAGGAGCTCTGTAATTCAGTTTTGCATAGTGCTAAAAACTATTCTTTGATGAAAAAATGGCTCTTCGGCAACGGTTTGCGCAATTCGATCTTTTCTCCAATAATACCTGGAAATTCAATTCATGCATCAGTTTGACAATAATCGATAGAGTGAACTATATAGTTATGCCGGAATTTGGATTTTAAAACAATGATGTGGTGGTGTGGAGGTGGCATGGGTTTGTTGGATAAAGGCCTGACCCTTTATGGCACAACGAATTTCTTAACGGGAGGGGACGTGATTGAGTGGAGCGGACAGGCGAGAGTAAACGCGACGTGAATGGTATATGCAATGGTAAAAGGTGCAATGGTTTGGTGGGTGGCCAAAGGGATTTTCGGAGGGTGTGAGAGCGGTAAATTGTATTGGAAAGGGGGGGGGGGGGGGTGCAGAAAAGCGATGAGTGCGACACGTGGATGAAAAGGCAATATGAGATACCACCCATTTCAGACCCCCCCTTCTTTGTTAACCTTTGGCAGATGCGGGGAGGCCGAAAGGCGTTGTAGGTCATACGATGCACGGAGGTGAGCAGAGATGGCGGGGAGTTGTGGGGGGTTTAGCACAGACATGACGTGGCAAGGAATAGGTGGGTCTGCCCACAACCTACAGGTCTCTGATTTTATTATGTGCCACGATATGTAAACTTCAAACTTTGTAATTTGCGATATGCACTCGGGTCCCACCCTCATTGCACATCGCACTTCGACGGTATTACCACTTACCATGGATGCTATATTTTAAAACCTGCGATGTGTGCTCTGCAACCAAGCCACACCGCATCGTGCATCGCACTCCGATGACTTTAATATTTACCTTTGCAACTAAATTTTAAAACTTGCGATGTTCGGCATGCGGGCCAGGGCTACGTCATTTTCCACGTCATATGTCACGTCAGCTTGCCATATCATCATATATCAACTGTGATCTGTTGGGTCAGGGCCATGTCATCCACCACATCACTACCACGTCACCTTTCCACGTCATCTGCATATTGCACTTCGACGGATTTAACCTTTACCTTCGGACTTATTCTTTAAAACTTATGATTTTTTATTGTGATCAGGTCCCACCTTCATCACATATCGCACTACAATAACTATAACATTTACCTTTTACACTTAAATTTTAAAACCTGCAATGTGTGCTATGCAATGGTTATATCGCAAGTTAAAAATTTTAAATTGCGGGCGCTTAATAAGTAAGTTTTAAGATGTGTGAAGTGCGGGATGCGATGTGCTAAATGCTAGAAAGTGAGAAAAGGAAAAATGTGAGAGAAATGCAGAATAAAAAGGTTTTGCATGCAGATTTGGGTAATGTATAAAGGCTAGATGGGTCCCACCTTCATCATATCAGCAGAGTTTTAAGTTTCTGTGATGAGTTAAGAAGAAAAGTTTAAAACTTGCAGGGTGTGAAGTGCGGGCAAGAGGTAAGTATACAACTTTTAGTGGGTGTGTGGAGCTGTAGCATTAAGGCTTCAAACTTATATATAAGTGGGTTTATAGAGGGATAAGTCTGAATGGTTATGTATGTGGGTCTCAGGGTTTAAATGGGATTTAGGGCGTTGGAGTACATAATTAAGAAAAATGAAGGGTAGGAAGAAGGTAGATGGAATGAATGGGGGCAGTACGGAGTTTTCTCACTATCACACTTAATCAACAACACTTTCCTCTTGAAACTGAGCTAAAAGGAAAATATATTAATTTGATGCTCTTGATAGTCAAGCTCTCCCTTCCTTTCTCTAAAAATAAATGATAGCCATAGTATATTATTTTCAGTGAGACAAATATAAGAAATAATCAGTCACCTGGTGATATTGTGAAATACCGGGGTCTAACAGTGGCTCCAGTTGGGGATGGAAGCTCCTTCAGGAGGTGTCAAGAACACCGTAGACTAGTGACCCGATCCATTGGGATGATCCCAACCATGCAACCTGATCTGGTACAAATTCTGTGGCTGAAAAACTTCAAGCTAAAGTCAACACTCTCTACAAACTGAAGTATGGAACACACTTGATCTAAAAACTAAAATGTAACTTGAGAATTAAAACTGGAAAAATGCTCAAAGTACTAAGCTCATATACACACCTACCTACCTAATCTACATTTATAATCATTTTTCTCCCTTTTAGGGTGCATTTAGATTTGCGGACCTTGACCTCATTTTTTATTTTGAATTTCTAACCTATCACTTATCCCTTATTTCTCCTATTGGTTCAAATTAGGTCGTTGAACCAATGTCATTTTCTACCTATCTACTGATAAGCCAATATTAAAGGGTTTGGAAAATATTCATTTTCTAACCTATCGATAGAAAACCAAAATTGTACAATCATGCTTAAACTGTATGATTGCTCAAATCTCTTTTCAATAGTAGTGGCACTTTGATTTGCAACACTTTCAGAAATTGGGGCTTTCTTTTTCCTTTTTTAAATACCCTCTTTTCTTCTTATTTTGTTTCTTTTTATCTTTCTTTGGCAAAGACCTTTGAATATTTGAAACCTATGTACAACATGAAAAATTTGAAAAGATGAAGTACACAGTTACCAAGCACACCAAAACCAGTAGCCCTGTATACTTCTCCTCTGCAACGTTTTGACTGATCTCTTTCTTCCCCTTTTTTTTATTTGCTTATCAGACTAGGCTTATGGCCTTCACTTCAGGCTTCAACCTTGTCCAATGGGTTTTTGAAAATTGTAGGGCTATGGTATTTACAATGATGAAAGTTTAATATGAGTTTTTAGCAAAAATAATGTTTTAGCATCCTGCCATTGACATGACCTCCAAACAGCTCTGTTCCATCCATATCTTGCAAGAAAAATGCATTATCTCCTCTGAAAGAATGAATAATGTATGGGCCTTTCCACAGATTTTCAAAATTGCCATGCTTACCTTTATCTTCTCTTATGGAATCCCATTTCAACACTTTATCTCCAATATTGAAATTATTTGCCTTTGTTATTTTGTCAAATATCTTCTTTATATTTTCTTGCACCACCTGAGTTCTATTGTACACCTCTTCTTTGGACTGCTGCAGATGAATGGTCTGGCTTATTATTCTTTTTACATCATTTTCTTCAGCTTGCACTTCTTGAATGAGTTTCATGCCTGGCGCTCTTAAGGATGTTGGGAAAAATGCATCCATTCCATAGACTAACTGTTATGGTGACATGCAAATTTATTTCTTAGTTGTCAATCTGTCAGCCCACAATGCATGCACTAATTTGTTATGCCAGGATTTCATGTTGTCTTCCAACAACTTCCTGATGACATTGACCAGGCTCTTGTTGGAGGATTCAACTAGACCATTACCTTGAGGGTAATAAGCTGTTGAATTCCCCAAAGAAATGTGATATCTATGGAAAAAATCTATCATCTTCTTGGACTTAAAAGCAACAACATTATCTGTAATGATTTTCCTAGGACAACCAAATCTATACAAGATGTTGGCTTCAAGGAATTTGATAATCACTGAGTCAGTAGAAGTTCTGGAGGGAATGGCCTCTATCAATTTGGTAAAATAGCCTGTAGCTGTAAGGATCCATTTATGCTTGGCAGAGGACGAAGGGTGGATTTCCCCAATGAAGTATAAACCCCATTTCTAGAAAGGAGATTCAACATAGGTTGGTTGTAAAGGTAGATGCAACAACTTTATTTTTCCCTAAAAAAATTGACATTTATGACAGGTAGCTACCATTTTGTGAGTGTCTGGGAAAATAGTAGGCCAATAGAAACCAACCCTAAGGATATTGTTAGCAGTGGTTTTCCAATAGAGATGGCCTCCACAATCCCCTTCACGGAATTATTTCATGACCCTATCTGCATCTTCTTGAAGTAAACATTTAAGCAATATGCCCCTAGAATCTTTCCAGTACAAAACATTTTCTAGGATGCAAAATTTTACAGCTTTCAATTTCAAGAATCTAGATTTTGTTTTGGACAAACCATGAGGAGCATTTAAATAAAATAGAACATACAGTATATCTACGTACCAGGGAGAATTTAGGGATGCTTTCTAAATAGGTGGAGTTGCCAGCTCCTCTTGTTCATCTAGTAAATGAATCAAATTAATGTCTAGTGCTTGAAAATTTGTTTCAACCATCAATTTGGCTAATCCTTGTCCCTTGATTAGTTTGGTGGGTCTGATCTCTAAATCATACTCCAACATAACAACAATCCACTTTCCTCTCTTTGCATCAGGATCCTATGTTAGGATGTATTTGATAGTTGTATTGGGCACAAATGTAATGATGTGTGAATGTAGAATGTAAACTCTGAAATCCTTCAGTGCTTTGATCAAGGAAAAAGCCTTCTTTTCCATGAAAATTATACTTCAAAGGTGCATCTCTTAAAGCTTGGCTGAAAAATGCTATGGGCTGCCATTTTCCATCCTTATTTTCTGCAGCAATACAACAACGATTGTGTGCACTGATGCAAAGGAGAAAAAGATGAAATCCTTGGTGAAATCAAGGCTGATCAGAACCAGTGCCTTAGTGAGTGCCTACTTTACTAGGTCAAAGGAATATGTAGCCTCCTTGGTCCACTTGAATCCTAAATCTCTTTTGAGCATGTTGGTGATATTCCTCAGGAGTTCTGCAAGATTTGGTATGAACCTCCTCAAAAAAATTATTTTTCCAATGAAGGATTGCAGTTCCTTGATGTTTCTTGGATGACTGATTTGTAGTATGCCCTCAATCCTACTAGGGTCAATCTTAATCCCTTCTTCAGATATGATGTGGCCTAGAATCTTTCCTTATTCAAGACCAAATAATTATTTCTTAGGATTCAGAGAAGGACCGAACCTTCTGCATTTTTCAAAAAATCTTCTCAAATGGGCCAAATGTTCTTCATCATTTTTTGAATATACTGTAATATCATCAAGATATATTACAATGAAAAGACCAATTTATTCTGAAAAAACAATATCCATTGGTCTTTGAAAAGTGGCACCAATATTTTTATACTATATACATGAAGTTTCCCTGAGTAGTAAAAGTTGTTTTGTGTTGATCATCTGGATGCACCCGCACTTGATTGTACCCTGAAAATCCATCTAGTAGAGAGATTCTTTTGGAGCCTGTTAGCCACCTATAAAATTTGTTATATCAAAAGGTGGCTAAGAATTTTTGAGCCTTCAAGGAACAAATTTTATTACTAAATTTTTTTGGCTCTTGAAGACTCTTGAAGGCCTCATGCCTATCCTCTGTCCGAACTTAACTGTTGTTCCCATTTTACACTTAGAAATCTTGCTGATTTCCAAGCTAGAATACTGCTGCAAGCACCATTTCCCTTTTCCCCTTTTCCAAAGCTAACCTCATTTTCTATCCCTCTATTTCCCATGAAAATCCCTCATTTTCATGTTTTTCCCATTCCCCCTTCATCAAAATCTCTTTTATAAGGTTTAAAGACTCCTTATTTTCCTTATCCGAACCCCTCTAACCCTTTTAAAATCATTCAAAAACCATAAAATCACATTTTTTTGGTGTGGACTTAAGCCCCCTCGGGCTAAGTCTTAAGCCCCTTTCTTCATAAGCCTCCGGTCTTATTATCTCCCATGTGCCCCACGGCCTCGAAATCAGGCGCCAAGCCATTTTTTAATTTTTTCCGCCCAAAGTTTAAAAACTTTGGTTTATATTAAAAAATCATTGGTTTTATAATTTTATTAAATCTCCACTGGTTCAAATTTTAAATATTTCCGCACGGTTGATCTGATCTGAAGATCGGACGGCATGGAGTTCATCACTCCTGTGGTCCCCGCATTCCACTCACCATTCTGAAAATCGCGTGGTATCTATCGCACCGCCTTTGGGAGACGACAGTTCTTTCCCGATCGCCAGCGATTCCACTCATCGCATGACACGCATCCTGGGCACTGTTCATAAAACTGTCGTCCATCGCGCGTTAACATTCGGACGTGGACCCCGCGCGATATTGGCATCCACTGTCTGATTTGGGGTAGGCCATCCAACGGCTATCGCTTACCGAAGATGCCCGAAAGTTAACTAGGCTACGGCGCGGCATCCAATTAATTTCCACCGTCAATCTGATATGTAGATTGACGATTCATATTTCATCGCCCAGTCAACATTTCCCATTTTGACTTTCCATTTTCCGCTCCCAACCGTCGATCTCTGCGCGATCAACGACCCTGATTTAAAATTTTCTTCCGCCTTCACTACGCCTTCTCCCGATCAATCCTAACCGTTGGATGATGCCATCCAATGGCACGCTTCCTCCACACATCCTCCACAACAATAAACCTATATATGCAGGATTTTTTAATATTTGTTTGTATTTTGCAGGGTTTAAATGGTTTTCTCACCATTTTTGAAGAAAATTCGAAGGCAGAGGATGACGATCTTCCTGCCTTTGATTCACCAAATAAAATCATCATAGGGTGTTAAAAACATGTTCATCAGTGTTTCTTCATGCATTGATGCCATATCGCCCCTACGCAGCCCTTTACATCAGCAAAAACCATGAATCGGGTGCAGTAAGAGAGTATCAGCAACGAAGACCAAAATTTATTAGAGCAGAGGATTAAAGACATATTTTGTTGGGGATCACGGCTAAGCAAAATTATCAAAATCCTAATCCCCAAGTAAAACATAGTTTAAAGAAGATCTTAAGGGTTTTATCAACAAGAGCGCTTACACCGCCACATCTGAGGAAAATTGATTCCTCCCAGCTACCAAAAGGCCACCTGTACCTCAAAGTATTCAATTAGACGCCGAATTTATTGATCGGGATCAGGTATTTGTCTTAAAACGCAGCCAAAGAGGAAACTCTGCCAAGGAAATTAATGACAAACATCTGCAGAGTTACTTTGACGCCACACAGAGCCTCAAAGGTCAACAAAATCTCCCACTGAGCTTAAACTTATGTAAAACATTTAATACAGAGTGCACCCATGTAAGTTTCTTCATTGAGCCCCTCAAAGGCCAAGAAGCCATTAAGTTTGTATTAATTGTAATTGGAGATCTTTTATCAGATCTCACCTCCTCATTCTTCTATATATACTACTCTAGAAGATGAGTGAGGGGTTGGTTGCAGAACATTGTAATGTAATTGAGCTGGAAACTTCTGATTGTAAATAGTATTCACTGGCCCTTGGAGCTCTGCTTGTGATATATTAGTTAGGCTGAATAGTAAAGATGATTGCTGAACTAAAACATTGGACCTGAGTACTGTAACTGGTTTGACATCAATAACAAGTTATTTCTTGGGATCCTGGTCTATATCGCTGGTGAAGTGCCTCTTTCTTTGTTATTGTTTTCCTTCTATGTATGTCATATTGTTCACTATTCTCTGATAAATAAATAGCATTTATAGAGTTAGGACCTGTTGTATATCAGTAACCTTCTCTAACTGAAAAGCTTTATCTCAATGTTTTCCTCCAATTTGTTTATTTAAGAACGATTTAATACAATTTAAGCAGTTAGGAATGCTGGAGTTCCCTCGTCCTACTGTTTTCTTTAAACATTGTTTCTTGAAAGTTATTTTCCTTATTTTCTTATTAAAGTTATACTAGTAAAGCCATGGTTTGCCCTGTTTCTAGCTTCTATTCTCCAAAAGCATATTTTGAAATTTTCCCTTGGTGTTGACTAAAAGCAGACTAGGTTTAAAAGCACTTTATCTGATCTTAAGTTACACTTTGTCCTCTCTTATATGTTTTCACACTTTCTGAAGGTAATTATGCGGATTACTGGATTGTTTGTCAATTAAGCTGCTTTAATACAACTTGCCCAAGAATTCAATGGTTAGCCCTGCACTTGGTTGGTTTAAACAGTTACTTAAGAGGCTTTTCTTGTTTGGACTGAATATAAATCCTTTGTGAAATTATTATCAGTTTCCACCCCTCCAACACTTTATTGTTTCCATTCCATCACCCTAATCTCAATAATCTTGTGATGTAGATAACTTGACCCTTGGATCACTCTTGATGTTGTTGCTCAATTGAAGCCCTATTATGACTCCATAGCCCAATGGACTAAAAACCAGCGTTATATCTATCTCTTTAGCCAAAGCTGTTCTATTCACTTGCAACTTCTCACCTTTGAAACTGTTTACATTTAGAACTTTCCCCTCAAGTAATATTCATACTCAACCATCCAAAAAACAAACAAAACCCTTGGCCTTCATAACTAGCCTAATATCATTACCCATAAACTTCAAAGACAAATCCATCTTTTCACTTATTGGAGAGATCCCTCTCCAGATTCAGGAGGGCTAGATCCTAGAATCCCAAAGTTGGTTGAAATAATGTTGCTTCTGCAGTTTTAGTCTCACCAATCTACTAAAATTATAGATTCCTAACATTTCTGGCGACTCCAATGGGGAACTTCTTCCCTTAAACACTTCATAAAAATTGTAAGTAAAAAGCAGCCTTCTCAAGCACTACCAAAGAATGGTAATCACGATAATTTTGTTTTGAATTAGTGACAAACTAGGTAAACACTAGGATTCTCTTAAGCCTTTATCTAACCTTGAAAAATCAGCTGGCATAGCCATAAGAGTAGACTGTCTTTTTCTCTTAACCATAGCAAATTTTTGAACAAAGTTAGGATATTCTTAGAAACCAAACAATTGAAAAGAACTCAGAAAACCTAAAAATATTTCAAATTAGTATTCAATAAACATGGTGGTGGACCATAAAACCTTTTACCTTTGAAAAGAGCTAAAAAATTCCACTTGGAAACTCCGAAATCCTTAACAGACCTTAAGAATCCACTGGGAAGAACCCTTACTATTATAATATCATTCAAAATTAGTTAGAGGACTGTATGATTAAAATTTGTGTAAACAGATTAGTTAACCTTTTAAGATTGTCATATCTGGTTTAACTTTTATTGTTTTGGGTCTGAAAAACACAGCATAGTGGCTCCTAGAAAGATTCACACTAGAGCCTATCCTGACCCTGATCCACCTGAGTTAGTTGATAACCCAAAAAGTATCCTTAGGAAGTCTCCTAGGATTAAATTATCAACTATTTTCAGATCACACTTGAGAGCTAATTCAGTCCCTGAAAATCTTTCTGCTCTACAACAATCACAAGTTGACTTAGTAAATCCTTTTAGAACTAGGTCTCTTGGTGACTTAGATCAGTTAGATTCTGAGTTTTCACTTTCATCTCTTGAAACAAGTGAACATTGTTGGAAATATGATGCAGAGTGTTGTCCTTGATGGCAACCCACTAAATGAAGATGAAGACATGTGACAGTTGACATGTGTTGTCCTTGATGGCAATACACCTGATGAAGTTTTGCTTGACTTGATGGACTTGGTAAATAATGTAAATCTGATGTTTGTTGACAATATGATGCTGAGTGTTGTCCTTGAAAAGCAACCCACTTGATGGAGATGATGACAACTTACTTGATGAAGTTGTACTTGAGAGAATATGTTCCTGATGAAGAAAATATGATGTTTCTACAGTGTGTACAGAAGGAAATGAAGAAAAGAATTCAGAATGTGCTCAAAATATGATGAAAAGAGTATGTCTCTTTTTATACGCGGATTGGCCTAGGGGAAGTCGCGTATGCACGCGGAAAATAACGTGCCAAGTCGCGTATGGACTAAAGCGCTCAAAAAGTGCAAAACCAAGGGTAAATTGACCCATGGTATTGGGTAATGATCCACCTAATTGACCCCGTCCAGGTAGTTTTGGGCTTATGGTATTGGTTTGGCCCATGGTATTGAAAAAAAGGGGCTCATGGTATTGACAAAGGGTAAATATATATAAGGAGAAGAAATTCATTGTGCAAATCATGAGTGTGGGTGCAAGATATCTGAGCTTGAATGAATACTTCTCTCTGAAGTAGATCTGAATGAAAGGGTTACACTTGAAGATCTGAATGGATGATGCACCAATGATGAAGAAAGGGATCTAGATCTGAAATGTATCTACTAGATCTGCTTATGGAAGACTTAGATCTGTGATGAGGCGAACATCTAGGCGAACATCTGTCTGAAGTGAAAGGGTAAATCTGAACTGAATATCTGATCTGAAGAAGTCTGCTGCTCTGTAATAATTGGAGATCTATACGCTACTTTGACGCGGAGGAAGCGCGTATATACGCAGCTTCAGCGAAGAGAAAGCGTGTATGCGCAATAAAATATACACTGAGGTATACGCTGGTTTGTGTGGACGGAAGCGCGTATATACGCAACATCAGTGAAGGGAAAGAGCGTATGCAAACTAGGGTTTGCTGAAGCAAGGGGTATGAAATATCTGATCTGTTCTGCTGTTTTTCTGATCTGTGTTGATATGTATCTGCTGATGATGTATGGTTGAGCTTAAAAGTATGGAAAGGGTTCGGTATGGAAATATGATGAATTTTGGCCTACAAGTTGTGTTCTATTGAAGTGGTTGGATCCAGTGTGAAAATTGATGAAATGTGGTCCAAGGTGGTGCTGAGGGTTGTAGCCTTCAGTCAGGGGGTTGTAGCTCCCTTCCAGGTGAGGCTGGTAAACGAGATCGGGGGGTCGTAGCTCCCTTCCAGGAGAGGCCGGTAAACGAGTCAGGGGGTTGGAGCTCCCTTCCAGGAGAGGCTGGTAAACGAGCGCAGGTGGGTGCCTGCGTGCTGGTCAAGTCTGCGCCAGCACATATGTTGTAATATGTTTTCTCTATAATAAAATATTGAAGGCCGAGCAACTGCAGCGGTGGTTTTCTCCCGACTTGGGTTTCCACCTAAAAATCCTGGTGTTCATGTGTGATGCTTTGTGTGATGGTTTATTCTGTTCTTACTGCACATGTTTACTGCTTATTGAATATCTGAAGAATAAATGATGGAATGGTTTAAGTGAAGAATTAATGACATATCTAGATCTCTTTGTATACGTAAGTTTCATAAAGGGGATCCGCGTATATACGCTAGTTTACTGAAGTAAAGTAGCGTATGGGTTTTAAGGAATGAAAAAGTAAAAAGATTTGATTATGCAGTAAATACTGATTCACCCCCCCCTCTCATTATTTTTCCCAACAATTGGTATCAGAGCGTGGTCCTTCTGCAGAAGCTTGATCGCTTGAAGGAGATCCGTCGCAATGGGAAAGAAGCAAAAGAAGAAGCCTACTCGAAGAAAGGAGATATTTCAGAGAACATGGATACCAGAAATCAAAGAAGATGAATCTGATAGTGATTGGGATCATCCTTTGAAAGATCTTAGTGGTACAAACAATAGTGAAGAATATGCTGTCAACCTAGAAGAAGCCGAAAAAGATTCTGACCAAGCTCTACAAGTACTCATGGCAAAGAAGCAAAATACTCATGGTAAGGAGATGTCTCAGAAAACCGGTACAGCAGAAGTTGACAAAGATGAATCTGATTGTGATCCTTGTAATCTTATCTGTGCAAGCAATGATGTTGATGATTTAAAAGAAGTTATCAAAGATCAACAAAGAATATTTAATGAGAAGGACGCTGCCTCCAAAGCTTTGTGCTTTAAACTGAAAAGGATGTTCGATGATGTATACAATCGAAGTAAAGGATATCAAGCTGGAATCATCTCTCTGCAAGCAGAAATTGAAGAATCAAATGAGAAGAATGAAGGACTTGAAGCAGAAAACGTTTCTCTAAAAACAGATCTGGAAAAATCAAAAAGGAAGAATGAAGGTCTTGAAGCTGGAATCATCTCTCTACAAGCAAAACTTGAAGCATCAAGCAAGAAGAGTGAGGAACATCTACCATCATTTGATAAGGAAGGACTTGAAGCAGAAATCGTTTCCCTCAAAGAAGACTTGGATAAATCAAATAGGAAGAATGCAAGACTTGAAGCAGAAATTGTCTCCCTCAAAGAAGATCTCATAGCATCAAACAAGAAGAATGAAGAGCTGCAGCAAACATGTGAAGACAACGGAAATTGGTTGAAAGAAGAAATCCTAAATCTGAAGGATCAAGTAGAAGATGGAATAAGGAAAGAAGAAAGCATGACCAAGCAATGCCAAGGCTTGGAGGATGAGGTAAACATTGTCAAAAGTAAATTAGAAGAAAAGATTAAACTTTTGAGGTTTCATGATAGTACTAAAATCTTGGACAATATTCTGAGTAATCAAAGGTCTCCTGCTATCAAACAGGGTCTTGGTTTCCATGAAACCATTAAAGGTGAATCTAGTTCACAAGGGAATGCTAATGATTCAAAGGAAGACAATGCAAAACCTGAAGTGTTGAAAGAAACAAAAGGTCAACCAACAGTCATGAATTCTCAAAGGAAATCATTCAATAATGTTGAATGCTTTAGATGTCATAACTATGGGTATGTTGCAACAAATTGCAGAAGTAGATTGTTTCAGCCACAAACAAACAGATCCTACTCAGAAAGGTACTCTAGTCTCTTCAGAGGATATTGTTTCTCATGTAACATGTATGGACATAAAGCAGCTGATTGCAAAAGGAGGAAGATTAGAAATACTCTTTATGATTCTTATGCTTATTTTTCTGGCCACATGAGATGTTATGCTTGTAATAAGTATGGACATGTAGAAAAGGAATGCAGGATGAACAGATCTGGGAAAGTGGATAACTTCCAACACTCAAATAGAAAGTTCAAGCAAATTTGGAAAAAGAAGGAGGACCAATCAGAAACGTAGGGAATTCTGACCCTACTGCAGTCATCCGCTTCTGAAGCTTACTTCTCTGATTGACTGCAGGAATGATGTGGGATACATTAGGAGATTTAGTAATGTATCATCACAGGGGGAGCAATGCATGATGACTCTCATGGTTGATTTGATTATTCTGGTTAGATGTATTTCTGACAGTGCATCTGGTGTAAAGAAAAGACAGGAACAGAAGGTAAATTTGCAGAAGAAGATGAAGGTGTAAAATTTTCTATATTACACTTTCCATACGCGAGTTATATTCACAAAAGTCGCGTATACACGCGAGTTTCAGCAGACACAGTCGCGTATGCATTGATGATAAAAGAATTTACCTGATAACTGAAGATCTGGAGCAGAGGTCCAGGGGGAGCATCAGTCTGACTACTGATGATTGCACTGTTAGCATCATTCTGGTTATACTCATGATAATGGAATGATACATGGGTTCTTGTGTTGAAGATTATGGATGAAGCCTGGGTGCTTTATGATGAAGAGCATTCGTTGTTGAAATGAAAGTCTTATAATTCAGAGATGAGGACAGATCATGCAGAGATTGTTGCTGATGACTTGCTATTGAAAATGTTTCAGATTGCACAAGTTAAGGAAGAGCATTGGTTTAGGGGGAGCAGCAGGTTGAATACTAATGATTGCATTGTTGGCAATATGACTGCTTGTTCTTTGGTTTTTGTGATACTCATGCTCAAATGATGATGACTTGGTACATTGTTTATTATGATGAGATTTTGAGCCCTGGTTGTATTTTGTACTCACACATGGATGAGTGGGATGTCATTTGAGTCGGAAATAAATCATACAGAGTGTGTTACTATGGTTGAGAGATCTTTTGCCTACATATGTTACTTCATGATTAAATCTTGAAGATCATGGTGATGTTGGACCACATGGATGATTGCTTGACACCTATGTAAAGATGTTGTTCTGATCTGAGAATCTCTCTTGGAAAGATTGTATTGATGCTGCAAAGAATCTAAAGGCTTGGTTACTAATGTGCTTATGCTACAACCATTGGATGACGCTTGAAGACACAACTGCACTGTTCTATCTATTTGAAGTCCAGGGAAGCATTCAAAAGAAGTTGATCATTATCTTTTCCTCACAGAGAACCAGATCTGTTTGAAATTTAGAAGATGGCTTGGGATACGCGGGTTTCCTGAAACACAGTCGCGTATGTACGCTAGTTCATGCACAGAAAACCGCGTATGTCTGATTGCTGACAATTTTTGCTTGGAGTCAGCTCTCTTCAGCACAGCTGCAGTGCTGTTTGGTATCTCTGATACTTTTTGGTATCTCTGGTGATGTTCCAGTTCTCATAAATCTGTTTCTAATGTTTTGATGAAGATGCCTTGATGATTTGTTGGTAAAAATGTTCAGGATGCACAAACTAAGGGGGAGCCTTAGTAATATGGAACGGACACATGGTTGCACAGATTCAGGGGAAGCATTAGCTTTGCTGAGTATAATGCAGTGTTGGCATTATGATGGTTCTGAAATATGTTCTCTCTCTTGAGGATTTTCTAGGTGTTGGTCTTAAATGGTTATACTTGTATTTTGATGAAAAGGTCTTGTTGAGACCCTTGATGTAAAATTGTAATATTCAGTCATGTAAGGACTTGTCATGTTTTGTAAACCCACTTGGTTGGGTCGCTGAGTTGAATTATGTAAACCCACTTGGTTGGGTACTTGAGTCTCTTATGTAAATCCACTTGGTTGGATATTTGATGTAAGTATGAGTCTTTGGTGATAGGAAGAGTCATGTACTTTATTGAAAATTATGTTTGAAGGTTCAGCATGAACTCAGGGGGAGCTTGGCCACTTCAGCACATATCAGATCTGCAGAATGTTTCTTCCACATGAGGAGAAAAGGGGGAGAGTGTTGGTTTTGATCCGCCCTTTGCCCTTGATGTCAAAGGGGGAGAGTGACATGGTGTTTGAATGAAGAGAAGTTAATGATGTCAAATATTTGGGAAAGTGACATATTTGGGAGAGTGACATGGTACCTATCTGTTGTGGTAACCAAACACCATCATGGTTGCCATCAAGTCCAAAGGGGGAGATTGTTGGAAATATGATGCAGAGTGTTGTCCTTGATGGCAACCCACTAAATGAAGATGAAGACATGTGACAGTTGACATGTGTTGTCCTTGATGGCAATACACCTGATGAAGTTTTGCTTGACTTGATGGACTTGGTAAATAATGTAAATCTGATGTTTGTTGACAATATGATGCTGAGTGTTGTCCTTGAAAAGCAACCCACTTGATGGAGATGATGACAACTTACTTGATGAAGTTGCACTTGAGAGAATATGTTCCTGATGAAGAAAATATGATGTTTCTACAGTGTGTACAGAAGGCAATGAAGAAAAGAATTCAGAATGTGCTCAAAATATGATGAAAAGAGTATGTCTCTCTGTATACGCGGATTGGCCTAGGGAAAGTCGCGTATGCACGCGGAAAATAACGTGCCAAGTCGCGTATGGGCTAAAGCGCTCAAAAAGTGCAAAACCAAGGGTAACCACCATGGTATTGACCCATTGTATTGGGTAATGATCCGCCTAATTGACCCCGTCCAGGTAGTTTTGGGCTCATGGTATTGTTTTGGCCCATGGTATTGAAAAAAGGGGCTCATGGTATTGAAAAGGATAAACCTATATAAGGAGAAGAAATTCATTGTGCAAATCATGAGTGTGGGTGCAAGATGTCTGAGCTTGAATGAATACTTCTCTCTGAAGTAGATCTGAATGAAAGGGTTACACTTGAAGATAAATATGATTGGATGATGCACCAATGATGAAGAAAGGGATCTAGATCTGAAATGTATCTACTAGATCTGCTTATGGAAGGCTTAGATCTATGATGAGGCGAACATCTAGGTGAACATCTGTTTGAAGTGAAAGGGTAAATCTGAACTGAATGTCTGATCTGAAAAAGTCTGCTGCTCTGTAATAATTTAAGATCTATACGCTACTTTGACGCGGAGGAAGCGCGTATATACGCAGCTTCAGCGAAGAGAAAGCGCGTATGCGCAATAAAATATACACTGAGGTATACGCGGGTTTGTGTGGACGGAAGCGCGTATATACGCAACATCAGTGAAGGGAAAGAGCGTATGCAAACTAGGGTTTGCTGAAGCAAGGGGTATGAAATATCTGATCTGTTCTGCTGTTTTTCTGATATCTGATCTGTGTTGATATGTATCTGCTGATGATGTATAGTTGAGCTTAAAAGTATGGAAAGGGTTCGGTATGGAAATATGATGAATTTTGGCCTGCAAGTTGTGTTCTATTGAATTTGTTGGATCCAGTGTGAAAATTGATGAAACGTGGTCCAAGGTGGTGCTGAGGGTTGTAGCCTTCAGTCAGGGGGTTGTAGCTCCCTTCCAGGTGAGGCTGGTAAACGAGATCGGGGGGTCGTAGCTCCCTTCCGGGAGAGGCTGGTAAACGAGTCAGGGGGTTGGAGCTCCCTTCCAGGAGAGGCTGGTAAACGAGCGCAGGTGGGTGCCTGCGTGCTGGTAGGAGTCTGCACCAGCACATATGTTGTAAGATGTTTTCTCTATAATAAAATATTGAAGGCTGAGCAACTGCAGCGGTGGGTTTCTCCCGACTTGGGTTTCCACCTAAAAATCCTGGTGTTCATGTGTGATGCTTTGTGTGATGGTTTATTCTGTTCTTACTGCACATGTTTACTTCTTATTGAATATCTGAAGAATAAATGATGGAATGGTTTAAGTGAAGAATTAATGACATATCTAGATCTATGTGTATACGCAAGTTTCATAAAGGGGATCCGCGTATATACGCTAGTTTACTGAAGTAAAGTAGCGTATGGGTTTTAAGGAATGAAAAAGTAAAAAGATTTGATTATGCAGTAAATACTGATTCACCCCCCCCCTCTCAGTATTTTTCCCAACAATCTTGGCAGCAGAGAAACAACACCTCCTAATTTCCATTTCCTTCACAATTTAGGTGTCTCTCATCCAAGATCATCTCAGCAATCTATTCCTGGTCCATCCACTTCTTCTCACCCTACATCCACTATTCAAACCACTCTACTTCAGCCCACTTTCCCTCTTGTTAGCCTACCCCTTGTAAATCCACCCCCACCACATATCATGGCAACATGGTATTCTCCCTTAGTCCTTTCTGCACCATTATTCAATCTTCGACAGGACTATCAGTCCAAAATTCCGCTATATGATGCTAGCAATGCTACAACTGCATCACAACATGTGGATAAGATGGATGACTACTTTGACAAAAATGAAATTGATGATGATTTTGTCAATCTTAGGTTATTTTCTCAGAGTTTAGGGGGAGAAGTAAGAAAATGGTTTAAAGGTTTAACCCCCCATAGTATTAATGATCTCCAAGCCTTCCATCAAACATTCTTAAAAAAATGGGAAGTGAAGAAAAACCCTCTCCAAGTCCATTCTGACTACAAGAACCTCCATAGAAACACTGGGGAAAGTGTGCAAGCTTATTGCACTAGATTCAATAGTGTGTATAATGCCCTTTCCCCAGAACTAAAACCTCCACAGGGCTTAGCTTTAAACAAGTTTCCTGAAGGGTTTGACTCTAACATGACCTATCAGCTGAGAGAGAGAGAGATTTTGCAACTCTTGAAGATATGAAAAAAGGTGCTCTTTCTGTGGAAGTCAACTTAATGGAGAAGAGAGCAAGAATGAAAACTAAAAAGAGAGTATCCTTTAGAGAGGAATCCACACCTTCTACTTCCAACTCAAAGATGGAGAAAATGATGGAAGAAATGATGAAAGAGATGAGCATAATTAAGAGAGCACAAGCAAGCCAAAACCAAATTGTTCCTCAAAATAGAAATCAGAACCAGAATCAGAATTTTAGAAGGAACCAGCCTCCAAACAGACCTAGGGAAGATGATTAGCAGATCACTCCTCCCTTTCAGCAAAACTATGTAAGTGAGGTTGAGGAAATAGATGAAATAGCAGAGGAGGATGATATCAACATGCTGGGGATGGATAATGATGACTTTGAGATTCATTATGATAGAAAACAAGGTCTATACACACCTTATGATGACAGAAGAGATGATGATGAAAATTATTAAGACATGGAAAATGTCATCATAGAATCTCAAAAAGGATATGACCTTAGAAGAAAAACCAGACAGCAAACTCCCAACAACAAAACCTCTGACAAATCTTCACAAAACAGCACTGTAACCAAGCCTAAAATTGTCAAACAAAAGGAAAAAACAGTGGTTGTAAATCCTGGTAATGATAAAGAGAAAAACACTCAAAACAATGAAAAACAGAGTGCAGACCTTAGTAGTACTAACACTTCAGCTAGTACTCCTGTGAAAACAATTTTGTCAAGTGTAAATAAAACAAATCAACAAGCTAATATTGCTAATAGAATGACAGCTAATAAGGAGGAAACCAACACTTTAAAGAGTCAAATTCCTTTCAGCCTAGAGCAGGAAATTTCAAAGATCAAAATCTTTGTTCCCTTGACTGAGTTAGCTACCCAACATGTATATAGAACCCAAATTTTGAAGGCTTTAAAAATAGAAGAAAATGAGGACACAATAAATCTTAATGATGACCAACCAAAGCTAATTTTTGGTCCTAAGATTGAAGGTAGATATCAAGAGGGACCTGTTCCTCCCTTTTATGTACGTTTAAACGTTCATGACAAAATTTTGCACAACGTTATGCATGATTCTAGGGCTTCTCATAATTTAATGCCAAAAGCTATAATGGATAGCCTGGGTCTAGAAATCACCAAACCTTACAAACACCTTTACTCATTTGATTCCAGAAGAGTAAAATGTTTAGGATTAATCAAAGACCTCTGTGTTAACTTAGCCCAAATTCCATCCAAATGTTTAGTCATGGATATTTTTGTGGCTGATGTGCCCCCAAAGTATGGAATGTTATTATCAAGATCTTGGTGGGCTAAGTTACAAGGAAATATGAAAATGGACATGACCTATGCAACTATCCCTGTTTTCAATCAAACTAGAAGACTTTACAGGGAGTCCCATATGAAATTCACAGTTACAAGTCAAAACAAACCACAAAACTCTCCCCTGTATTCTGTAAATACAGGCCTAGATTCTTTTATTATGTTTAATGATGAAAAACTTGGTGAACAAGTCACTTTATCAGGATTAATGGCTGACAGGGAGGAAGAGGAACACAACACAAATCTTTGGGAATCAAAACAAATACAACTAAGTGCTGAGATCCCACAACAATCAGAAAGCACAGTAGTTGAAGAGGACATTCACCAAACAGATGAACTTAAAACTAGTCCTCTATGGAGTATGTATTTTGATGGATCCTTCTCTAAGAACAATGCTGGTGCAAGTGTTTGGATTACTAACACTGAAAATAACCACATAGAAAGCATTTCTTGCAAACTAAACTTTCATTGTTCCAATAACATAGCAGAATATGAATCCCTTCTCCTAGGCTTACGTTTGTTGAAAAAGTTAGGAGCCACAAGATTAAATGTGTATGGGGATTCAGAGTTAGTCATTAGGCAGGTCAATGGGGATTATAATGCAAATAATCCCAGACTCAGAGCCTACCGAAACGATGTCATGGACCTTTTGAAAACATTCGAGGAGTCCAAACTATTTTTTGTCCCAAGAAAAAGAAATATTGCGGCCCCACAATTTAGCCTTTGCAGCTAGAACATGCTTAACGCCATATACCACCAAAGACTGCACAACTCAGATAAAATTTAGACCAGATGTGCCTGATAATGAGAAGCATTGGTAGGTGTTTGACAATGACAAACAAATAGAAGACTTCATGCAATTCAGAAATGAATTCGAACTAAACAGTTTGGACTCAGACTATGAAACAGATTGCAAGGAAGAAAATTTTCTTGATGAAGAAGAACCGTCTCCTGAACTTGCTAATATAAACCCGTTATCTAACAAACTTGAAAACGAAATGGAATTGGATGCAGAGTTTGAAATAGATGAGTTAGAAGCTCTGCACTCTAAAGATGAAAGTTTGCCAAGCGGTCTAGTGCCTTTATAAGAGTTGTTTGATCTTAACGATGTGGCCAAAAAGCCAAAACTGGAACCTGTAGATATTGAAGTAGAAGAGTGCAATATAGGCAGTGAACTTAAACCTATGAAAATTAAACTATCTAAAACTTTACCAACTCACATTAAACTTAAATACATAGAGTTGTTTAAAGATTTTTATGATGTTTTTGCATGGAGTTACGAAGATCTTAAATCCTATGACACTGAAATAATACAGCACAAAATTCCCCTTAAAGAAAACCAAAAACCATTCAAACAGAAACTGCGCAGAATAAACCCTATTCAGTTACCTTTGGTTCAGAAGGAGATCATGAAAATGTACGATGCTGGTATTATTGTCCCTATTAGATATTCTGAGTGGGTGTCTAATCTGGTCTCTATTAGGAAGAAAACTGGAGAGATTAGGCTTTGTATAGACTTTAGAGACTTAAACAAAGCTTCATTAAAAGACAACTACCCTTTACCTAAGATGGACCATATTTTACAAAGGGTGGTAGGGTCTAGAAGAATTTCTTTGCTGGATGGCTATTCAAGGTACAATCAGATCTTAGTTCACCCTACTGGTCAATTAAAGACAACCTTTACTACACCATGGGGCACTTTCATGTATGTGAAAATGCCCTTTGGTCTAATAAATGCTGGAGCAACTTTTCAAAGAGCCATGGACATAGCTTTCTAGGAGGAACTGGGCTTCTTCATCATTATATACCTTGATGATGTCACTGTTTTTTCAAAAACAGATGAAGAGCACTTAGAACATTTAAGAACAGTTTTCGAGAAATGCAGAAAGTTTTGGATATCTTTAAACCCTAAGAAGACACTATTTGGTCTCCAAGAAGGTAAACTTCTTGGGCACATCATTTCTGAAGAGGGTATAAAGATAGATCCAAAGAGGATTGAGGCCATATTACAAATCTCTCATCCTCGAAACATCAAAGAGTTACAGTCTTTCATCAGAAAGATTAACTTTTTGAGAAGGTTCATCCCTAACTTGGCTGAGCTCCTTAGGAATATCACAAACATGTTAAAGAAGGAGCAAGGGGTAAAATGGACCGTGGAAGCAAAGAAGTCCTTTGAACTGGTGAAACAAGCGTTAAACAAAAAATCGGTTCTTATAAGTCCTGAATTTTCAAAAGATTTTTATATTTTTTCATTTGCATCAGAACATACCATAGCTGCTGTCCTTTTGCAGAAAAATCCACAAGGACAAGAGCAGCCTATTGCATTCTTTAGTAAGGCATTGAGGGATGCCCCTTTGAAGTATAACATTATGGATAAGAAAGCTTTTGATTTGGTTAAAGCTTTGAAAGACTTCAGGGTGTACATCCTTCACTCACACATCATTGCCTTTGTCCCAAACTCTATTGTTAAAGACATTCTAACACAAGACCCAGATGGTAAGAGAGGTAAGTGGATTGCTATTATCCTTGAGTATGATTTAGAGATAAAATCCAATAAACTCATCAAAGGCCAAGGTCTAGCTAGATTAATGGCTGAATCAAATTTTGAAGTTCTTGATATTAATATGATTAATGCTTTGGATGACCAAGAAGAATTCTCAACTCCTATAGTTGAAGATCATTTTATGAATTCTCCTTGGTATGCTGATATTGTTTATGTTTTGCTTAATTTGAATACACCTCCTGGTTTGACAAAAACAAAGGCAAGGTTCCTAAAGTTAAAATATGTAAACTATTTCATTATTGATAGATTTCTTTACTGGAAAAATGCAAGTGGTGTATTGCTTAAATTTTTGCCTGAGTTTGATGCAGAAAAGGTTAAATACCAGTTCCATGAAGGAGAGTGTGGAGGTCATTTGTACTGGAAGACAACAGCCAACAAAATCTTTAGGGCTAGTTTCTATTGGCCTACTCTTTTCCATGATGTGCACAAGATGATCATAGCGTGTCACAAATTTCAACTCTTTGAAGGCAAAAGAAAACTGCTACCCCTGCCTCTGCATCCAATCATTGTTAAAGCCCCATTTCAACAGTGGGGACTTGACTTTATAGGAGAAATCCACCCACCATCTTCTGCCCAGCATAGATGGATTCTCACTGCCACAGACTATTTCACTAAGTGGATAGAAGCTATACCTTGTAGACAAGCCAATGATTTAGTTATTATAAAATTTATGGAGACTAACATTCTCTCCAGGTTTGGCTGTCCTACTGTAATATTCCTAATTAGCACCGCTAATTGGAATATTTGATTTTTGTATAGTTTTGCCACCTATAGTTAATTAATAAATAAAAGTGAGAAAAGAGGGGTCAAATCACTTAAATAAAATAAAGTGCTTCCCTAGTAGGAGCAACATTATAACTTAAAGGGGAGCCTTGGGGGTCCACACCGCATATGAGGGAGGCCTCACGTAGCCTCTAGGAGCATCTGCGCAGACTTATGAGGAGCACGTGGAGAGAGGGGGACCACGTTAGGGTTTTGAGGAGAGCTAGCGTTATAAAAGGTGGGAAAGCCATTTCATTTGGCATTCTTGTTGTTGATGATATTTGAGCTAGACTTCTGTCTTCTTGAGCACGCTGGCTGTTTAGCCTATCTGCAACACTGTTTAGTGTGACTGAGTGTCTCCGATCAGAGATCTCACCCTTAGCCCCAGGGGACTTCGAGTGCCTGCTCAGGAAAGGTCTTTTCTATAGTTTTCAGCAGAGGATTTGGTTGTCAGTTTGCGGAGGAGCTGGGTTTCTTTTGGTGACTACGCAGTCCCTAGGAGAGGGGACGCAGTTCATGGAGGAGGTGTTCTATTGCGGGGTTTTCTGCAGGAGATTCAGTGTTATTCAGTGTGGTGGTTTAGTATTTATCATTTGGGGAGTTTCCTGAGGAGTTTGTGGCTCCATCTCGGCATATTTCATTTAGCATCTGCGCTGGGCCTAGAGGGACAGTGTTTTTCCTTGAGGAGGGTTTCTGGGGTGATTTTCGGATGTGGTCCATTTTGTTTATGGTTTCTGGGTTTTGTCCGAAGCGGTGAGTACAGGTGATATACAAATTTTCAGCTCATTTCGACAAGGGGATCAGCCCCTAGCTTCAGTCCATTCCAGCAGCAGCAGTTACGGCAGTTTCTTCCAGCAGCTGGGACGCAGTTTCCTGTAGCAGCCATTTTCTATTTTTCTGAGAGGGTTCCTCACTTGCCTTGTGCAAGGATAGGTGCATTTATTCTGATTATCCATTGTATCTCATTATATTCTCAGATTAATAAAATGGCTTAGCATTCCCGGCATTTTTATGTGTATTTTCTTTATGTTCTATTTCCGGCATTTTCTATATTGTCGTATGCTTGTATTGCTGTCTATTTTCCATTCGGGATATTATAGTGGTATCAGAGCATAGTTATGGCTCAGCCTGTGGAGCTAGCAGTCTATGAGGCTGAGGGATAGATCCCATATCAATTACCGGGGTAAGAAATACAGAGACGTTGAGTGTAGGTTGGAGAACACCTACGGAGAGGGGGACTGTGTTCGAGTGGTGGACACAGATCAGGAGCAGCCTAGGGAAGATTCAGAGTAGGAGCAGCCTGTGGGGGATGCAGAGCAGTAGAGTCCTATGGCAGACAAGGAGGATTCGAGGAGATTTAGAGAGGCGCTCCTCCAACACATGTAGGATGTGTCACAGAGACTCACTGCGCTAGAGGTTAGGCAGCGAGAAACCCCAAGGGGTTTTCAGGTCGGTGAGGGATCAAGCACGTCACACCATATGCCGGTGTGTGATGCTATCCCCATCATGGCATCGCATGCACCCATGCGATCCACTATGCCCACTTTCCTAGCAGAGGACACAGGGGAAGAAGCACAGCAGGAGCTGGAGGTTGACCCTAGCCAGATGGACGCCTACATTGCAGAGTACCTGGCACGTGGGCCGGCGATCAGAGATCTTATCTCATTTAGAGATTATGTTCAGCTCCAGCGTGATGGTAGACCCCGTGATCATCACATGGGACACAGACATCATCATGATGACCACCGCACAGCTAGCAGATTTCATTTTCCCATGTTTGATGGTTCATCAAACAGTTCGGCAAAGTCTTGGGTAGAGAAGTTGGATATCTATTTCCAGCTTAATCAGATGTCATAGTCAGAGGCCATTAAGGTGGTACCATTACATCTGGAGGGTGAGGCCTAGGACTGGTGGTTTCATGGGATGACTACACTCGGGCATTCTACAGTGGGGACATATGCCGAATTTACTCGGAGGGTGATAGAGCATTTTGACAGGAGGGATCTGGAGCAGCACTTTGTTGAGCTGACGAAGCTCAAGCAGACTGGGAGCCCAGAGACTTACATTTCAGACTTCTTGAGGGTTTCATTGATGGTGCCAGATCTATTCGCAGCTTGGATGGTCTACATGTTTGTGGAGGGGTTAGCAGAGCCACTTCGTGGCCTAGTCAAGTCGACTAGACCAGCTACACTTCAGGATGCCATCAGCAGGACCCGAGATTTACAGGATGTCTTACCCAGGACTCAGACACCTTACCCCCAGAGACAATCTTTCTAGCCTAAGGGGAAGGACACGAGGTTTCTGCCTCCCAAGGGGAATCCTGGACGAGGACAGGGTGATGATGAGGCCCGGAGGGAGCTAAAGAAGAAGTGGTTGTGCTTCACTTGCCAGGAGCCGTGGGCGCCGGGACATAGATGTGCTACAGGGAAAGCACATTTCATTGAGGTCTTCTCCGAGAGCAGCGGGGAAGAGGATGAGGAGGATGATGTGGAGGCAGGAGATTTTTATGCAGCGCAGGGTACCTTACCACCTCCACCACCACCAGTAGGTGGTGCGTCGTTTGCACCTACTGGAGGAGCTCTAGTAGCATTGCGGGGAGTTCCCAAGTACTTGACGCTGTGCGTACGGGGGACAGTGCGTGGCTAGCGAGTCTCAATCTTGGTCGACAGTGGGGCAACCCACAATTTCATCAATGCACAGATGGTTGAGCGGAGAGGTATACAGACTGAGAGTTTTGGTGGATTTTCGGTTTTGGTCCCAGGAGATTAGACCATGGTGTGTGCTCGATATGTTCCCGAGTTGTCAGTGACAATGGGCACCTATACATTGACAGATCATTTTTTTGTGGTCGATATTCCGGACACCAACATGATACTGGGTGTTCAGTGGCTTATTACTCTAGGGAAGGTCACGACAGATTGGAAGGCCCTAGAGATGGAGTGGGATGATCCCAAGACAGGGAGGCATGAGAAGATACGGGGATAGCACACATATCCGCCTCAGACTGTGTCAGCACATAGGATGGAGGCGACCTTCCGTAAGGGAGACATAGAGTGGGCAGTAGAGTTGTGGGCATCGGAGGCAGCGACTACAGGACAGGCAGTGCACTCAGAGGTACAGACTATCCTCAACAGGTATGTCATAGTATTCAGGGATATTCCGCCAGGGAAGCCACCAGATCGGGGGTTTGAGCATACCATTGAGCTGGAGCAGGGTATACAGGCCGTGATAACCACACCTTATAGGCATCCCAAGGCCTATCGGGATGAGATTGAGCGAGCTATTTAGGAGTTGCTGGCCCTTGGGCACATTCGGCCGAGCACGAGTCCTTTTGCTTCTTCTATGGTGTTGGTGAAGAAGAAGGATGGCACATTGCGGATGTGCATTGATTACAGGGCTCTGAACAAGAAGACCCTGAAAAACAGGTACCCCATTCCCAGGATCGATGAGTTGATGGATGAGTTGAGGGGAGCATGCTTCTTCTCAAAGATTGATTTGAGATCTGGGTACCATCAGATTCGCATGAGGGAACAGGACATTCCCAAGACCGCCTTCAGGTGTCATTATGGGCACTTCGAGTTTCTGGTTATGCCTTTTGGGCTGACCAATGCACCCGCTACCTTTCAGCCGTGCATGAACCATATCTTCAGCGGTCATCTGAGGAAATTTGTGCTGGTCTTCTTCGATGACATACTCATCTATAGCAGGACGTGGGAGGAGCATCTCCAACATATTGAGACAGTATTGCGCATCTTGGAGGAGCAGCAGTTCTATGCCAAGCTCTCCAAATGTGAGTTTGGATTGATGGAGATGCTGTACTTGGGGCATATCATAGGAGTGGATGGGGTGAGAGTCCGCGAGGAGAATATTAGGGCCATCAGAGATTGGCCAGATCCGAGGAACGTGATTGAGCTTCGGGGATTTATTGGCATTTGCACTTACTACAGGAAGTTCGTCAAAGGTTTCTCACAGCTTGCTGCGCCCCTCACAGATTTGACGAGGAAGGGGGCATTCAGTTGGTTGGACACAGCGCAGCGAGCTTTTGATAAGCTCAAGGAGGTGATGAGTAGCTGCCCCGTGCTTGCATTGTCGGATTTCACACAGCCATTTGTTTTGGAGTGCGATGCGTCAAGAGAGGGGATTGTCGCGGTATTGATGCAGGGTGGTCATCCTATAGCTTTTGAGAGCCAGAAGCTCCTTCCACATGAGAGGTTGTATCCCATATATGACAAGGAGATGCTGGCCATCATGCATGCATTGGCCAAGTACCGGTAGTATTTGGTGGGCGGCAGATTCAGGGTGAGAACAGATCACAACAGCCTCAGGTACTTTCTGGAGCAGAAGCAGTTGCAGGAGAGGCAGCAGAAGTGGATCAATAAGATCCAAGCCTATGACTTTGACATTGAGTACGTCAAAGGCAAGAATAACGTGGTAGCAGATGCCCTTTCACGGAGACAGGCCACGTTATCTCTTATGAGCTTGGACGCTGATTGGAGAGCCCGACTGTTGGTGGAGTACTCCAAGGACAGGTTTGCATGTGAGGTGTTGGATGGACAGGTAGCAGATGACAGGTACAGGGTGGTTGATGAGATTATCTATTACAGGGATAGGATCTTCTTGACTGAGGGGTCTCAGCTTAAGAAGAAGATACTCCATGCTTCACATGATTCTCCATTGGTAGGCCATCAGGGGTTCACCAATACCTATAGGGCCATCAGAGAGAGGTTCTCATGGAAGGGCCTCAAGGAGGACGTACTCCAGCATGTCAAGGAGTGCGATTTTTGTCAGAGAAACAAGGGAGAGACGAGCCATTCGGCAGGGTTGTTGCAGCCTCTTCCCATTCCAGAGGGGAAATGGGAGAGCATATCGATGGACTTCATCACAGGGTTGCCCATGGTGCAGGGCAAGGACTGCATCTTTGTCGTCGTTGACCGACTGATGAAGTATGCTCATTTTTTCGCCATATCCGCACACCACATAGCAGCACAGGTGGCCGAGCTATTCTTCAGGGAGATTTTCAGGTTGCATGGTCTACCTAAGACCATTGTCAGTGACAGGGACAACCGTTTCATGGGCGGATTCTGGCAGGCGCTTTTCCGGCTAGTGGGGACAGAGTTGTCGCCGAGCACTAGTTATCACCCACAGATAGACGGACAGACAGAGATAGTTAACAAGTGGCTGGAGGGCTACTTGCGTAACTATGTCAGTGGACAGCAGAGGGCATGGCTGAAGTGGTTGCATTTGGGAGAGTATTGCTACAACACGACGCATCACATGACCATTGGTATGTCACCATTCTATGCTTTGTATGGATATCATCCTTTATCTTTTGTGGACATGATGTTTGGTGCTAGCAGGGCTCCGAGAGCCAAGATCTCGATCCAAGAGAGTCAGGATATCCTCCGAGCTCTCAAGGATAACATGGCCACAGCGCAGAATCAGCAGAAGTTGTATGTTGATAGGGGTCGAGTGGAGAGACAGTTTGAGGTAGGAGACTTGGTCTACCTACGATTACAGCCATACTGACAGTCTTCACTTAAGTAGAAGGGGGCTGAGAAGCTTAAGCCCCATTTTTATGGACCATACAGGGTGATACGCAGGATTGGGCAGGTTGCATATGAGCTAGAGCTGCCCCAAGGCAGCAAGATTCATAACATTTTTCACGTAGCATGCCTGAAAAAGGCATTGGGCCAGCAGATGATGGTCACAGATGAGCTACCACCCACGGATGATGAGGGGCATTTGGTGTTGCAGCCAGAGGCTATTATTGATACCAGGGAGAGGCAACTGTGGAGCAGGACGATCCGGGAATTCTTGGTGAGGTGGAAGAATTTGTCGGATGAGGATGCCACTTGGGAGGATGAGAAGATATTACAGCATCCATCACTTCAGTTGCTTGAGGACAAGCAAAATTTTTCCGGGGGAGACTGTAATATTCCTAATTAGCACCGCTAATTGGAATATTTGATTTTTGTATAGTTTTTCCGCCTATAGTTAATTAATAAATAAAAGTGAGAAAAGAGGGGTCAACTCACTTAAATAAAATAAAGTGCTTCCCTAGTAGGAGCAACGTTATAACTTAAAGGGGAGCCTTGGGGGTCCACACCACATATGAGGGAGGCCTCACGTAGCCTCTAGGAGCATCTGCGCAGACTTATGAGGAGCACGTGGAGAGAGGGGGACCACGTTAGGGTTTTGAGGAGAGCTAGCGTTATAAAAGGTGGGAAAGCCATTTCATTTGGCATTCTTGTTGTTGATGATATTTGAGCTAGACTTATGTCTTCTTGAGCACGCTGGCTGTTTAGCCTGTCTGCAGCACTGTTTAGTGCGACTGAGTGTCTCCGGTCGGAGATCTCACCCTTAGCCCCGGGGGACTTCGAGTGCCTGCTCGGGCAAGGTCTTTTCTACAGTTTTCAGCGGAGGATTTGGTTGTCGGTTTGCGGAGGAGCTGGGCTTCTTTTGGTGACTGCGCAGTCCCTAGGAGAGTGGACGCAGTTCTTGGACGAGGTGTTCTATTGCGGGGTTTTCTGCAGGAGATTCAGTGTTATTCAGTGTGGAGGTTCAGTATTTATCAGTTGGAGAGTTTCCTGAGGAGTTTGTGGCTCCATCTCAGCATATTTCATTTAGCATGTGCGCTGGGCCTGGAGGGACAACTTTTTTTCTTGAGGAGGGTTTCTGGGGTGATTTTCGGAGGTGGTCCATTTTGTTTATGGTTTCTGGGTTTTGTCTGGAGCGGTGAGTACAGGTGATCTACAGATTTTCAGCTCATTCCGGCAAGGGGATCAGCCCCTAGCTTCAGTCCATTCCAGCAACAGTAGTTACGGCAGTTTCTTCCAGCAGCTGGGACGCAGTTTCCTGTAGCAGCCATTTCCTATTTTTCTGAGAGGGTTCTTCACTTGCCTTGTGCAAGGATAGGTGCATTTATTCTGATTATCCATTGTATCTCATTATATTCTCAGATTAATAAAATGGCTTAGCATTCCCGACATTTTTATGTGTAATTGCTTTATGTTCTATTTCCGGCATTTTCTATATTGTCATATGCTTGTATTGCTGTCTATTTTCCATTCGGGATATTACACCTACCAAGATTATCACTGATAATGCAGAAGCATTTGGATCAAACAAGATGGTTGATTTCTATCACAGATATCAGATAACATTGGTGCATTCCACGACCTATTACCCCCAAGGTAATGGCCTTGCAGAATCCTCAAATACAAGTTTAGTGAACATAATCAAGAAACTGTTGGAGGACAACAAAAAGTCTTGGCACACAAAGCTGGTTCATGTACTTTGGGCTGACAGATTGACTTTGAAGAAATCTATTGGTATGTCACCTTTTCAGCTGGTGTATGGTACTGATGCAATTTTTCCAAACAGCCTTGGTGTACCAGTAATGAAGTTGATTCAAGAGTTGCAAACTGAAGATAATGACATGATCATAAGAATAAATCAGACCATCCATATTCAGCAAACCAGAGAGGAAGTTTATAACAAAGCATTGCAGAAACAGATCAGCATTAAAAAGCTTTTTGACAGAAGAACAAAGGCCAGCAATTTCAAAATTGGGGACCAAGTTTTAAAGTGGGACTCAAGGAGGGAAGAGAAGGGCAAGCATGGAAAATTTGACAACTTATGGCTTGGCCCTTACTCTATTCATTCAGCTGCTGGTAACAATGCATTTTTCTTGCAGGATTTGAATGGAGCAGAACTGTTTAGGGGTCCTATCAATGGCAGGATGCTTAAGCATTACTTCTCTTGATCCATGTTATGCTCCAAAAGCCTTTTTGTCTTTTTTCCACTATAAATATTTCATCCACCATTGCATTCAAAGTTGTAAAAATCAAAAATACAAAAACAATGAAAAGAAATAAAAGAGGCCAGATTGTGAAAAAAAGAAAGGTATAGCCCCATACCAAAAAAGAGAAACAAATTTGAAAGTGTGCAAGCTCAAATGCCACTCCTGAATAACACACTTCTAGTTAGTCAAACTGTCTAATCTTGACTAATTAGTTTTAAATTTTCTGTTGATAGGATAGTGAAATCGATTTGCCAAACTGTTTAATCTTGGCTTATCAGTAGATAATTTAGGATATAAATTAAAGGTTCAAACATGATCAAAATCTGAACCTAAGTTTCCAAAGAGGGATGACTCAAATCTGTTTTATTTTCTGAGTCAAAAAATATGTAAATATGGTTCAAATCAACTCAAAATCTGAACCAGAAAACAAAGAAAAACAGCTCAAACAAATTCAAAACACAGCTGTAAAAAGAGAAGGCCATGATAAGAAACTTTCAGATCTTAAGCCTTCCATTTTGATTTAATTTTCTGCAAAATAATGTCTATGTGCAGCTTGTCTTTATGCCATGTACCAACATCAAGTTAGACTGTTCAATCCTGACTTGAGTGCTTTTAAATTTCTGTTGTAGAATTTAGAGAATAAAAATCTGTCGGACAGTTTAATCCCAACAGATAGTAGAATAGGTAGAGAAGCATCTAAACTCAACTGTTTAATATGAGTTCAAGGAGAAATAAGGAGTAGAATTAGATTAGTTTCCTGCTTTCAAAAGAATAAAATGTTGTAAAAGAGTTTGCCAATCCAAGTGCACTCTAATGAAGAAGAAATGTTAGATCAGTAGGATTGGGTAGGTAGAAAGTTTGTATTGATGAAGATCCATTGCTTTTATGGATGCTAATATGTTTTCAGAGCACATCATCCACTAAAAGAAAAGAAACCCAATGGATGAGACAACTGATCAGCCCCCCAGAGAACATAATGGATGAGGCACAAGTCAGCCTCCCAGAGAATACAGGTCTGAATTTCTTGATGCCTTCAAGAAGGCACCATCCCCAAGTGGAGCCACTGTTAGTCACCTATAACATTTGTTATATCAAAAGGTGGCTAAGACTTTTTGAGCCTTCAAGGAAAAATTTTTATTACTAAAAATTGTTGGCTCTTGAAGACTCTTGAAGGCCTCATGCCTATCCTCTGTCCGAACTTCACTGTTGTTCCCATTTTACACTTAGAAATCCTGCTGATTTCCAAGCCAGAATACTGCTGTAAGCACAATTTCCCTTTTCCCCTTTTCCAAAGCTAACCTCATTTTCTATCCCTCTATTTTTCATGAAAATCCCTCATTTTCATGTTTTTCCCATTCCCCATTCATCAAAATCCCTTTTATAAGGTTTAAAGACTCCTTCTTTGCCTTATCCGAACCTCTCTAACCCTTTGAAAATCATTCAAAAACCATAAAATCACATTTTTTTGGTGTGGACTTAAGCCCCCTCGAGCTAAGTCTTAAGCCCCTTTCTTCATAAGCCTCCGATCTTATTATCTCCCATGTGCCCTGTTGTACCTCGAGAAACAATTCCTTGCTGTGTAAAGGAATCTGTGCTCAATACATTATCTGATTATGTCACAAATAAATATATATCTGTCTCTGTTTTAAAAACCCTTAAACATTAATTATATAACCCTCAAATATTAAATCCATGCATGTTTTGAAATGCCATATTCCACTTATGCTGAAGTGAATGAACGAAGGAAAAAAGAGAGAAAAGGATTTTAATTTGATATGTTGTTTAAAACAGAATCTATCATTATAAAACCCTGAAGAAATAAGTAAGGATAAAGTTAAAATAGAGGAGCACACATTAAGGTTTGTTTAACTCTTAAATACACATGTATAAAAGAGACCCGTAGCTCAAATTACTCTATTTTATTCACAGATATGAAAACATAATGTAAAATGGAAAACTTTTCAGCTTAGACAGAATGATAGAAACTTGCAAACTTCTTTCATTGATTCAGTATTCTCAAGTACAAAATTTGGTCTCTAGGTTCAAAAACTCGGAACCCCTGCTCCTCCTCTTATCTCTGCTTTTATATCTGCTATTTGATCTAACTAACTGTTATGATCAGTTTTAAAACTGATTCTTTGAAGTCTTGGAATTATTCAGATTTACAATATGTCCGTTTTAATATTATATATAATATATAATATAAAACCCAAAAATAGGACCTACTCTATAGCACGTAAAAAAAACGATTGGTACATATTGGGTCCACCATTACACCTGTATGTATTAACGACAAAATCACCCATGGTTTTGGAAAACCAATAACTGCCTACGGGGGTGCTGATGGCGGTTTCTTGAGAAAAGGCTAAGAGATACCGTAACGCATCATAGTCGTCGATTTTGTAAATATTGGTTTCAATTAAACCATTTTGCGGGGGCACTATCTCTCATAAAATTCGTTTAATTTATGCTGCCGCAAGACCATTGGATCTGAGCTGAATGATCCAAATCGTCGATTCAACTGCAATACTATATGCGTTTGCTTCCTTATGCAATTGTCAGCCACTAAACAAATCCCGAACATTTCTGAGCCATCTCCTCACTCTGCTTGTAGATCTTAGTACCTTGTCCTTTCACAAAACCACAGGGGTTCCTCGCGACCCAGTTTATCCATTCCACCATGCCTGAAAGTGAAACATTGGGAGTCTTATGGACACATTCTGTGCCGAATCCTGAATGCTCTGCAATTGACCTCCACATTTTATTTGCAGAAACCAAATCGAAACCACCTTGCTTCCTAACAACATTTTAAAACTCGTAAAGATCAACGACTTTTCCATCAGAAATAATGACTAGTAGGGGCCTGGTTCGTATATATGGGAATTATTTCAAGCATGTTGTTAATATTTTATTGAATAAATCCTCTTTTCTTATCGGCGTATAGGTAAGGTATGTGTGTGACCGTCGTTGAGAGCTTGATGATGACAGTGGCCACCTTGGTGCCCAATTTCTTGATGGGAATCATCATAGGAGCAGAAATCCAGGGAATATACATGCTGATTGCTAGATTTTTCCATTTTCTGAAAGATCTCCCCAAGCCAGTTTGGTGCTATCCAATTTCATATATTAGCTTCAACTTTCGGGCATCGCAGGGCCAATACAAAAATGACTTGCTTGGATTATTTTTCGAACCGCAGATTGAAGGAATGCCCAAAATCAGTGGTGAATATATCTTAAAGTCTGATTCAATTTTTGACAGTTGTTAACACCAGGGTCATTGAATTCATATAGGCTGAGCAGCGAGCAACAATAGGAGAATATGCGGAATATGATTCCAGCAAGTGAAATATGGTGAGCTAACTTTAAGATTATGATTCTCCAAGCTGTCATCTAATCTATATTGCCTTGTTCAAGTAACAACTCCAGTATTTAGAGGGACAAGAATGCTTGATTTGATTTTGCGAGTTTCATGTATCTGATGATCGAGTAGCATATTCCTGAACCAATGCTCCGAATAATGATGGTTGTTCTAGCAGCTTAGATGTTTTGTCAAACTCCTTAGCAATTTCTGCATCAACAATCAAAACTTTGTCACAGTCCATGACTGTGGGTATTCTGTGAGCAATGTTTATTATGGTGCAAGCAGTAAAGTCCTCACGTATGATCTTCTGGATCACACTGTCTGTTTGTGCATCTACTAATGTTGTTGCTTCATCTAGAAAGAGGATGCAGATTCGTTTCAACATAATCCTACCCAAACAAAGAAGCTTCCTTTTCCCAACACTCCAGTTGTCTCCATTGTTGACCATGAGAGAGTCCAATTTTTAGTTTTTGAAGCAACAACATTGGCAAGCTGGCATCTTTCAAGGCTCTTCCAAATTTCATTATCAGTGTAATTCCCAAGAGGATCGATGTTACTTCTGACAGTTACCTAAAAAAGAACAGGTTCTTGCGGTATGATGCCAAAACGAGATCACAGATCATGAAGGCCCAAGTTGGTTATATCAACTTCATCGATGATTATTTTTCCTCCAGCGGGCTCAAGAAGCCTACACAAAGCTTGAACTAGGGTTGATTTCCCACTTCCAATATGGCCTACTACACCAATCTTCTCCCCACCTTTAATATTCAGACTGATGCCTTTCAGAACTAGAGGAGTGTTTGAACGGTAGCGAACCTATAACTCTCTTAACTCAATATTCCCATTATGAGGCCAGTTAGGAGATGGCAAACAGTCTGGAATTGTCCATGCTACTACAGATGGGATAGTTGTAAATTTTTTTATACTCTCAACGGAAACCATCTTATTCTCCATCAGGCAAGAGAACCAGACTACAAATAATAACACTGAATTGAGGGACAGGCCATATGACAAAGATAATCCCATGAGTTCCCCTGCAATGTAATTAAATCACCCAATAACAGATTTCTTAGGCACAGTGTTTCAAATGCCTTTAAAACATTTTGTTTATCTCCTTGAACTTGTTCCACTTCTATAATTGTTCCTCATCAACCTTAAATTGCCAAGAACTTCTCCCGACTTTTTGCTAAGTAGATATTGCGCTACAACATCTGGCTCCAATTGGGGACAGTACTTGGTAGCAAAGTGCTGAGAACTTGTAGATCAGTAGCCTTTATTGTTCATAGAGTCAAGTCAGACTGAATTTTCTCTCAATCCAAAATCTCTGAAAATTTCAAAACTTCTCTGAACCCTCCTTCGTCTTAGATCTTTATTTTGAACTGAAAATTTTAAACTAGAAATACTGCAACTGGAAATGCTCAACTCCTGAGCTTATTTATGTACAACTCCTATATATATAAGCATGGTTGAACTTAATCAAGTAAATTCAACCTTCCAATGGAACCAAACCAACATCTGCTTGTTAGATTTAATACCTTCATACTGCTGAAATTTAAAAATCAAAAGAGGACTGTACCATGAAAAATTTTCAAATACAAAATTTTGTACATACCCTTGCATTAAAGCTTGTTGCTGACCAAAGAAATTTGCCATATATTCAGCAACTGAATCATAGAAATCATGAAATAAAGTCTCGAATACCTTCTTTTTTTTAACATTTTGCTGATGTAGACTTCTTTGAACATGGCAGCTTCTTTCATTGTTTGACTTTTCAATTAGAAATTGTGTGCGAGGAACTTCACTGCCATTTTCTGTAGGCAGGCATTCAGGCTAAAAATAAAAATCCAAGGTTTTCTCTCCATAATGCTGATGCTCTTCGTGTAACATTAATTCTTGACGAAAATTTTCCTCCTCTTGCAAACATGTCTGAGAAACTGCACTATTTTCCTCACTACTCGCAAAATTATTGCATTGGTCTTCCATGCTTTCAGAGTGTAGTTCAGCTGTTGCAACTAAGTTTTGACTAGAATCTTCAAAAGGATTAGATTCTTGTTCTTCAACAATACAGGAACCTTTTGACAGTTTTTGGAAATCTTTATTCGCCTCTGAACTTACATTCTTTTGTAAAGAAATTCCAATGTTTCCTTCACAAGCCCTCTTATCTTTGACAAAACTTGGACTTTCTACATCACAGGAAAAATTTCTACAACCTTACACATTATCTTTGATTTCTTGCGTATAGATCAACATCAGCTTCAGAGTGCTAGGCTTTCTCTCCTTGAGATAAAAAGCCAAGGAAATAGAAAGAGCTTTCAAATAATAGACCATAGCTGCTGCTTCTAGAGGTTGAATTTCTTCTGGCATGCTGAAATAAATTTTTTGAAACCTCCTATTAAACTCAGAAATTGATTCATTGCTTTGCCTTCGGATAGAATATAATTCCAAAAGGTGCTCTTCATATGACTTACTCTCTCCCCAATATGTAAGAAATACATCTTGAAGATATGGCTAGGAATTAATTGAACCTGCTTCCAAACACTGGAACCATTGCTGAGAATCCTGCTTTAAATAATGGAAAAACATCCTTAAAGCTACGTCTTCATAAATGATTTGAAATTTGTCCAGAAAGAACTCAAATTCCAAGATATGTAGTTTAGCTGAAATGTCCTTCTCCTTCCCGGAGAAACTTGGAAAGGACTTGAATCCGTTTGAAGGATATTGATGGAGAATAGCGAGAAGCTTCAGGGGTTTGAATATTTCTCTGTTTTTGAACTAAAAAACAGTCAATTTCTTATGAGGAAAAATATTAGCATCCAAAGATGATGAATCATCACCTTCATGCGTAGACTGTGACTGATTATCTTCCAAGATTGTAATACAACAATCATCCCTCCTTTCATATTTAGGAGATACACTTGTGTCAAGATAATACAAGCAGAAGAAAAATCATCTTTTTCCAATAATGAATTTATATTTTGGGCCTTGTAGTCTTCTGAGAAAACAAAGCAGGAAACAATCCTTTTAATATCAAAGGGAAAATAGACCACTAAACTGACAGTAAAAAGTAGAACCTCCTTTAAAAAACGGAAATTCTGATACATGTTTTTTCCATGATACTTTCTCATCTTCTTGCTAGAGAAATTATTCATCTAATGAAACCTTCATCAGTGGAGTCGCCAAGTGAATAATAAACCACCAAACTTCAGATCTGAATCTTGTTCACCATCAAGAGTAATGCATTATGAAACATTCTGCTGCAAGGTATTTGACCTCGTGTTTAGCTTTCTGAAAATGAGAATTCTATAAAATTAAAACACAGCTGAGTACTTCCTCCTTGCTGAACAATCAGAGGAAATAGAAAGAAAACCCAAGGAAATGAACTTCGCTTCTTCGATCCCCGGCAACGGCGCCAATTAATGTTGTACCTCGAGAAACAATTCCTTACTGTGTAAAGGAATCTGTGCTCAAGACATTATCTGATTATGTCACAAATAAATATATATATGTCTCTGTTTTAAAAACCCTTAAACATTAATTATATAACCCTCGAATATTAAATCCATGCATGTTCTGCAATGCCATATTCCACTTATGCTGAAGTGAATGAACAGAGGAAAAAAGAGAGAAAAGGATTTCAATTTGATATTCTGTTTAAAACGAAATCTATCATTATAAAACCCTGAAGAAATAAGTAAGGATAAATTTAAAATAGAGGAGCGCACATTAAGGTTTGTTTAACTCTTAAATACAAATGTATGAAAGAGACCCGCAGCTCAAATTACTCTATTTTATTCACAGATATGAAAACATAATGTAAACTGGAAAACTTTTAAGCTTAGACAGAATGATAGAGACTTGCAAACTTCTTTCATTGATTCAGTATTCTCAAGTACAAAATTTGGTCTCTAGGTTCAAAAACTCGGAACCCCTGCTCCTCCTCTTATCTCTGCTTTTATATCTACTATTTGATCTAATTAACTATTATGATCAGTTTTAAAGTCGATTCTTGGAAGTCTTGGAATTTTTCAGATTTACAATATGTTTGTTTTAATATTATATATATAATATATAATATAAAACCAAAAAATAGGACCCTACTCTATAGCACGTAAAAAAAAAACGATTGGTACATATTGGGTCCACCATTACACCTGTATGTATTAATGACAAAATCACCCATGGTTTTGGAAAACCAATAACTGCCTACGGGGGTGCTGATGGAGGTTTCTTGAGAAAAGGCTAAGAGATACCGTAATGCATCATAGCCGTCGATTTTGTAAATATTGGTTTCAATTAAACCATTTTGCGAGGGCACTATCTCTCATAAAATTCGTTTAATTTATGCTGCCGCAAGACCATTGGATCTGAGCTGAATGATCCAAATCGTCGATTCAACTGCAATACTATATGCGTTTGCTTCCTTATGCAATTGTGAGCCACTAAACAAATCCCGAACATTTCTGAGCCATCTCCTCACTCCGCCTGTAGATCTTAGCACCTTGTCCTTTCACAGAACCACAAGGGTTCCTCGCGACCCAGTTTATCCATTCCACCATGCCTGAAAGCGAAACATTGGGAGTCTTATGGACACATTCTGTGCCGAATCCTGAATGCCCTGCAATTGACCTCCACATTTTATTTGCAGAAACCAAATCGAAGCCACCTTGCTTCCTAACAAAATTTGAAAACTCATAAAGATCAACAAATTTTCCATCATAAATAATGACTGGTAGGTGCCTAGTTCGTGTATATGGGAATTCTTTCAAGCATGTTGTTAACATTTTATTGAATAACTCCTCTTTGCTTATCGGTGTATAGGTAAGGTATGTGCGTGACCGTCGTTGAGAGCTTGATGATGATAGTGGCCACCTTGGTGCCCAATTTCTTGATGGGAATCATCACAGGAGAAAAAATCCAGGGAATATACATGTTGATTGCTATATTTTTCCGTTTTCTGAAAGATCTCCCCAAACCAGTTTGGCGCTATCCAATGTCATATATTAGCTTCAACTTTCGGGCATCGCATGGCCAATACAAAACGACTTGCTTGGATTAGTTTTCGAACCGTAGATTGAAGGAATGCCCAAAATCAGTGGTGAATATATCTTAAAATCTGATTCAATTTTTGACAGCTGTCAACACCAGGGCCGCTCCGTTCATATAGGCTGAGCAACGAGCAAAAATAGAAGAATATGCGGAATATGATTCCAGCAAGTGAAATATGGTGAGCTAACTTTAAGATTATGATTCTCCAAGCTGTCATCTAATCTATATTGCCTTGTTCAAGTAACAACTCCAGTCTTTAGAGGGACAAGAATGCTTGATTTGATTTTGCGATTTTCACGTATCTGATGATCGAGTAGCATATTCCTGAACCAATGCTCCGAATAATTATGGTTGTTCTAGCAGCTTAGATGGTTTTTCAAACTCCTTAGCAATTCTTGCATCAACAATCAAAACTTTGTCACAGTCCATGAATGTGGGTATTCTGTGAGCAATGCTGATTATGGTGCAAGCAGTAAAGTCCTCACGTATGATCTTCTCGATCACACTGTCTGTTTGTGCATCTACTGATGCTGTTGCTTCATTTAGAAAGAGGATGTGGCTTCATTTCAACATAATCCTACCCAAACAAAGAAGCTGCCTTTGCCCAACACTCTAGTTGTCTCCATTGTTGACCACGAGAGAGTCCAATTTTCAGTTTTTGAAGCAACAACATTGGCAAGCTGGCATCTTTCAAGGATCTTCCAAATTTCATTATCAGTGTAATGCCCAAGAGGATCAATTTTACTTCTGACAGTTACCTCAAAAAGAACAGGTTCTTGCGGTATGATGCCAAAACGAGATTTCAAATCATGAAGGCCCAAGTTGGTTATATCAACTTCATCGATGATTATTTTTCCTCCAGCGGGCTCAAGAAGCCTACACAAAGCTTGAACCAGGGTTGATTTCCCACTTCCAGTACGACCTACTACACCAATCTTCACCCCAACTTTAATATTCAGATTGATGCCTTTCAGAAATAGAGGAGTGTTTGAACGGTAGCAAACCTGTAACTCTCTTAACTCAATATTCCCATTATGAGGCCAGTTAGGAGATGGAAAACAGTCTGGAATTGTCCACGCTACTTCAGATGGGATAGTTGTAAATTGTCTGATTCTCTTAATGGAAACCATCTTATTCTCCATCAGGCAAGAGAACCAAACTACAAAGAATAACATTGAAACGAGGGACAGGCCATATGACAAAGATAATCCCATGAGTTCCCCTATAATGTAATTAAATCACCCAATAACAGATTTCTTAGGCACAGTGTTTCAAATGCCTTTAAAACATTTTGTTTATCTCCTTGAACTTGTTCCACTTCTATAATTGTTCCTCAGCAACCTTAAATTTCCAAGAACTTCTCCTGACTTTTTTCTGAGTAGATATTGCGCTACAACATGCCCCACGGCCCTGAAATCAGGTGCCAAGCCATTTTTTAATTTTTTCCGCCCAAAGTTTAAAACCTTTGGTTTATATTAAAAAATCATCGGTTTTATTATTTTATTAAATATCTGCCAATTCAAATTTTAAATCGTTTCACACCGTCAATCTGATCTGAAGATTGGACGGCACGGAGTTCATCTCTCCTGTGGTCCCTGCATTCCACTCACCATTCCGAAAACCGCATGGTATCTATCGCACCGCCTTTGGGCGATGGCGGTTTTTTCCCGATCGCCAGCGATTCCACTCATCACATGACACGCGTCCTGGGCATTGTTCATAAAACCACCATCCATCGCGCGTTAATGTTTAGACATGGACCCCGTGCGATATTGGCATCCACCATCCGATTCGGGGCGGGCCATCCAACGACTATCGCTCACTGAAGATGCCCGACAGTTAATTGGGCTATGGTGCGATATCCAATTAATTTCCGCTGTCGATATGATCTGCAGATCGAAGGTTCATATTTCATCACCCACTTCCATCGCCCAGTCAACATTTCCCATTTTGACTTTCCATTTTCCACTCCCGACTGTCGATCTCTACGCGATCGACAACCCTGATTTAAAATTTTCCTCTGCCTTCACTACGCCTTCTCCCGATCAATCCCGACCGTTGGATGATGCCATCCAACGGCCACGCTTCCTCCACACGTCCTCCGCAGCAATAAACCTATATATGCAGGATTTTTTAATATTTGTTTGTATTTTGCAGGGTTTAAATGGTTTTCTCGCAATTTTTGAAGAAAATTCGAAGGCAGAGGATGATGATCTTCCTGCCTTCGATTCACCAAAGAAAATCATCACAGGGTGTTAAAAACATGTTTCATCAGTGTTTCTTCAGGAATTGACGCCATATCGCCCCTACGCAGCCCTGTACATCAGCAAAAACCATGAATCGGGCACAGTCAGAGAGTTTCAGCGACGAAGACAAAAAATTATCATAGCAGAGGATTAAAGACAGATTTTGTGGGGATCACAGCTAAGAACAATTATCAAAAGCCTAATCCCCAAGTAAAACATAGTTTAAAGAAGATCTTAAGGGTTTTATCAGCAGAAGCGCTTCCACCGCCACATCTGAGGCAAATTTATTCCTCCCAGCTACTAAAAGGCCACCTGTACCTCAAAGTGTTCAATCAGAGGCCAAATTTATTGATCAGGATCAGATATTTGTCTCAAAACGCAGCCAAAGAGGAAACTCTACCAAGGAAATTAATGACAAACATCTGTAGAGTTACTTTGATGCCACACAGAGCCTCAAAGATCAACAAAATCTCCCACCAAACTTAAAATTTATGTAAAACATTTGATACAGAGTGCACCCATATAAGTTTCTTCATTGAGCCCCTCAAAGGCCAAGAAGCCATTAAGTCTGTATTAATTGTAATTGGAGATCTTTTATCTGATCTCACCTCCTCATTCTTCTATATATACTACTCCAGAAGATGAGTGAGGGGTTGGTTGCAGAACATTGTAATGTAATTGAGTTGGAAACTTCTGATTGTAAATAGTATTCACTGGCCCTTGGAGCTCTTCTTGTGATAGATTAGTTAGGCTGAATAGTGAAGATGATTGCTGAACTGAACATTGGACCTGAGTACTGTAACTGGTTTGACATCAATAACAATTTGTTTCTTCGGATCCTGGTCTATATCGTTGGTGAAGTGCCTCTTTCTTTGTTATTGTTTTCCTTCTATGTATGTCATATTATTCACTATTCTCTGATAAAGAAACAACATTTATAGAGTTAGGACCTATTGTATATCAGTAACCTTCTCTGACTGAGAAGCTTTATCTCAATGTTTTCCTCCAATTTGTTTATTTAAGAACGATTTAATATAGTTTAAGCAGTTAGGAATGCTGGAGTTCCCTCGTCCTACTGTTTGTCTTAAACATTGTTTCTTGAAAGTTATTTTCCTTATTTGCTTATTAAAGTTAGACTAGTAAAGCCATGGTTTGCTCTGTTTCTAGCTTCTATTCTCCAAAATTAGATTCTGAAAGTTTCCCTTAGTGTTGACTAAAAGAAGACTAGGTTTAAAAGCACTTTATCTGATCTTGAGTTACACTTTATCCTCTCTTATATGTTTTCACACTTTCTGAAGGTAATTATGCAGATTACTGGATTGTTTTTCAATTAAGCTGCTTTAATACAACTTTCCCAAGAATTCAATGGTTAGCCCTGCACTTGGTTGGTTTTAAACAGTTACTTAAGAGGCTTTTCTTGTTTGGACTGACTATAAATCCTTTGTGAAATTATTATCAGTTTCCACCCCTCCAACACTTTATTGTTTCCATTCTATCACTCTAATCTCAATAATCTTGTGATGTAGATAACTTTCCCCTTGGATCACTCTTGATGTTGTTGCTCAATTAAAGCCGTGTTATGACTCCATAGCCCAATGGACTAAAAACCAGCATTATATCTATCTCTTTAGCCAAAGCTATTCTATTCACTTGCAACTTCTCACCTTTGAAACTATTTGCATTTAGAACTTTCCCCTCAAGTAATATTCATGCTCAACCATCCAAAAAACAAACAAAATCCTTGGCCTTCATAACTAGCCTAATATCATTACCCATAAACTTCAAATACAAATCCATCTTTGAACTTATTGGAGAGATCCCTCTCCGGATTCAGGAGGGCTAGATCCTAGAATCCCAAAGTTGGTTGAAATAATGTTGCTTCTGCAGTTTTAGTCTCACCAATCTACTAAAATTATAGATTCCTAACAGAGCCCACTACCTTTTGTAATATGTGGTCCATCTTTGGTAAAGGGCATTTCTCCTTAAGAGATTCCTTGTTCAGATTTCTAAAGTCAATGCAAATTCTGATCTCTCTTTTCTTCTTTCTCACAGGTACAGTATTGGAAACCCATTCAGAGTATATGATTGGGACTATTATCTTGGCATCATAAATTTTCTTGATCTCCTTCTCAACCATATGCATTGGGACAAGATTTATCCTACACAGTTTCTGTTTGAAAGGCTTCTGGTTATCCTTGACTGGAATTTTGTGTTGGATAATATCAGTATCATAAGATTTCAGGTCTTCATAATTCCAGGAAAACACATCAATAAATATTTGAACAAAGCAATGTATTTTTTCTTTATGGATTTTGGCAATGTATTTGACAACTTTATCACCTTGGGCTCCTTCTCACTACCCAGATTTCACTCCTCGAAATTTGCTTCTGTAGATTCCATTTTTGGTTTCCTAGCCACATCATTGAAATCGAATAGTTCCTCTAGAGGGACAAGTCATCTAGGCAAGGTGTTGTCTCTGAATTGCAGTACTTAAAATTCCTCCTTTTCTGGGTCTTCACGCATCTCTGTCCTATGTACATATTTATTTTCTGAAAAAATAATATCATAATTATGAGGAGTTTCCTTCCTGCACATTTTCCCTTTAATGGAGTAGTCTTCTTCACAATCTAGGTCCAAATTGGAATCTTCAAACTCACCCTTAGATTGCAAGAAATTCTCAATCTGTTTGTCATTTCCAAAGACTTGAAAATATCTCATATTGTTAGGAACTACTAGGAAATGTTTAACCTGCACTACATACTTTTTGTTAGGATGAGGTAATTGACAAGTGATGGCTGAGAATACTAACCCATTAGCCAAGATATTCTGATTCCTTGGAACTGCAGCAAGGTCATATTCTTCAAATTTTTTTAGGAGGTCAAGGGTGGCATTCATGTATGCTTTCAATCTAGGATGCTTGGCTGAATATCCTCCCTCAATTTTCTTAATTACCAGCTCAAAGTCCCCATGAATATAGATTATTTTGGCTCCTAATTTCTTCAGTAGTTGTAAACCCAAAAGGAATGCCTCATATTCTGCTATATTTTTGGTACACTAAAAGTTAGTTTGTAAGAATTCTCTTCTGCGTATTCAGTATTACGTACCCACACCCCTGCTCCTGAGATAGCTTTGCCACAAGAACTATCAAAACTCATGTTCCAAAAAGGTTCAGGTTCAAACTTCTGTTGCACCATTTCCATTTGGTCTGATTTTTCTCTCTTCTCGTCTTCTTCTTCTCCAACTACTTGTTCATTAATATTTTCATCATTATAAAGAATAAATGAATCAAGGTCTAAGTGGACAGAGTACATGGGGTAGCTATGAGGCTTTTCATGACTGCTCACCATGTATTTCATTAGAGTCTCCCTATACAATCTCCTTTGTTGGCCAAAAACTAGTATGGTAGCATAAGTCATATCCATCTGGAGGGTGCCTGAAAGTTTGGCTCCCCATGAGTGTGATAAAAGCATACCATATTTAGGAGGGATGTCAGCCACCACTATATCCATCACTAGACTCTTGGCTTGTATCTAGGCTAAAGTAATACATCGATATTTAAGGAGGCCTAGACATTTAACTTTGCCGGAGCCAAATGAGTACAGGTCTTTGTAGGGTCAATCCATCTCCAGGCCAAGTTTCTCCATAATTTACTTTGGCATGAGATTATGAGATGCACCTGAGTCTATCATGGCATTATGGAGGATTTTATCATGAACATTCAAACTGAGATAAAATTGGGGAACACCTCCCTCCAAGAATTTACCCTCTACTTCTGGCCCAAACAAAATTTCAGGTTTGTCATCATTAGATTGACAATGTCAGTAATTTCTCCTATATTCAACGCTTTTAGGACTTGGGACTAATATACATCCTAGTTCACCAATTCAGTGAGAGGGACAAAGATTTTTATTTTGGCAATTTCATTCTCAATGCTGAATGGTGTCTGTGTTTTGGACAAATTTGGATAATTCTTCTCAAGCATTATTTTGCAGCAACTTTAGATTGTTGATTTGTCTTAGGGATATTAGCTGGAGCAATTTTGCTAGGGCTAGATGCTGATCTAATAGTGTTGATTTCTAGATCATTATTTCCAACTATTTTAGTAGTTTTCTTTGAGATCTATGTTGTTTTCTTGGGATCAACTTAAGGGGCCTTTTTAGTAGAGTTTTCAGAACTATTTCTCTTGGGAATATCTGAATCTTTCTTGCTTCAGAGATTATATTGTATATGCACCTCCATGATTTCATTCTCGAATCCTTGTTTACAATCTCCAGACTCTTCAAATTCTACTTCAGTTTGAGTCAAAGAAAATAAATATTGTTCTTCTTCGGCGAGGAAAAAAATATCTTCATTATTAATTCCCATCAGATTAATTTGACTTTCTTATAGTTATTCAACCACCCCCTCATCTTCATCAACATAATTTTCTTGGAATGGAGGACTAATTTTCTGGTTAGGTCCTCTCTGTTCTCTCTATCTTATTCGAGGGGGGTTACTTTTAAAGTTTTGGTTTCTATTTTGAGGAGCTGGCTGATTTTCCCTAGGGGTAGCTCTCTCATTCAATTTGATCCTCTCCATCATTCTCTCCATGGTTCTCACCAGGCTATCAATATTAGCATCAGTTGTGGAGGCTACATGCTCTTCCCTAATAGTTAATATCTTCTCATTTCTCAATCTAGCCCTTTTTGCAACCAGATTTGCTTCCACACTTACTGCACCCCTCTACATGTCTTCTAATGTAGGAACATCTCTTTCTCTCAGCTGATAGGCCATATCTGGGTCGAAACCATATGAAAATTTCATTAGGGCTAAACCTTGTAGGGGTTTCATGTGAGGAGGGAGGGCATTGTATACACTATTGAACCTAGTACAAAAATCTTGGACACTCTCCCCAACATTTCTCTTGATGTTTTCATATTCTGACAAGATTTAGAGATGATTTTTCTTAACCTCCCATTTATTTATGAACAACTAGTGAAGGGTAGGGAGGTCATGTATACTATTTGGGGTCAAGACTTCAAACCACTTTCTTACTTATCCCCCCAAGCTTTGGACAAACACCCTCAACTTAATAGTTTCATCGTCTATCTCTTAACGGTAAAAATAATCATTCATTTTATCCACATGTTTTTGAGCAGTTGCAGGACAATTTCATCAAACAAGGGGATTTTACACTAATAGTCCTATGGCAAAGGCGCTAAAGGTTGAGGTAGCACTAATGGAGCATACCAGGCTGCCATGATTGGTGGCGGGGGAACCCAAGGGGGGTTAATAAGAGGAGGGTTGACCAATGGAGGTGGAGGGTTGAATGGAGGAAGGTGGACAATGGATATATGAGTGGAGGTTTGGGCACTCTAGTGGGGAGGGTTTAAGGTAAAGGTAGGAGCTATAGATACACTAGGGCAATTTGATTGAGGATGAGAAGACTTGGAAATAAAAGAAGGAGCTGCTACAGTCAGAGTAGGTAATTCTACAGACTGCTAAAGATAAGCATCATCAATAGCTGAGGTGAGCTCTCTTACCAGACCTCGAAGAGAGTCAAAGTGTTGGAGATGTTGAAAGTAAGTTTGAGTGGAGGTAGAGGCTTCCCCAATGGGACTCTACTGTAAGATGGATGGGTCAAAAACTGTTTGGGCTATCCAATTATGAGATTTGGTCATGAACAAGGTTTTCTCAAAGTGTAAGTCGAACTAGATATCCTGCAAGGTTGCAAGGTTTTCAGGGAGGGAACTTGCTTTGTGAAGAGGCCTGCTAATAGTTGGATTCTCAGATCTGGGAGTTTTTCTTAGGATTTTCTCTGGATTATCAACTATTGCAGGGGGATTTGGGTCAGGATGGGGTCTAGTAAAGATTCTTTTGGAAGCCAGAATTCATACCCAAGGCAAAAACAAGTTGAATATTTTTACAAAAATCAAAATGTAGCAGTTACTTAAAACACACAGTATTTCGACTGGGGTTTCTGAGTTCCGATGAGATACTAAGCTTTTCAATAACTCCCCAGTATGGTCACCATTATGTTATCACTCTGTAATTTATAATATTGGAAATAAAAAATGAAAGAGGACAACATAAAACCATTTTGGAGTCTAGGACCCAGCCTTCCTAGACTCAGAGAGGGCTCTCTCTATTTTTTATGATTTAAATTAATTAGTGTAAGTGCTGATATTAGGCTAGTTATAGAAATTGTGAGGGTTGTTTGTTTGATAGATTGTGTGGTTGGACAGATAGAGTTGTGAGACTTAATCCATTGGGCTATGGAGTCATAAAGGCTAAATTGTGCATCAACTTTTCAAGGGAATTCATAGGGTAAGCTAACTATGCAGACTGGATCTTATTGGCAGTGTGAATATGAAATGGGAGAAATTAGTGAGTTCAATAATAGCTAAAGTGAAATTAAGAATTATTTAACTAAAATTGAGAGGAAAACATTAAGATAAAAAACACATATAGAATTGAGGTGCTCTCTTAGCAAATCTTAATCTAAATTTTCTATTTTGCAATCAGAGAAATTGATGCACAACATGAAAAGGTAGAGAAGAAAACATTAACACAGAGGAAAGAACATCACCTTTAACATAGCTCAAGAATCTTGTGAACGGTCTCTTATTATTGATGCCCAACTCAAAAATTTACAGTGCTCCAATACAATGATCTTCTATATGCAGAATCTAACAAGGTCCACCCTTGATAATGAAAATTCAAGCAGTATTTAACCAAAAATTGATTCGGTTTCCCTAATTTATTTTGGAAAACTTCATTAATTACAAATAAACTGTAATTAGAAAAGTGTGGCCATGTAAGGCCCAAACAAAGAAAATCTCAAACAAAACAACACCTATAGAATTCATTTTGGTAACTCTTCAAGAATGTAAAACTCAGGTGGCTCTTCGTAAATCCAAAAAGTGGCTTGGAGGTGGCTGATATGATTGCGAGGAGGAAACGATGGGTGGCTCTGACATCTGGCTCTTCTTTTGGGCCACTTCTTCTGGATCATTAAAGATAATGCGATGCTGGAATTTATGATCAATCGGTGGCTGTGTTGAGGAAAACATGCTTCAACTCATTGAATAACAATGTCATTGCTCAAGAGATCCTAGATAACTTTCTGGGTCAACTTTCCTTTGATGCTGGTGAATTTGGTGGTATCCTTAGCCATTTCTTTGATTTTGGTCATATAATATCCCCTTTGGACCAGCTTGTTATTAATTACATACAGTGAGGGAAATCCTTTTTCCACCAGGGGTTCGATCTTGTTTAGGAATCGGCTGATGGCCATGTCCAACACACGCCACTTCTCCTCCAATTTCCTTACTAAATTCCTCTTAATGAGGACCTTTCTCACTTCTAATATGGTTTTTTTTTTGTCTTGTACATCTAGCTCTTCAATATCATAGCTGGTTTTGGAGTTCAGGAATTTTATGATTTTAGGGATTGTGATTGGCATGTTTCCTAATTCCTGATTTTCATTTTCAATGGCCACTGCGCATTTGTCCCTCAACTCTTTCTATTCAAAAATGATGTGGATGGAGTGCCAAATTTCCTCCACTTAATTTATGATAATGTCCCATATTATCAAATTCATTTGGCCTAAAATGCTGCTGTCCGAAAATTCCTTCTCTTCCTTCTCCAATCTCTCAATCTATTTTTTGGCTACCTCATGGGCAGTTTTAGACCTGGCCTTTTGGTTTTCAGGATGCCAATTTGTGCTTCCAATTTCTGGATCTCTTGAGACTACAGGGTCATGCTTTCCATGGCCTTTGATAGCTGGTGTTACACAATATTTTGTCACCATTCCTGCAATCCCCATCCCACACATTGGAGGACCATTTCAGTGACTTCTAGGCATTGTCATACCTTGCAAAAAGTGTCATTGCATCCCTTGGCATGAGAAGAACATTTCATCTGCTGACTATTCTTGGAGCAGGCTCTCAAAAACATATGATTTTGGGTCTGCTCTGGTAGGAAGTTATTGCCTTGCACCCATAGAGAAATTAGCACTGGGCCTCGTGCCCATTTGTGTTCTGTCTCAGTGTACTACCCATGTCGAGCTGTTTTTGGATAGTTTTTTAAAATAGAAGCGAAGTTTCCATCCCTAACCACTTTGTGAGCAGAGTCAACATGGTTTGTTCAAATGAATAACATTAAAGACCTTCCTTTGGCTTCTTGTTTCCTAAATTTGAGCAACTCCCCAAAGGATAAGGTCTCCATTCCACCTTATGAGGGATCCAAAACCACCTCCTCCTCTCCTATAAATACATCCTTCTCACATAGTTGCAGCTAGCTGAAAAATCCTTACTATAGCTAGTGTGAGATAGAGCAGAGAGGAATCCATTTTTGAGAGAGAGTCTAGGCCCATTGCCTTGCTAAGTCCAATTCCCTGACGAATGCTCGAGACAACTTTGACTGGACCCGTCGAAGGAGGCTTCAACGTTAAGGCTCTTTTGGTTGTAAACTTCTTCTCTATACTTATTAATACATGACTAATTTTTTGGTTCCCGTTTTTCATTTGATATGTTTAACTCTATGTAATGCATTTAATTCTGCTTAGCCAATTAAATAGTTATGAATACAAGTATGTTTTCGTATGTTTTTATCTTTCTCTTATACTTGTGCAAGCACTCGAGTATCACCGCTGAAGGGCCACGATGTGTAAAGATGAAGATCTAGAGGTTCCTGCCATAGCCACGACAACTGCATTGGAACAAAGGTAGGTCATCTATCCCAACTCAGTTTAATTCATAAACTAGGAATCTGAAGGATTAGCATGTTCCCTTGCTGCTAGACCCACCCTAGGGCTATAGGGATCTTCTCTTTCCACAGAGGGGATTTACCTGCACAACAATTTGGCGACTCCACTAGGGATCAGTGTGTTTGTCGTCTCTCATTGTTCGTCTAGTGTTTTTCTTGTCGAGTCAACTTTGGTCGTTTCATCGTTTTTCTGCTTTGTTTGCCTGGATTTTTATCTTTCAATTGGTCCACTGGGATTGTTTTGACCCTGTTGTCTCATTCTTCTCAGCTGTTTGTCCCTCATCTTGTCAGTGTAATTTTCCACCCTAGGGTTTCTAGGTTCCTTATGCTGCTTGTTCAGCTCTCTCCTCACTGAGCCTTCTGAGTTGAGTTTGAGTCACATTGGTCTTTGTCATTTTAGTTCGTTGATTGATAGTTTTAGCTTTTATTTCACTTCTTCATGTAATTGGGTTGTTGAATGATCACTTTTTGTTTTCACTTGGCTCTCCATTTGTCACCTTGAGCATAGATTACATTGCTCGCTGAATTGGTTCGAAAGCCCTCTGTTTGCTTGAAGGAGTGCATCTCTGTTTTGAGTGAGTTTCATGTTTGTATTTGAATGATCTCTTTACTTTAGATCGTTACATTCAAATTTCTCAAAACTAGTGTTCATTTTTATTTTTAGTGTAACAGTGAATTGTGCTTCTCATTCATCTAAAAAGAAAAAATCCGCATTCTTTCTCTTAGTTTGAAAATGGAAATTGTTCTTTTCATTAGTAGCTTTTTGTGAACAAGGAAAGAGATTTTCATTTTCTGCTTTGGTTGTCTTAGATGCATTAGTGAAATTCTCTTATGTTCAATTGATCGCTAATTTTTTATGAACTACTATCCCTCTCTTAGCTAGCTTTTGTTGAATTGGAATGATTTTCTTTTGCATATAGTTGTGCATTAAGGATTCAAGATCACATTCGGTAAGGCCTTGAAATTGCAACATTAATTCAAGATCAACTTTAAAATGAATTCAATCAACCTAAGGAAGCATTGAAACCTAACACACATATTTTAGAGGTCTAGGCTAGTGACGTGTTCTGGCGTTGTTAAACCTAGTAGTTATCATTTTCCATCTAGCTTTAGACATCACTAGTATGAACTTGTGCTCCTCGTACCATCGAGTATATAAAGGGAGACCCTCATAGGTTGCAATCCTTTATCCATAAGAAGCCGAGTCTGCCGCCCTGTAACCGTGATACACCGAACACAACATTCAGGCAGACTACTTGCACATACGTCAAGTCCTTGGTCATTTCTCTTTCATTTGATCACCAAGGTGTATATTGCAGTTCACGGAAACTTGGTACACCCTCTTGCTTAGATTCCCTGAGTAGTATTTTTGGTATTTTTGTGACTCTCTAAAATTGAAAAGATCCTCAAGCACTTGTCCTTTCATGCTCGTTCAACCTGAAAGTGACTAGAGTGTAATATTCCCAATTAGCCAAGCTAATGGGAATATTCTATTTTGCCTTGTTTTATTTTTCATTTCATGATTGATGAATAAATTGTAAAGGAGGACATGTAAAACTCCTGAAAACCATGAATAAATAAATGCCTATGTGAACAGAGACATATCTGGGCCATGTAAATAAACTCTTGTAGGTGTGAGTGGGTTTAAATCACAATATTGGGTCAAATTTGACCAAGTCAACAACATAGTCTAGATGCATTGAACCTCCTTGAGGGATAGCGCAGTTCTAGAAGGAGATTCTAAATGTGAAAGGGGCTAAACTAATGAAGTGGTTTAGGGTTTGGCAAGATTCCTATCTCATAAAAGGAAGAGGAGGGTAGCATGAAGGGGTTGTTGAAGATATTATTTTCTGAAGGTATTGTCTATTTAGACACTCCTCTCTAGGGTTTCCTGTTTAGGATTCCCACCTCCTTCCTTGAGCAGCTCTTGGAGGAGACTTGTTCCATATTGTCCACTATTAGGCTTGGGCCAAGCTTTACCTTACACCTACAACACTGATCTTGTTCAGGGTTGGGTTCTCCTTGTGAGTTGCAGCAAGTGGAAGTTCTAGATCTGCTCGGATCTAGGTGATTCTAGTGCCTCTTCTCAGTGAGTGTGTATTTTAACCTCCTGGAAGAGTGCATTAACTAATTGAGCTTTAGATCCAGACCTTGGCATCAGGAAAAATCATTCTCAGAGCCTACATTTCAGTCCCTCTCTCTGGACTGCGTTATTTGCAAAGGAGGAGTTGCAGGGTGTTTTGTCTGCACTTTGGAGGAGAGATCTCCGGTGTTAGGATTCTTCCTCTCACTGTGGTGATCCGTGGATTGACCATCCAATCCATGTTGTTTCAGATCTGATGTGCTACATATGCTATGATTCAGTAATTTTTTGAATATTTCTACAGATCTACTACTTTAGATCTCAGATCTACTCTATGTACTTCATGTTCTGTACAAAACCCCAAGGGGAATGTATAGATGAGATTTTCCTGTACATAGATCTAAATTAGATATATATTTTTATGTAAATATCTGCTCTAGATATGAGTATTAATAAATTTCTACTTCAGCCCAATAAAATAACGCTGTTGAGTTTATGAAGACTTTTTCCATGGCTATAGTGCCTCATTTCTGAGGATTTTTCCTGTATAGTCTCATTCTTTCTCTTGTATAATTTATGGGTTGTAATGTACATATGATTTTATATTATAAATATTATATTTGATCCTCCATATATGTCTACTACTTTTATTCAATGGATTTGTGTTATTTTTGTTGCAGTCTTTGCACATAGCTGCAACCCCTCTCTTTCGGTGCTTTTCAGCTAGACTAGTTTGTGGGAGATCTGTTTAACCCACCTATTTTGATTTTTTTTTGCTCTCCTCTTGTATTTAGATCTTAGATGAGATAATATAAGGGATCCAGGAGCTACAAACTCATTTTAGTGCACTGAATTCTCATGAGTGCATTATTTCAGCAGGCTTGCTATGCAATCCCTATTTTGGGATATTACAGTGGTATCGGAGCAAGATCTTTGGCTCAGCCTGTGGGCTTCAAGCCAAAGTGATATAAAGCAAAGAGAAAGTTCATAATTATAAAGAGGATGAGCTTAATTTCATCACTTTTCATATCTAGTGAGAACATCTCCGAGGAGGTTGAACAAGAAGAAGAGAGAAAGAGCAGTGAAACTCCTAGAGAGTTTCGAGAGCAGGAAGATCTCCCGATCAGATCTTCAAGATCTATACATGAGGGAAATTATAAATCCTCATCTCATCGATATGTGCACTCAGCCATATCACCAAATCTTCAACATTCTATCAGTGATTTCTTCATGAAGAGGAAGAAAGGAGGTGCACCCAAGAAGGAGAATCTTGGAGAGTATTTGCGGGAGTATGAAGCCCAATCTGAGTTCATACATAACTTGAACTTACAAGGGTTTTTCAAGGTCAAGGAGAAGAAAAGCACAAAGGAGGAGCAACCTGGTGAGAGTAGATTCTTTCTATCTACTTTTGATGGGTCACCTAAATGTCCAGTCAGGGCTTGGGTGGAGGAGCTAAGCAACTTTGTGTAGCAACATCAAGTTTCAGAAAATGAAGCCATCAAAATAGCAGCACTGCATTTTGAAGGTAAAGCATATGCTTGGTGGTTGTTTGAGTATTTTTCCTTAAGGAATGAAAATACACCTACTTATGCAAAGTTTATTACAATATTAATAGAGAAGTTTGATGAGACTTCATGTGTGACATATCCTACTGAGGCTATTAAACCATATCAAACAAATATTTTGCATGAGTTGTAAGGGTCTATGAATCCAACTCCATTTCTGAAAACCATGGAAGAAGGTGTAAGTTTTTTGGATGCCTTTCCAAGGGCAAGATCTCCATTTGATGAAGGACTCTCTTCCCAAAAGGAAGGCATGAAGACTCCTCCTTCAATAGATGATCAAGATCTAGGGTATCTTATTGATGATGAGGAAAATTCAACTATTGAAGAGGAGGAGGGGGAGGAAAGAGATGATAACACAGTCACAACAAAGGCACCTCAAGCACCTCTTGATTGGAGGAAAACTAAAGTGTTCTCTCAACTATGGGTAGCATTTTCATACTTGGCTAAGGAGGGAGCCTTGGGAGAAGCCAGCACAGTGCAAAGAATCTCTCATGAATTCAGAAGAGAGGTGAGCAATCTCCTGAAAGGGGCATTGCTGTCTTCCACTCAGTTATCATCACTGAGGAAGGAGGAATCAAAATTCTATGATGGCATGGACATGAGGACACATGGTAACTCCATATCTTTGGGGCAGCCCATGGTACCTTCATTCATAAAAGAGATTTCTGAACATGACAAGAGGATGTTGACTCTCTTGCATGCATGGGCCAGATTAAGGAAGTATTGGAAGACAAGGAATTTCCAAGGGGAATTTGATTTCCATCTGCTTCAATCTTGTCTTGGGCAAGATCAGCTACCAAAGAGGTAGCAAAGGGAAGACTATAATGCTCCAACATGTGATGTTGACATCAGGCATGTCAAAGAGGAGATCCATGACATGACAGGGGCTGCATTTCATACTTATACAGTGTTGTCATTCTTGGGAAGCCTAGATCCTTATTGGAATTCCCAACTCATGATGGAATACTCCAAGGACCTTTTCACATGTGGGGTTCTTGATGAGGAGGTAATGGATGGGAGGTTTAAGGTAGTTGATGGAGTCATTTATTTCTATAATATTATTTATTTGGTTAGAGACTCCAAGCTCAAGGAGGGACTACTAGATGCAACCTATGAGATCCTACTTTCCAAACCCACTGGCTTCATTAGAACATATCATACTATCTTAATCAGATTCATATGGGAAGGTTTCAAGGAAGAGGTGCACTCTCATATGAAGATGTGCATGGATCACTTGCTAGATGAGGAGGAACATAGCTTTTGGGAGGAGCCATCATTCACACCTACTTTCTCATTGAGTGTGAGAGGGGACTCATCCATGAGTTACCTCACTAATGTAGAACAAGTATATGGAGGAACTTGTCTTTCTGAAAATTATGATGTATCTCCTATATGCTTATATTTTTCTAACACTCATTTGTAGAACATTGCTCCAAGAGGGGGCATTATTTATGATGGGCTTCATGGGCCACTCAAGGCCATGAACTATGTTGATGCAGATCATCCCTTAGAGGCTCTTGGGAATTTATTATATCCTTCATGGTGTGATTATTTTACACCAAATATGATACACCTTCTCCAATAATTCAAGAGGGATGGGACAACAAACAAGTGTTGGGGAAGGAACTTGTCATCTCATATTCTATGGCAGTTAAGGGTAAAACTGTGCTAGTTTCATGTGAGGAAACATCTTCCTTCTCCTTTATCATACATGGCAGCTAGCATGATTCTAATCATGATTCCATGTGTTGGGAATGTTCCTACTCTTGGGAACATGGTTGGATGAGTGGCACATGGGTGGGATGTGTCATTGGTGTTATAGGTAAATTTGGGCACCATTCCCAATGACTTGGTTAACTAGGCATCATCTCCAGGACTGATGATCGAAGGGTCTATCATTCCCTATCATCTCAGTTTCTATATGCTCTAAGACAGGAAACATTCATGAATCAAACAATATTTTCATCAAAGAAAGGCTTTTCCATGGTGTGAAGCTTATTATTAAACATGTGGGAGCTCACCAACACAGGCTCTAAGGGGCCTAAGTGCGTTGCATATGCAGGTAGCTCTATTCTGGGTTGCTATGCAAAGCACTTCCAGACATTCAAAGGTGCGTTGGTCACATTGGGAGCGAAATTCTTATTGTTCCTGAATCTTCACTTGGCTAGTGTCTTCTAGAAGGGTTCACATGTGTCATGCTTCGGATACAAGTGTCCATTTGACATCTACATGACTAAAAAAAATGTCTTGCCTATTTTCAGAATGCAATTTATTGCAAAACAACCTACAGTTCATCTATAAATTGAACACAAAGCTAAGTGTTCAAAGAGGAAGAATCTGAGTAGAGAAATGTTGGAGAATTTTCAATAGAGAGTTTGAATTGTTGAGCTGCTGGTGGAGAGACATATGCTATGATGAGACTAAGGAACTCTGTTGGAAGGTCACAATGAATTAGTCTCTAGGTTGTAACCTCTCCTTCTATCATCAATAAAGAGTACTTCTTGTTTTTCCCTACATGCATCCATGTTTACTTTGATTTTCCATGTTGTAAAATATTTGTTGATGAATGTAGTTTATGCTTAACTGATTTAGCTAATTAACTTGAATAGATATCTAAATTATTGTATCTTCTACTGTTTTAGTGATCTTTCTTGGAGAAAGCATTCAGCTATTTGAAACCGCTTGAAGTTGAGGCTGTAATGGAAGCGTCAGAAAGGAGCCATTTGGAAGCGACTGAAACAAGTAAGCATCCAATCCTCTCTATATATATATTATGAGTTAGGAAAAAGGGTAGTGCAATCTTTCACTTGTTGTTCTAGACTAGACACCAGTCTAGGGAAGCATAATTTATCTGTAGATTACAATTCTGGCCCAACAAACTAGCGACTCCGTTGGGGAGAATTTCTCTTGAATCTTGGTGTTTTAGTCTCTGATATGCTTTCTAAATCCACCCAGTACTTATTTCACATAAATATTAGACATTTTCAGAGGTTAAATTGCAAAGTTAGTGAGCCAAAAGGTAGCTTTTTCTTTGTTTACTGTGCTCAACGCACCCTTGGTCAGGGCACAGTGCTTTGCAGAGCACTGTCATCCTTGTCAGCCTACGTTGCAGAGCACTATCTCCCTTTGGAGACTGAGTTGGCTCCTGAAAGGAACAAATCCCATTGAATTTGACTTTGTATTTTGCTTCAGTTCTGTTTGTTGATTTGTTCTAAAAATTTTAATGCTCTATTTGACCAATAGCTCTATATATTTCTTCTCCTTTGACTGAAAATTTGTTCAATGTTGTTTTAAAAAGTTTTTCATTATCGTTGACAAGTTGATTTCAAAGTAATTTTTATGGTCGCATTAAGAATCGTTTGCTTTTGAAATAGGAAGTTGTCGTAAAGTCTTCATTTCCTTGATAGGAGAAATTGTTGTTCAAATCTTTGTTTTTCCTTCAAAAAATAAATTGCTGTTTGTATTCTTCGTTTGTCGAAAGTAAAAAGAATTTCAATTATTGATCTAGTGCACCTAGTTTTCTTTCTGCATTCATAACATTAAGGAAACTAAAAAGAAAAACTTGCATTTTCATGTAGGATTGTGTGTTTTTTTCAAAAGGAACACTAGGAAATCTACATTTAGTTTGAGATTCATTGATTTTGTTTTTGTTCATTGATTTGTTTGCTCTCAAATTACTTGCTCTCTTCCCTTAGTAGCTAGGTCTTTCATTGAAAAAGCTGAAATTGAAAGTTTGTTTATCATTCTTAGCTTGGATTTTAGGAATTTCATATACATCATCGTGGTGAACCTGAAAGGCAAACTGTTAAGCAAGATCAACATAAAATAAATATCAATTTACTTAACAACGCTTTGGAACATTAACGATAACATTTAGAGGTCTAGGCTAGAGACGTGTTCCGGCATCGTAAAACATAGCAGCTGTCATTAACTTGTCCGCGATACATTCCAAGTGTGATACCTCACTCCACGTACATAAGTATATCATAGATCATCCATGTAATCTCGAGTATATCAGGCGATGTTACAGTACGATAAGTATAAAGGGGTGCTCTCACTATGCGGTTTCGCATCAGAAAATGCTAATATAGACTTGGGCCTCCACGTACCTTTGGGTATATTTGGGAGGACAAATTTTAGGTGCTATCCATCCATAGTGAACTGATTCGACTGCCTTGAAATTTTGATACACGGAACACAACATTTTGGGAGATTACTTGCCTGTACTTTTTGGTTCGCCAAGAGGGATTTTGTAGTTCACAGTTTCTTGGTAAACATTTTTACCTAGCATTACCCTCTTTTTGTTTATTTGTTTTTGGATAAAATAAATCAATAATCATGTAAGAACATAATCCTACCCCTCATCGTTCACGTAGATTAGCTTTAAAAGCACCTTTACCACCAGAAGTTATTTCTGGTAGGCGAAGGCGATCACGATCTGCCGAATCAAGTACAATTCGTACCTCTGGTGAAACATCATCTTTTAATCCAGAGTTAGCTCAAATTGTTTCCACACATCCCAGTTTTTTTACTGTTGTCGAAACGGAGCCTTCACAGTTACCCGTGGTCACAATCCATTCACTCACTGAGACCATACCTCCTGGACCCGACGTTGTTCAATCACATATTGATCCAGATCCTGTCTCTTCTTTGCCAGAATATCTAAATCCTGAATCTGAACAACCGGAAGTTGTTCCTACCTTGGTCACCCCACAAATTTCTGTAACCACTGAAATTCATATTTCACACAGTCAACCTTCTGAAATATATTTTGGGCCTAACAGTGAATTTCTTCCTCCTGTTTTAATCGCAATTGAAGAAATCCCTCAACTTGATACACCTTTAAGTCAAACCCACTTTGGGGGAGACTTTTACCTGTACCAGTCATTTCCTCAATCGTTTCCATCTGCTTTTGTTGATCCTATTTCCATTCAATCACCCATTTATTTTTGAGGGTATACACTTGATCAAACTACCATGTCTGAACCAACATCTTTGGTTGGGTCTACTGTTCCAATTATGTTAGCTCCTACCCTCACTACTCCGTCGATGTTCACAACATCACCAAAATCATATTTTCACGGTGGCCCTTTGGTCCCAACAGGTTACAAATCATTATCTGGCACTTTATCTAGTGCACCTTCACGTTCATGGTATTTTCCAATGTCATCATCTGGTGTTTTAACTGGTAGTCCTATAGTTAGTACTGAATGACTTGATTCATTAAATCCATCATCAGGGAAATATCAAGCCAGTTATTATGGATCAAATCCTTTATCAATTGGACTCCCAGTATTCGGTGAACAATATTTTCCGTCTTATTATCCTCCTTATGCTGGGGGGAACCTTTTGGTTACCCAATATGATAGTACTTAGTCACATTTTGGTCAGACTAATGTTGATTTAAATTTTTGTCATTGGCAGCCCACTCTGCCTACCCAACCACAAACGGTTGTCCAATCGTATCAACCAATTCAACCTGTTACACCGACTTCAATACCACTTGTTAATACATCTATACCCCTGTTACAGCATCAAAATATTGTTCATCAACATTATCAAGAAATTTCTTCAACTTAATATCATCAAATGTTGGGTCCACAAACTCAAAATCCTTTGGTTAATTTACAACAACCTGTATCAGGGATCATTTATTCACAAGATGGTCCACCATTTTATGGGGTGTCACAAACACAATCTGGTTATACATATCAACTGAATCCAACTTATACAAATTTGGGTTATAATATTGGTGGACAGAACCCTTGGCAGCCATAGGCGCAAATTCCACAAACTTCATTTCAATAAGTAACATATCCAAGTTTCAGTCAAAAACACTCTCAAGCGTTTACCATGCAAAACAACCCCCATCTGGATTACCAGCAACAAATCCCATATGACGGTGCTCAAATACCTGTTGCCCAAGCAATTCCATCTTATCCTGGCTATGCTCAAAATGACCTTAATAGAAAATCTCCTTTTGTTGCAACCTTGGAATTACCAGATTTAAACCGGTTAACTAATGATCCTATCAATTATGCTCCTTGGTGGCCGGTGATACCACATAAATTACCCTTCTGCATTCCTAAATTCAGTGGAAACCCTAGAGAAGGCCCATCAACTCATGTTATGACTTATCATTTATGGTTCTCATCGAATTCCCTAAATGATGATTCTGTTCAATTACGTCTTTCCCAGAGAACGCTCACAGGTCCGGCAGCTAAATGGTACATTGAATTACCTAGAGCTTCATTTGGCAATTTTACTGCTTTGGCTACTGTATTTTTGACCCTTTTCCAGTTACCGATCAGTTACGAAACTGGAATGGAACTCTTTACCAACTTCAAAAAAAGTAATTCTACTCACATTTCAGATCATATTCATGAGTGGCGTCACCATCGACGAATGGTTAAGATATTTGTTCCTGATCAGCTGCTTGCTGAATGATTCATCAAATCCTTGTTACCATCTATAACAAAGGATGTGGCTAAAGGTGGCGTTGTCACAGAAGAGCAAGTAATCGCTTGTGCCCAGTATTTAGACTTGATTTATACTCAGTCTGGCACGCTCTATGAGAAAATACCAAATGTGCCACAATCTAATTTCAATGTTCCTCCTCAAATAACGGACTCTCATACCGGAGACAACTTGATAGGCACTGTAAATACACACAAAAATACTACATATAATCCTACTCATACATCCGAAATAAATGTCGTCTCATTTGACAAAGGCAAAAGTGATAAGCAACCAAGAAGTAAGAAAAAGGGGAAATCAAAGAAAAAGCAAACTTCTAACCCGCGGGAACGATCATCTGATCAAAAGTTAGGACCACGAAAACCTCGTTATCCATTCATAATCTGTAACGAGGAACACTTTGTTAGGGATTATCCTCACCATGTTGAAGTCTCAAAAATCATCAAGACTTCAAAAGCATCAGTTGTGTTGACAGACCCGTTTCCCAATCCAGACACAAATTTGGTTGCTACGGATCCAGCTCCTAGTTCCCAAGTGTTAATGTTATCCAGTACAAAACCTTCACAAGATATTTTTGTGTCGACATGGAATAAATACTATGGTATTCCGACTGATGAACCTACTACCTCAACAATGAATCCATCTACTGAATTAGTACCACCTCCAGTTATTCCTGAATTGATGATTAAGCCACCGAAGGGAGTAATTCATAGATCGACATATAATCCTCGAGCAAGAGTTGCACAAAATTATAATATATTTGAAGATTTGGCTCAATACCCTTCAACTATGTCTGCTCTTGAGGTATTACAAAATTGTCCCTCCCAGAAGCAAGCTTTATTGTCGGCCATTGGTGGAATTGATCCGACTGATTCTAATCTTGTCGTCTTTAATCATACGGGCTCTGTGCCGCAACTACCAGAAGAATTGGCATTCTCCATCCAAGTAAATGTTCTCAATCACCTTGTTCATCACACTATTATTGATGAGGGAGCATCTATGTGAATTATGTCTCTAAACTGTTGGAAGTCACTTGGCTCACCGCGATTATTGCAATCATCAACGACGTTAAGGATTTTGATGGAAGAACATATAAACCTTGTGGTATTATCAATAACCTGCAAGTTGAATTAGGGGGAAAAACAGTAAGTATTGATGTCGAGGTTGTTGATGGACCCCTTGACTATAATATTTTACTCAGAAGACCATGGGTATATGCGATGACTGCAATTGTTTCTACATATTTTAGAATGGTTGCCTTTCCTCATAAAGGTACTATTATAGTCATTAATCAATTATACTTTTTTGCCTACGCTTTGCAGGTAACTGGAAGCATTCCGTATGTTCACTTACCCCAACTATAAATCCAGAACATTGGTGTAGGACTCTTAAAGGATTCCACTCTTATGGGAACCTTTGCATTACCGCCACCCGCAATGTCAGGAGAAATTGCAAGTATAGAGACCTGCTACATGATCTCTTCCACTCCATCTGGCTTAAGGAAGAGTACGAGTGATTCTGATATTTCTACGTTGGATGATGTTTTACCGCTCAACCCTATTGAGCTACAATAGAAATTAATCTATTTTGCTTGGGCGGAAAATCTGAAATCAGCATTGCTGAGTGTTTGGGTTGATTGTTCATTAGATTTTGGTACTCCATCTGATCCGTTTTCCTCAAAAATTTTGACAGATGAAAATATTTTGGAAGCTATGATGGCAGAAGGAGAACCATGGGAAGATTATCATCATCATTCCCATCTTCTAGATTATGAAGAAAATAATCTTAATGAACTATATAACCCATCCATTCAAAATTTCTTTTCAAATTCTTTTCCGATTAATGCAATTGAATCTGAGTGAAATTTATCAAATATTGAAGAAACGATTTCTATCGATATTTCTACTAAACATGGAATTGTAGAAAATATTCATGTCGGTGTATCTTGTTCTCCATTAGAACTTGATTCATATCGCTCTCTTTTTCGTGAATTTCGTGACGTATTCACTTGGTCTTACGAGGAAATGCCAGGCATAGATACTAGTATAGTTGAACACACTATTAATATGTATCCTGATGTCAAACCGATGCGTCAACGACTTCGTCCTGTTCATCTGAAGAAAGCCGTTGCCATCAAAATAGGAGTTGAAAAAATTTTGCGTGTTGGTTTCATTTACCCTGTTCCACTAACTGAGTGGGTTTCCAATATCATTCCTGTTATGAAAAAACAAGGAACCATTAGAGTGTGTGTCGATTATCGGGATGTTAATCAGGCTTGTCCAAAAGACAACTATCCTACACCCTTTATCGACTATATTATTGACAATTGTGATGGATGAGTGATATTTTCTTTCATGGACGGATTTTTCGGCTACAATCAAATCAATATCCGCCCAGATGACCAACATAAGACAACATTCATCTGTCCCTAGGGCAGATTCGCATATCGAAAACTTTTGTTTGGTTTAAAGAACGCTGGGGAAAATTTTCAGAGAGCAATGGATTATGCTTTCAATGAAATCAAGCACATTGCTTAACCATATCTAGATTATTTACCAGCGCATTCATGAAAAAAGACTGATCACCCAATGCATTTGAGAGCCATTTTCTTACGTTGTCTACAAGATACACCTCAATCCGCAAAAATGTGTCTTTTGTGTTGGTTCTGGTCGATTGCTCGGATTCGTAGTCTCAAAAGAAGGAATTAAAATAGACCCACTAAAGGTTCAGGCCATTCTTGATTTTCCTGTGCCCTCAAACTTACTTCAGATACATAAACTTCAAGGAAAGGCTAACTTCCTGAGAAGGTTCATTCCAAACTACGCCGAAATGGCTAAAGGATTTACTAGATTATTGAAAAAGGGGGTTCCCTTCCATTGGGACCAAGTTGCACAAGATTCTTTTGATGTTGTCAAGGACCATCTTGTCCGAGCGTCATTAATGTATCCTCCTGTTGAAGCCCCAAAAATTGGGTCTACAACAAGGGGGACACCCACCCGGTCCGAACCTTGGTTGGCAGGTCCTTTTCCGTTTGGTATAGTGGGTCCGAATGGGGATAATGGGACCAGTTTCACAATATGTGAATGTGTGTGTTGAGAATTGATATTTCCTTTCTAAAAGTTCCTAAGTGAAATTCTTTTATCATAATTCTAATGTATAACATGCAATTGTATTCTAATTAAACAGAAATATCTAATTCTAAACTAACCCGGGATGTAATCTTTTCCTTATGCGATCTAAAATGATTTCAAATAACAATTGGTAATAAAGATCATTCAATTGTTATAAGAAAAGAATTCAATAAAGATAAACCACTTCATATAAAAAGTTAGACGAAACAGTTGTGAAAAACATATCACCTAATAAGCTACTCATATATTAAGCATAAATAAATAGCTATCACCGTACAAAAGTTTCAAATGATAACTCAAGCATTCAAGCATTAATATATAAACAACTGAACATAAATATCACTTTAACACAAAAGCAGAAATAGTTAAGAGATAAAAGTACCAATTATAACTAGTTCTACTCATGAGCTTCAAGCAATAATGACTTATCTCTTCTTAATCCAACATCCACTAAGAGTACAAAAGTGCAACATCAGTAGTAGATATTAAACGCAGATATCAATAAATCCTATTCCATTCATTCATCAAAACCTCCTCGGAGGGTGCAAAAGTGCATGTTCTGAGGACAAGTTTTTGACAAATTTCAGGACCCTTCTCTAAATGCATGAGAAGGGTTTAAATACTACTAATTAAATATAAAAATAATTTATTACAAAATTGTAGGATACGGTTTAAATGACCATCCTCTTTTCAGGAAAAAATAAAGCAAAATTAATACTAAATCTAAAATTAAAACTTAACAACTAACTACTTGTGAATCTGTTCTTTGAAATTCCAAGCATTCAGCATTGGTATGAGAAGAGTAGGCTGACCGACTTCAGACTTTAACTATCCTGTGAAAACGGAATCGGCAAGAGCTGGCGCCATCTTCTCGGCAGAATTGATGATACACTTGAGAGTCATGCACTGGCTGTGTGGTTTTACCAAACACGCCCAGTAAGAATCCCAATTTAACTTTGTTAATATTTTAATCGATTCTACCTTTTCTTGAGCCTTCTGTCTCCAGTCTGTCTGCAGTTGCTGTGCTTTCGGTAGATACCCTGGAGTAGTTTCAGAGATCAGATCTGCCTCGTGCAAATTTTCATTTATACAATCAATAATATTGTTTGCTGCTGTGACTGCTTCTTTCGCTGCTTGCTCTGCTTTCCTGATTTGTGCATCCCAATTATTAAAGAGCATTACTTTGTGATTGTCATTGATTATTGGTGCACCTACTCTTTTCCCCTCCTCTGTTTCTTTCCAAGCTAAATAGTCAGTAACTCTTTTATTAATTGAATCATAATCATGTCGTAAGTCTACGACATGATTAGTGATTTTATCACTTTCTTCACAATAAGAGTTCCACTGTGATATTCTTTGGCATAAAATTTCTTGTTGCTGTAGCAGTTGATCATTTAAATAAATAGACTCTGTGATGAATTCTGTAAGCTTGGGATCATCCTTGTGCATCTCTTGCATAACCTGTAGCTGTTTTTCTTTTTAAGCCAAACTGTTCTGGTATCCTATCTGCATTTGTTGGAAGTCTTGCTGTAATTTTTCAAGCTGTCTCTGTGGTTCATTGTTGGCGTTGGCTTGTTGCAGTTGTTGTTGCAGAACCCGTACTTGATCTTCTTTTTAATTCAATAATTGTCGTACCTCAGATGCTTTATCAATGGCTGCGGAGGCATATGCCCCTGTGATCTGAGATAATTTAGTGAGATTTTCAGTTGGATTAGTAGTAGGATCTTGCCATAGGACGTCTAATTGTTTTGCATCATGAGAGAGCACATTTTCCAATTTTCTTTTCTTTCTTTGTCTTCTTACCACTGCCTTGTGTTGTGGACTATAAAATACATCAAGAAGAGGAATTTCCTCTATTTTGAGCATAAGTTTAGAGGATGGGGTAATGGGAATATGTTCCATTTCCGAGACATTGCTAGTTATTCCTGTGACTATATTTTTTGTTGTCTGTACATTACTCACAGGTGTCTCTGTGTTCTGTCCTTCAATATTAATCAAATCATTGAATGTCTCCCATTCCTTATCTAACTCAGTTCTGACTAATGGTTTTTGTACAATGAGAGGGGGAAGATTTAACTGTGGAGAGGTTGAAACCTGTTGCTGTGAAAGCTCCTTTGACTGGGCAGTATCCCTTACTGACCCTTCACTTTTATCATGGTCATTATCAGACCTCTTAGAGTGTTCAACAGTTTCTTTATCGAACTTAGACTTATCTGTACCTGAACTTCCACTGAGACTAATACTGGGAGTTGGTTCCCTTACAGGTTCCAAGCGTAATTTATCCAAGGGGATAGTAGTTAACCTCCTTTCCCTGTATATCTTGAATTCTTTAAATTCTGCTGGAGGAAACCATATTTGGGCCGAATGTAGAACCTCTTTAAGTGTGCTTTTTTCTTGGAACATGTCATCAAAAAGATCATCTTCTTTAGAAAACACTCTTATCTTGACTGTAGTAGTGAAATTTTTAACAATATCATAGGGGTCGAATGGTCTTCTTGGAAACTTGAACAAATGTAAACATGTAATAATGTTTACTTCTTTGAATGCATGGCCAAAATCAAATAGTGAAAAGGCCCCACAAGCCACAGGAAATTGTGGCCAGACAACCTTCTTTTTGTCCTTCAAATATTTAGTCAAACCTCCTTCTCCACAGGTTTGATAAGAAATTTCTCGGGCCATGAGTTTATCAGGAACATACAAAGGTAAAACATGAGGAGAAGGAAAACTTCAAAATACTCTAAAATATGTAAGAAATTCTTCTCCAAACCATCTCGCAATAGGAAGTATGTCTACTTCTGCTTCAAGAGAAAACCTTGGAGCATCTTTATCATATAACATTCTGTACAGGGGTAACATGATTCCATGGAAAATCTTGTAAAAATAGGGAATGAACTTTGAATCCCACAATTCTTTGTGATAAACGTGAATGGGTAGGGGATCTTGAGTTGTCCATTTCCAACCCATTAAAGGAAACTTAGAAAGATAACAGATTGAATCCATCACATAAGCAGATAAGTAAAAAGGGGGATAAATTCTATGAGAAACAGTTATTTTGGACCGATAATTCAAAATAGTTGTGGCTAAGTTGTCAGATAATATCTTAGCCCAATCCACAACAGTAGCATTAACAACAACATTCAATAATGGTAGCCATTCAGATGAAAACTTATTAATATCCGGCTTTCCAAAAAGCCTACAGAGCATAGCAGCAACAAAGCAATATGGTGAAGTGAGAGAACCAGTACTATACATACCGTGTTTATCCTTTTTTAGTGGTTCGTCTCTCCTTGACCAGTCCTTGGTGCATTCTGCCAGGTTTTCATTTTCTTTGGCAAACTTCTCCATGAACTGTTTGTTATAAGTCGCATGTGGCTCCGGAAAATGATACATGAGTCTCAAATCTTGTGGAGTAAATGAACCAATGATTTCTTGACCCTGAGTCTTAAACTGTCTGTTTGTAATATCTGTGCTGTCCAGTACCCATTTAACCATGTACGTGTATGGAAGAATTTTAGGCCTCACTGCTATCCGGTGCAAGAATGAGCAAGCTAGCTCTGTAATGGATGCATCAAAAGACCCATGTGAGCTTGCAGTAGTTGTAACCTCCATTACTCTGGGGTTCTCTTCCTCAAGTAGATTATACATGCATTCCCAAGTAGTAATACCAACATCTTTGTTACAGACGGTGTCTGTATACAAGGGCGTCATTTCTTTGTCTTTAGAACTCAGAGCCTTGTCTTTCTTTCCCATTATATCCCTAATATTTCTTTATATAGTTCTATGTTCTTCGCTCCTGCAGTTTACAAATTAAGTGAGAATAATGATAGGAAAAAGGTGATGGGAAAGTTTTAAATGTTGAAGACGTATAAAATATACCACGTTACGTGAAATAGCTCTTCGATCAGAACGAAACCATATTTCATTAATGATTGACAACCAATTCATTGATTAACATTAAAGTGCATAAACAGGTCTCGGTTTATGGAAATATTTTCTTCGTATAATGAGCCTTAAATATCTGCAATAAGGTGATCTGCGATTTGCTTCGCAATATCGCAAAATCGCAATATCGCATATCACAATCTCATGAAGTTTTCATATCATAATAGCATAATATCATAACATCGCAAAATCGCTACATCGCAATATCGCAAAATCGCAAGAGCGTAATATATGACAAACATCCATTAATGTGATTTTCTGCGAAACACGATTTGCGATATGTGTCATCGCACATCGGTGGTTTGAGGTTTTTGAATGTAAGATATGACATTTGAAGCATGTGATGCGATGAATGTTCTTTTAATGTGTAGTTTCGCATCGCAATCTCGCAATCTTAGAATTCCGCTTGTAAGGAGGTATTCATTACCTATTTGCGATGCGATATTTCTTTAAAGAATGATTTTATTTTATCCTATCATAAAAATTAAGTTTTTATAGATTTTTCAAGGAATATTCTCTTAAGTTTATGATAGTAAGTTTTATTGAAAAAAAGGAAATACAAGCACTTAATCGATTTTAATTTTTTTTACTAAGGGTCCCCACTTATTTAGTATTAGTGATAATACTAAATAAGAAGGGGGGTTGTTTCTGACCACAAAAATTGGCGATTCACTTGGAAGAACCAGTTATTTCTGCTTTTCTTTTGAATTTTCTAAAATTTCAAAATAGAAAATTTTTCAGAAAATCAAACTTTATAATAGAAAGACAAAGTACATTATGCTTTTATCGATCAATGATATTTCATTTCTTCTATATTCAACTTTGACTGTTTACTTCCTCAAGCTAGTCCTTGTATCTACATCAGTCGCTACTTGGTTTATAAAGATAAAAACAAAGGCTTCTCTGTATATCAGTTTTAAATATGTTCATTTTTCGTAGGTAGAGCCTCTGCTGCCAGCAAGTGTTTATAGCCTCGACAGGGTTACCTGTTACCCAGCAATGATCCTGTATCCTACTTAGAGAAATATACAATTTTCAAATAGAAATCCATATTTACACTTATTGCTTTCATTTTCTTTTTATTCTTAAAGAACAATGTCTTGGTTTGGTAGCCAATTTATGACAGTGCCATTCACTTGATTTATAACTTTGCTGAACAAGCTGGCTCGTGATGAGACCCCTTGTCTTTTGATTGCAACAATCTTGAGTCATTGCCCTATTGTGGTATGCAGTATTGGCAAAGTCAGCAAGCTATAATATCTATGATCATGATAAGTCGGCTCGTGATGAGACCTCTTACTCTTTAAGTTAAAGTGTATCATTGGATTATTCTCTGAACATTGTAATTTCCTAGGTGGGGAGGAAGTCATTGTTTCCTTAAGATAATTCTAGACGACAATGGTAGAGTTTTTTGGAAAGAACTTTTTTACAGAGAATATTTATTTTGTTATTGATACTTTTCATTAGACTGATATAAAACAATTTCCCACTAAAAGTTTCTTTTTATCAAAATTTTCAAAGTTGAAACTAGTATCATTTCTAGGCCTAAAGCTTTTAACTGTATCTTTCAATAATAATGATCAATTTCTTAGAAGAATTCTATTTATACAAGTGAAAAAACAAAATCTAAAAGAGAATTTGTATCTTTTTCGTGAATTCCAAATGTAACCATTAACAACTGGTTTTATTATGAAAATAAAGAAAACTAATATACAAAAATAGAAGAATGATCTCCTATGGAAAATATTTTTTGAGGATCTGTCCGTTAACAGGTAAAGACTCTCTTTTTCCTGTCAAATCCTGTAACATAAAAGTAGATGGACCTATGATCTCTGCGATTTGGAAAGGACCAAGCCACATTCGTTGAAATTTCGTATGTTTCCCTTTTTCCTCATGAGCCTTGTCCCATTTTAAAACTAGATCTCTGACCTGAAAATCCTTTCTGGATATCATGTTTGAATCAAAAGAAGCTTTAACTAATGCTTGATGATGAGCATGAGTTATTTTGGCCTGTTCTCATTGTTCTTCTAGCTTAATTATTTTCAGTTGTCTTAGTTGTAAGGAAGAAGTTGGTGCTTCATCAATATATTGAACTAAGGCCAAAGAAGGAATTGCTAGATGAGTTGGGATAACCACTTCTTTTCCATAAACTAAATTAAAGGGAGAAGTGCCAATGGAGGCTTTCTGCGTTATTCGATCTTCCCATAAAGCATATATTAAAGACTTATGCCAATTTTTATGATTTTGATCAATGGTTCGCTTAATGATTCTACTTAAGTTTTTATTTGTAGATTCAGCTAACCCATTTCCCTGTGGATAATAATTGGCAGAGTATTTAAGTTTGAAACCTCTTTTAAGTGCAAATTCAGTCATAGCATTACCAGAAAAATACGATGCATTATCAAACATTAAAGCAGAAGGTATACCAAACCTGGTGATTATGAACTGATCTATGAACTCGATGATATGTTCGACATTAGCAATCTTAAGAGGAATTGCTTCTACCCATTTAGTAAAATAATCAGTTGCTGTAATGATATATCTATGTTGCTTAGAAGAGTGAGGAACGATATCACCTATTATATCCAATCCCCATTGATCAAAAGTTTGTTCAATGTTGACTGGTTGTAACGGAAATGATGGTTTATTTTGTCTTCCAGCGGCGGTTTGAAAAACTTGACATTTCCTTACGTAGCTATGTGAGTCTTTGAATAATGTGGGCCAGTAATAGTATGCATAAAGGATTTTATGTGCAGCAGTATCTCCAGCATAATGTCCACCTGCTGGCCCATCGTGAAGTTCCTGCAAGACTTTTTCAGCTTCAGATTTCTCAAGACATCTAAGGAGAATAGAATCATAATTCATTCTAAAAAGAACATCATTCACAAGCTGATATTGTTTAGCCTTCAACCTTAGAGCTCTTTTCTTGGTATAATTGAGATTTGGAGGAGCATATCCATTCTTTAGATAATATATGATATCAACATATAATGATTCAACATCGTTTAGGCTTACCTCATACATTTGTATCTCTGCAGATGGTTTTTCAGAAATAAGCGATGCTCCCGCTAGTATTTTGCAAAAGCCTTGACCTCTTACAATACTTGCTGGTTTGATTTCTACATCATATTCTTGTAAGGCAGTAATCCAATTGGCTCTTTTCTCACCCACGTATTTCTGTACTAAGAGATTTCTTACCGCCGGAAACGGTACTATGATTTTTGTATGGGTTTTAAGTAGAAAGGGTCTGAAACATTTAATTGCTTTGAAAACAGCATAAGCTTGTTTCTCTACATCTGAATAATTTAATTTAGCCCCTTGTAAATTTGAACTGAAGAAAGAAATTGGGGCTTTTGCCTTGTCTTGATTTACTTTAGTGAGTATCGCAGCATATGATTTATCAGAGGCAAATGTATACAAAATAAAAGGATCGAAAAAATTTGGATTTGCTAAAGATGGAGCATTAAAAATTGCTTGTTTGATTAGATTGCATGCCTCATATTCGTTTTGGCCCCATTTGAAGTTTGAATTATTTTTAATCATTGCTTCTAAAGGAGATACAATTATTGAAAAATATGGCACAAATTTCTTTACAAAATTAATCTGGCCAAGGAAAGATTGCATAGCTTTCTTGTTATGGGGTAGGGGTATTTCGGAAATCTCTTTGATTCTGTCAGGATCAATATGAATTCCAAATTTTGACACTATGAATCCAAGAATTTTTCCTTCACTTAATGCAAAAAAAGTATTTTTTTGGGTTAAGTGAAATTCCATACCTTTGACAACATTGAAAGATTTATTTTAAATCTCTAAAATGATTGCCTCGTTTCTTGGAATATACAGTTATATCATCCGAATAAATTACCACTAATTTGTTAACTAATCCCTTGAAGATGATGTCCATGGCTCTCTGAAATGTGGCACCAGCGTTGATCAGACCAAAAGGCATCTTTTGATATGCATAAGTGCCCCATTTGGTTCTGAATGTGGTTTTCAATTGGTCATCAGGATGAACCAACACTTGGTTGTAGCCAAAGAAACCATCTAAGAAAGACATTAATTCTGATCCTGCAACTACCTGCAATATTTGCTCCATAGGAGGCAAAGGAAAATTATCTTTTTGGCAGGCTTTGTTAAGATTTCGAAAGTCAATTCAAATTCTAATGTCTCCGTTATTCTTTCTAACGGGAACCATATTGGAAACCCATTTAGAATGTCAAACGGGAAAAATAATCTTGGATTTCAATAACTTATTGAGTTCGGATTTGATCTGGTTTTCTAGATTGGGATGGATCTTTCTCAGCTTTTGTTGGATATGTTTTTCATCATTTATCATTGGGATAGTATGTTGGATGATAGAAGTGTCATAAGTTTCGAGTTCATCATAGTTCCAAGCAAAGACACTTTTGTATTGTTTCAAGAGACGAACATACACTAATTTTTCTTCAGGAGCTAGGCCGAGGCCTAGGTTGATATTCTTTGGTTTGGTATCAGTTCCTAGATTTACTAATTCATAATTCAAAGTTGAACTTTGCAGTTTTGAATTGGTAGATCTTTTGAATCGATCTTTCAAATCATAAAGGTCTTCTAACTTGACTACTGACTTTGGCATAGCATTATTAGTGCTATCTTGTTGCAATTGTATGTCATGTTGGTCTTCATCAATTATCTGATTGGTGTAAGATCCTTCAGATGTGAGGAAGCTTACAATATCAGGATCATCATTGAAAATCCTCCAATTGGTAATGTTATCATGAATCGAGGGTCTAAATATTAATTCGATTGAAAATCGATCAGGGCTATAGTCTTCTGAAGGAATGAGTTTGGAAGCTACATTAGCTAGAAGGTCTGCACTAGCATTCTGGATTCTGGGAATTGATGAAATATTAAATGCTATAAAGTGTTCAGTCAGATCTTGAACTAAAGATCGATAATGCTTTAAATGAACTGATAAACAATGTATAGTATTGCGTACCTGTTTGATTACAATTTCAGAATCCCCAAAAACTTGTAGATATTTGATGTCTAATCCGATTGCTTTGTATAATCCTTGGACTAAAGCCTCGTATTCTACGATATTATTGGTGCAATCAAACTCGAGTCTACAATTTAGCATAATTTTGTTTCTCTCTGGACTAACCAACACGCATCTTGCTCCTGCTCCTTCATTAGACTTAGAACCATCAAAAAATAACTTCCAAAATAAAGATTTATTTACAGGAGTATCTACAAAATTAATGCATTTAGAACTATCTGTTTGGGAAAAATTTTCTATTTGAGATAAAATAGAATGTTCTAAGTAAGGTGAAGTATGAGCATTAAAATTTCTTAAGAAAGAATAAACTGAATAGTTTTCAATAATATTATTGTTGTATGCTACTGGTTCATTTTATCCTTCCAATTCTGTTACTATGTATTTCTGATGTTTTTCTCGCTCAACCTTTATCTGATTTGGTTTACCATTGTAAGGAAGCCACATGTGCAACCAATCAGTTGCAAAGTATCCATGAAGTTTTTCTGACCAATCTCTGCTAAGAATTAAGCCATAAAATTCTGGAATATATGCAACTAAAATGTCGATAACTTGACATACCTTTGGATTAGATGACAGCCTTATGGTAACCTGATTTAATTCGCCAATCACTTCAACTTGCGATCGATCTAGTTGGACTATGCACATAACAGATTTTTGTGGTTGAATGTTCAACCTTGCACATATTGATTTTGGTAGAATATTAGATGAAGCTCCAGAATCCACTAAACAATTATGCAAATTTGTATTGAAAACTTCATAAGTAAGAAGAAATGGAGGAGTATGAGATCTCGACCTTCCTCCAATTAAAGTGATATTTTCTAGATCAACTTTACCAATCGCACTAGTTGGAGGTCTTCCCATCTCGTTGGAAGCTTGAGAGATTACAGGATCTGGCAGACGTTTTTCTGGTACAACATGTAATTCTTTCAAAAGTACCTTTTGCTGGTGTTTTAACTTGCTCAATTCATAAAAAGTGATGTTAGCCCTAGTCTTCTTCATGTCTTCTATGATATTATACTCCATTTCATCTGAAACGATCAGTGTTTTTGATGGAGTTGATGAATCTGTTTGGACTGGACTAGTTTAAGTTGCTTTGGATGTCGTTTTCTTGGATGCAACTTTATCTTTAGTCATTGAGCTTGCGCTCTTTGGCTTAGGAGTAGGTTTAGGAGGGTCAAGTTGATTTCTACTTCGAGTGCTAATCGGGGATACTTCTTGATCTTCCTCATTTGGGAGGATGAAATCCCACATACCTTGTACTTCTACAACTTCTTCTTCATCGGTAGTTTCTTCAGTAGCAATCTCCTCTTCTTCTTCTTCTGATTCAGCATTTGTGATAGCATTTGGTGGTTTTGAATCAGTTGAAGGGTTTCTTCTATAAGGCTTGAAAGACTTTTTAGAAGATGTTTCTGCTACTTGTTTCTTAATGTCAACCATTTCGTTGGACATGGTTTTCAAAACTTTCTGCAATCCTTCTAAATCGAATGGATCTTTCTATTGTTTTTTCTTGGGGTCTTCCTTAAAATTAACCTTCTTGGATTTTTGTTCCTCTATCTCATTTTTCTTTTCTAGAGCAATGATACATTTCTCTAATACTATTGCTTCCTTCATATTGTCAACTAAAGTTGTTTTGTTAGCCCTACCAACGAATATTTCTATATTTAATGGTAAAGCAGAGATGTACCATTCACTTCGCACTTCTTCACTAGGCTTGGAAGCAGTAGGAATTTTATTTAACAGTTTATTGAAACATGAATTAAAATCGTTGATAGGCTCTTTTGACTCAGCTCTAAGATTAGACAAGTCATTGATCAGTGTCACTGTAGACCTGTCATCACCAAACTTAGTCAAAAATTTATCTTGAAAGATATCCCAACTAGTAATAGATCTAGATGGTAATGAGAAATACCATGATCTGGCTGCTCCTTGTAGAGTATAGGGAAAAATTTGGATGGCAACATCTTCATTAGTAACTCCATTGATATTTATGGACAACATAAAGTTATTTATATGCTCTTCCGCTAGCATGCCTGCTTCAGGATTAAACTTAGGTAGCCATTTTTTAGGATGGGTCGATATTTGACTCAAGGGTACAGGCATTAAGACTGCCCTTGGGTTATTCCATGGAGATTGGGCCATCGTTGAAATAATAACAGAGGAAAGTGCAGAAGACGATCCCTGCGGTTGGGAAGATGAGGATATTTCGATTCCAGATGTTTGAGAAAGAGAAGTGGAAGTTCCAGTGGACTGACGGACAATAGTTTGAAGTGGAGGGGTGGATGGTTGACTTCGCGGTGAAGAGGTTGAGATGGATGATGATGATGAAAGAGTTTCACTATCAGACCCTTTAGGTGATTTCCTTGCTTTCTTCCTTGTAGGTAGAGGTAACTCAGTTGGCTGAATGCCAAGCTTTTCGCTCTGTAATATGGTAAGAGGATGAGCAGGATTATATTGTGAAGTCACACTGCCTTGAGATTTATCAGATATTTGAGGTGATATTGAAAATCGCTGAAGTTTATGAATCAAAGATTCAACTTCAGGAGGTTCAATAGCAGATTCTTCTGAAAATTCAGGGTTTGTGGCAGTGGATGTTATTCTTTTGACTTCTGGCTCTAGATTTAAAAATTCTATGTGCGATGGAGAAGTCAGGGGAGATGGTGAGGGCGATTTACTCTCATAATGGTATTTAGATTTTGACTTACTTTCCATTCATATTTCAGGGCCCTCCTTCTAGTGACAAATATGTTGAAGCCCCGAAAATCGAGTCTACAACAAAGGGGATACCCACTCGGTCCGGACCTTGGTTGGCAGCTCCTTTTCCGTTTGGTATAGTGGGTCCAACTGGGGATAATGGGACCAGTTTCCCAATATGTGTATGTGTGTGTTGAGAATTGATATTTCCTTTCTAAAAGTTCCTAAGTGAAATTCTTTTATTCTAATTCTAATGTATAACATGCAATTGTATTCTAATTAAACAGAAATATCTAATTCTAAACTAACCCGGGATGTAATCTTTTCCTTATGTGATCTAAAATGATTTCAAATAAAAATTGGTAATAAAGATCATTCAATTGTTATAAGAAAAGAATTCAATAAAGATAAACCACTTCGTATAAAAAGTTAGACGAAACAGATGTGAAAAACATATCACATAATAAACTATTCATATATTAAGCACAAAAAAATAGCTATCACCGTACAAAAGTGCCAAATGATAACTCAAGCATTCAAGCATTAATACATAAACAACTGAACATAAATATCACTTTAACACAAAGGCAGAAATATTTAAGAGATAAAAGTACCATTTATAATTAGTTCTGCTCATGAGCTTCAAGCAATAATGATTTATCTCTTCTTAATCCAACATCCACTAAGAGTACAAAAGTGCAACATCAGTAGCAGATATTAAACGCAGATATCAATAAATCCTGTTCCATTCATTCATCAAAACCTCCTCAAAGGGTGGAAAAGTGCATGTTCTAAGGACAAGTTTTTGACAAATTTCAGGACCCTTCTCTAAATGCATGAGAAGGGTTTAAATACTACTAACTAAATCTAAAAATAATTTATTAAAAAAATGTAGGATACGGTTTAAATGATCGTCCTCTTTTTAGGAAAAAAATAAAGCAAAACTAATACTAAATCTAAAATTAAAACTTAACAACTAACTACTTGTGAATCTGTTCTTTGAAATTGCAAGTATTCAGCATTGATTTGAGAAGAGTAGGCTGGCCGACATCAGACATTAACTGTCCTGTGAAAATGGAATTGGCAAGAGCAGGCGCCATCTTCTCGGTAGAATTGATGATACATTTGAGAGTCATGCATTGGCTGTGTGGTTTTACCAAACATGCCCAGTAAGAATCCCAATTTAACTTTGTTAATATTTTAATCGATTCTGCCTTTTCTTGAGCCTTCTGTCTGTAGTTGCTGTGCTTTCGGTAGGTATCCTGGAGTAGTTTCTGAGATCATATTTGCATTGTGAAAATTTTCATTTATGCAATCAATAATATTTTTTGCTGCTGTGGCTGCTTCTTCTGCTGCTTGCTCTACTTTCCTGATTTGTGCATCCCAATTATTAAAGAGAATTACTTTGTGATTGTCATTGATTATTGGTGCACCTGCTCTTTTCCCCTCCTCTGTTTCTTGCAAAGCTAAATATTCAGTAACTCTTTTATCAATTAAATCATAATCATGTCATAAGTCTACGACATGATTAGTGATTTTATCACTTTCTTCACAATAAGAGTTCCACTGTGATATTCTTTGGCATAGTATTTCCTGTTGCTGCAGTAGTTGATCATTTAAGGAAATAGACTCTATGATAAATTTTGTAAGCTTGGGACCATCCTTGTGCATCTCTTGCATAACTTGTAGCTGTTTTTCCTTTTTAGCCAAGCTATTATGATATCCTATCTGCATTTGTTGGAAGTCTTACTGTAATTTTTCAAGTTGTTTCTGTGCTTCATTGTTAACGTTGGCTTGTTGCAGTTGTTGTTGCAAAACCTATACTTGATCTTCTTTTTCATTCAATAATTTTTGTACCTCAGATGCTTTATCAATGGCTGCAGAGGCATATGCCCCTGTGATATGAGATAATTTAGTGAGATTTTTAGTTGGATCAGTAGTAGGATCTTGCCATAAGACATATAATTGTTCTGCATCATGAGAGAGCACATTTTCCAATTTTCTTTTCTTTATTTGTCTTCTTACCACTACCTTGTGTTGTAGACTATAAAATACATCAAGAGGAGGAATTTCCTCTATTTTGAGCATGAGTTCAGAGGATGGGGTAATGGGAATATGTTCCCTTTCCGAGACATTGCTAGTTATTCCTGTGACTATATTTTTTTTTGTCTGTACATTACTCACAGGTGTCTGTGTGTTCTGTCCTTCAATATTAATCAAATCATTGAATGTCTCCCATTCCTTATCTAACTCAGTTTTGACTGATGGTTGCTGTAAAATGAGAGGGGGAAGATTTAACTGTGGAGAGGTTGAAACCTGTTGCTGTGAAATCTCCTTTGACTGGGCAGTATCCCTTACTGACCCTTCACTTTTATCACGGTTACTGTCAGACTTCTTAGAGTGTTCAGAGGTTTCTCTTTCAGACTTTGACTTAGACCTGTCTGTACCTGAACTTCCACTGAGACTGATACTGGGAGTTGGTTCCCTTACAGGTTCCAAGCGTAATTTATCCAAAGGGATAGTAGTTAACCTCCTTTCCCTGTATATTTTGAATTCTTGAAATTCTGCTAGAGGAAACCGTATTTGGGCCGAATGTAGAATCTCTTTAAGTGTGCCTTTTTCTTGGAACATATCATCAAAAAGATCATCTTCTTTAGAAAACACTCTTATCTTGACTGCAGTAGTGAAATTTTTAACAATATCATAGGGGTCGATTGGTATTCTTGGAAACTTGAACAAATGTAAACATGTAATATTGTTTACTTCTTTGAATGCATGGCCAATATCAAATAATGAAAAGGCACCACAGGCCACAGTTAATTGTGGCCAGATAGCCTTCTTTTTTTCCTTCAAATCTTTAGTCAAACCTCCTTCTCTGCAAGTTTGATAAGCAATTTCTCGGGCCATGAGCTTACCAGGAACATACAAAGGTAAAACATGAGGAGAAGAAAACTTTCCAAATACCCTAACATATGTAAACAATTCTTTTCCGAACCATCTCGCAACAAGAATTATGTCTACTTCTGCTTCAGGAGAAAACCTTGGAGCATCTTTATCATATAACATTCTGTACAGGGGTAACAATTCCATGGCAAATCTTGTAAAAATAGGGAATGAACTTTGAATCCCACAATTCTTTATGATAAACATGAATGGGTAGGGGATCTTGAGTTGTCCATTTCCAACCCATTAAAGGAAACTTAGAAACATAACAGATTGAATCCATCACATAAGCAGATAAGTAAAAAGGGGGATAAATTCTCTGAGAAATAGTTCTTTTGGACCGATAATTCAAAATAGCTGTGGCTAAGTTGTCAGATAATATCTTAGCCCAATCCACAACAATAGCATTAATAGTAGCATTCAACAATGGTAGCCATTCAGATGAAAACTTATTAATATTTGGCTTTCCAAAAATCCTACAGAGCATAGCAGCAGCAAAGCAATATGGAGAAGTGAGAGAACCAGTACTATACATACCGTGTTTATCCTTTTTTAGTGGTTCGTCTCTCCATGACCAATCCTTGGTGCATTCTGCCAGGTTTTCATTTTCTTTGGAAAACTTCTCCATGAACTATTTGTTATAAGTTTCCTGTGGCTCCGGTAAATGATACATGAGTCTCAAATCTTGTGGAGTAAACGAACCAATGAGTTCTTGACCCTGAGTCTTAAACTATCTATTTGTAATATCCATGCTGTCCAGTACCCATTTAACCATGTCCGTGTATGGAATAATTCTAGGTCTCGCTGCTATCCGGTGCAAGAATGAACAAGCTAGCTCTGTAATGGACTCATCAGAAGACCCATGTGAGCCTGCAGTAGTTGTAATCTCCATTACTCTGGGGTTATCTTCCTCAAGTAGGTTATACATGCCCTCCCAAGTAGTAATACCAGTGTCTTTGTTACAGGGGGTGTCTGTATACAAGGGTAGTAATACCAGCGTCTTTGTTACAGGCGGTGTCTGTATACAAGGGTGTAATTTCTTTATCTTCAGAACTCAGAGCCTTGTCTTTCTTTCCCATAATACCTTGAATACTGCTTTGTATAGTTCTCTATTCTTCGCTCCTGCAGTTTACAAATTAAGTGAGAATAATGATAGGAAAAAGGTGACGGGAAAGTTTTAAATGCTGAAGATGTATAAAATATACCACCTTACGTGAAATAGCTCTTCGATCAGAATGAAACCATATTTCATTAATTATTGATAACCAATTCATTGATTAACATTAAAGCACACAACTAGGTGTCGATTTATGGAAATATTTTTTGTAAAATGAGCCTTAAATATCTGCGATAAAGCGATCTACGATTTGCTTCGCAATATCGCAAAATCGCTCGATCTCAATATCACAAAATCGAAAGAACAAAACATATGAAAAACATTCGTTAATGTGTTTTTCTGCGAAATGCGATTTGCGATATGTACCATCGCATATCGGTGATTCGAGGTTTTTCAATGTAAGATATGACATTTGAAGCATGCGATGCGCTAAATTTTCTTTTAGTGCATAGTTTTGCATCGCGATCTCGCAATATTAGAATTCGCTTTCGCTTGTAAGGAGGTATTCATTACCTTTTTGTGATGCGATATTCCTTAAAGAATGATTTTTATTCTATCCTATCATAAAAATTAATTTTTTTAGATTTTTCAAAGAATATTCTCCTAAGTTTATGATAATAAGTTTTATTCAAAAAAAAAGGAAATACAAGCACTAATCAATTTTTAAAATTTTTGCTAAGGGTCCCCACTTATTTAGTATTAGTGATAATACTAAATAAGAAGGGGGGTTGTTGCTAGCCACAACACCTCCAAATTATCAAAATGATTATTTTCTATATATCGTCGTGGCTGAAATGAGCATCGCTATGGTTTTGGTCTAAGTAGAAGATAGAATTGAACATCCGATCTATTATTTGAGTCGTAATCTCAATGATACCGAATTTAAGTACTCATACGTAGAAAAGCTTACCTTGGCAGCTGTACAAGCTATCCAAATATTTTGCTATTATATCCTGCTCCGAAAAACAACAATAGTTTCAGATTGCAGCCCCAGGAATTACATCTTATCATGTCAATTTCTGGGGGGGAAATATTCAAAATGGATCATCATTTTGCAGGAATTTGATTTGGAATTTATCAAATCCAAGTCAAATAAGTCTTTAGTTTTGGCCGAGCTTCTCTGTGACCTTCCCTGTGATAGTACTGCAACTACGTTGGAACCATCTATTCCAGACGAGTCTTTGTTTCTGATCAAATCATCTGATCCTTGGTATGGGTATTTCATCATTTATCTCCAAACCCAAAATTTGCGACCTAATACCTCTCGCTCGGATCAGCGACATATTCGATACCAATCAAAATATTATCTGATTGTCAGCGATACACTTTATCGTCATGGTGTCGATACCATTTTAAGGAGGTGTCTCACTCATAAGGAGGCTGAAAAAGTGTTAAATGATTGTCATGTTGGGGCTTGTGGTGGACATTTATCTGGTTATGCTACCGCGCAGAACATACTCCACGCCAGTTACTTTTGGCCTACTATTTTTCGAGATTGTATCATTGCAGTCAAAATTTGTCATGCATGTCAGATTTAAGACTGTAAAATCCACAAACCGCCAGCGCCAATGCATCCTGTTGTCTCTACTGGACCATTTACGAAATGGGGTATCGATTTCATGACCTGTAACCCTCCTTCATCTAGGGGGCATGGTTATATTATTATCGCAATCGACTATTTTACCAAATGCGCTGAAGCAATGCCTACATTCAACAACATAGGAAAAAAATCTGCATTATTTTTCTTCAGCCATGTAATTGCATGGTTTGGGGTCCCACAGGCTATAGTTACGAATCATGGGAAGCATTTTCACAACCATATGATGTCTGAATTGACAGCCAAGTTAGGATTGTCGCATGATAATTCTACTCCTTATTATCCACAATCCAATGGACAAGTTGAGGCTATTAACAAAATTCTTAAACGAATGCTTCGACGAGTGATAGGAGTCCGTAAAAGGAACTGGTACTTGATCCTGTACTCCACCTTGTGGGCGTATCGAACCTTAGTGAGAAACGCTACCGGATTTACTCCTTTTCAATTGGTGTATGGTCTGGAAGCTATCTTACCAATCCAATGGGAATATCATCGTTAAAACTCGCGATAGACTTGTTACCTGACACCTCTAAAGAAGAAGTGTGTCTCCTTAACCTCATCCATCTAGATGAAACGCATCGTGAAGCCTAATTGGCCAATGAAGCACATAAGAGATGTATAAAGGCACAATACGACAAAAATGTCCAGCCTCGCATCTACTCAGAGGGCGACTTGGTCTTTCTTTACGACCAGGAAGCTGATAAATTAGGTACATGGAAATTCGAGCCTTTATGGCATGGCCCCTATATTTTCAAAAGAGTTCTTGCTAAAGGTGCCTATGAGTTAGTTGATTACAATGGGATTCCATTGGCGCAGCCTAGAAATGGGTTGTATCTTAAACGTCACTATGCTTAATCATGAGCGTAGTAATTTTTTGTATTATATTGTTTATATGTTGTTGATTTGCATTCACTATCTTAATTTGTTTTCTAGATTTTTCTTGAAGTTAGTAATCCGCTTTAAATTTTATGGCAGATGTCTGAATCTTCGAAACCATTTATTGGATATGCTTATGGTGCTAGTCGTAGTACGTAGAATCTATCCTCTGCAGTGTGGGCCATTTTTGCTCTGAACGATGAGTTAGTGAGTTTTCAAGGGATTTGTATTGGTAGATTGACGAAAAATATCACTGAGTATAGCGCGTTGATCGAACTTCTCTCTGATGCCATTTCATTTGGTATTAACTACATAATCATCAGGTTAGACTCACAAATTGTGCTACTACAACTTACTAGTGTTTATACTATTAGAAATTCAACACTTCTTAGATTATTCCTAAGAGTTCGACTTTTGGAGAGGCATTTTGACTTCATTCGATATCAACACATTTCCAAAAATCTGAACACTTTAAATGATTCATTATCTAATCAAGTTTTAGATAGAAATTTGTGACATAGGTAAAGAAAACATTCACATAATTGAATACGATTGCGCATTAAACATAGGAAAAACTCCGTAAACATATAGATAGATAGTTATAGGTTTTTACAAAATTTGTGCCCAAGACACGTTGGTCATATGACCTCAAAATGTATGCAAAAATTCATAAGCAAACCAATGGTGTTCATGATCGCACGCTATAGATCTAGCAATCCTACGGAGCAACCACATCCAATGGTTAGGAACCCCAATTGTGTGTCGCTGCAGTCGCATGGGAATCTCTTCGATCCGGAAATTTGGAATCCTAAAGGTCAACCCCTCGATGTGCTTCTGGAGCTTAGCAAGAGTCTCAGCCATATCAAGGTCCTGAAGAACTACTCTCCTGACAGCCCTCTCTGTTGGCACATCCGCTTCATGCTTTGGTTCCTCTACTAGTTGAATCCGACCGATATCTGTATTACATTAAAACATTTTGTTTAGTCTTGGAAAGAAATAAAAACACAAAAAAATTTGTATAAACCTTATAAAAATAAAAATAAATGGTCAAATCAATCTTACCTATTGCACCCCACTAAGCACCTTCTAGTAAAACTAGATCTGGATCTCCTTGGAAGTCGATGCCTGCATATGAATACTCATTGATGGCAAAAATCTGTCACCTAAACCATACGAAGAATGCAGTCGAGAACACAACGGTCGATTTTCCTGAATGTCGACCCATGAGTTCTACCCATCTCTGCATTCGAGGATCTCTAGGACTAGATATATCCAATGTTACATGTTGTGGCTACATCAGTGGAATCTGTTCCAAAGTGAAGGAGATAAGGATAGAACCATAACTAAAAAAATTCTTCCTTCCTCCCTTTTCTTTATTTAGTTGTTCCTTTATCTGAGATAGAACAACTTCATACCAGTTGAAAACTGTTGCTTTAAGTATTCCAACGCATACTGCATATATGATATGTTCGCTACATGGAGTGTAACGGTGCCAGCTAGTTTATCGATCGTGAATAGGATGGTTCTCAGAGGCAAATCCATGACATCACAGATGTTTATTTTTCCATCTTTGTTAGGTTCTAACCCTGGATAGCAATACTACATAACATAATCGCTCATTGTTTCTCCTCCAACGGTATATCTTGTGAGTGAAATGGGAAAACCCCTCCTCGACAAACCTGTGAGAAAATACACATCCTCAAATGTTATGGACAACACTTGATTTTTTATGTGAAATTCCTCTATCGTTGGATCCCATGCTCGAACAAGGAACTCCAAGAGTTCTATCTGTTGCCTCATTCCTGACAATTTAAAGTACCTAATGAGCCCGCAATCTCTTAAAGCTCTTACAGTACCTGGATCATTCAAGGCAATCATATCTTGTTCTTCATGTTCTCTTTCTCTCCATGTAATCGTCATTATTATCCAATGGAAACCTGAAAATCAACCATAAGATCCATTAGATACCATTCATTATAGAAAAATAGGTAAATTTTGAGCACATCTTGAACTGTGCCCAACACACTCCCTAGGTGAAGACAGTGCGTTGCATATGCAGGTACCCTTCACTGTACCTGTTATGCAACGCAGGTTTTGATGTACAAGGGTGCGTTGCCATCATTTTGGGAAAAATTTACCCTAGGGGCCTCAAAACCCTAAAAATTTGTAAAGAATGGAAATAAAATGACTACTAAAATAAAGAGGAGGTTTTTACTACTAACCTAGATCAGACGGCGATGGAATCCATCCACAGAAACGACCGCAATCAACGACTGAAGTTCGAGGGCAAAACCAAGTTCAAAGCTCCAAAATGAAAATGGTAACTATGGAATGGTAAAATGAATAGTGAAATTGCTTTATATAGTCATTTAATTACTTGCAAGTTAAATTTATTGCTATGACTATGGTTTTGTTATGTTTTTATCATGAAACATGTATTTTTAATCCATTTGTTGCTGTTCTGAATAGGAAATACAACTGATGAACAGATTAGTTGCGTAGATTTATTTCAAAGAAGGACTTGACCATAAAGCATACTTTTTCTCCTTATTTTTCGAGCTTTGATAAAAACGAAAAAGGATTTTAAGCACACTTTTATTTCTTTTTCGAGCTTCGATAACAGTGAAAAAGGAACCCCTGGAGTCTTCTTTCAGCTCTTTTCAAACTCCGATAATGTGAAAATATTGCTGAGCATTTTTCATTTCGAGCTCGTTAAAGTAAATGAATTGATATCTACTCAGTATAAGTTTAACCCTTTTCCAGACTGAAATAGATTATTTACGAAAAAGGAATACCTTGGTTAAACATGACCAAAGAGGTTCTTTCAGATATCATTTTACAATTTTTCGGATATGAGAGTCAAATTTACGAAAAATTACTTTTGGAGTCCTCTTTCATCCTCTTTTTCAGACTATCTAAACATGAAAAAGGACCGGGTTGTCATTGTCGTTAAGCTCGTTAAAAAATAAAATAGTGACGAGCTTGTCAATCATGGCAAGAATCGAGTTGACAGTTCATTCACACCTATGGTTCATCATACCTTCACTTCGGTTTTGGTTCAATGTTGCCAACTCATCATAGTGTCACCGATATGTTCAAGAGAAGTCATCTAGTGATTTAGAACTCATCCATCTACAATACTCGTAAACCTTCATTTTCATGACCTTCATCCCTGAAAATTGCTATATCAAGTCATACCCTTGTCTCCGAAATCAGTAACTCCAATTTTGCAATAAGGTGACTTCCTGTCGACTAAAAATCAATAGCTAGGAAGTTCACTAAGAAACATCAAATTATAGTACCATGAGGCTTGCTATAGCATCGACAAGATCCTCGCTTCCAAACTTTTGACCGAAAGATTTTGTTTGGCGTTCGACATCAAATCATCTATTAACGCCTTACGAAATGTACTACAATACCTTGACGGCCATTTTCATTAATGGTGGTTCTCTCGTGTTTGTTAAAAACTTTCATTATTGGCTAGTAATCAAATGATGTCTTTCCATGTTCGACGACAAATCATATATTCGCATGGCTAGACTTGTACCCGAATGATTGAGTGAATGAGATAAGAAGACCCCGGATCTAGTTTCAGCCATCCAGGCATGATTTCAGGATTGTTTTACACATCATATGTATGGTGACCTTACATACAGATTGTCATCCAAACATGGGCCTATATCTGTAGGCGATGTCTGCATATGGGAAACATTCCAATGTAGACGACTTTCTGAATTCTGTATATGTTATTAGATTTTTTTATGTTCTGACTATGGGAATGCTTACCCTCAGCAATTATTATCAATAAAGGATTTATCATGATGTAATGTATTGTAATATTGATGCAGGTGATTGTTCCGCTTTGTTTCCAGTCTCATCACAGTGTAAAGCATCTCAATCAAATGTTCTTATTATTTGGATCTCATGCTTTAGGGGGCAACTGTTATAGGTCAATTTGGGAACCATTCCCAATGACCTGGTTAACTGGGCATCATCTCCAGGACCGATGATTGAAGTTTCTATCATTCCCTATCATCTCAGTTGCTATATTCTCCAAGACAGGAAACATTCATGAATCAAATAATATTTTTATCAAAGCAAGGCTTTTCCATGGTTTGAAGCTTATTATTAAACATGTGGGAGCTCACCAACGCAGGCTCTAAGGGGCCTAAGTGCATTGCATATGCAGGTAGCTCCATTCTGGGTTGCTCTACAAATCACTTCCCGACATTCAAAGGTGCATTGGTAACATTGGGAGTGAAATTCTCATTGTTCCGGAATCTCCACTTGGCCAGTGTCTTCTAGAAGGGTTCACATGTCTCATGCTTCAGATCTAAGTGTCCAGTTGACATCTACATGACTGAAAAAAATGTCTTGCCTATTTTTGGAATGAAATTTATTACAAAACAACGTACAATTCATCTATAAATTGAACACAAAGCTAAGTGTTCAAAGAGGAAGAAATTGAGTAGAGAAATGCTGGAGAATTTTCAATAGAGAGTTTGATTTGTGGAGCTGCTAGTGGAGAGAATTATGTTGTGATGAGACTAAGGAAATCTAATGGAAGGTCACAATGAATCATTCACTAGGTTGTAACCTCTCCTTCTATCATCAATAAAGAGTACTTCTTGTTTTTCCCTACATGCATCCATGTTTACTTTGATTTTCCATGTTCAAAAATCTTTGTTGATGAATGTAGTTTATGCTTAAATGGTTTGGCTAAGTAACTTGAATAGATATCTAGATTATTGTATCTTCTATTGTTTCAGTGCTCTTTCCTGGAGGAAGCATTCAGCTATTTGAAACCGCTTGAAGTTGAGGCTGTAGTGGAAGCGACAGAAAGGAGCCATTTGGAAGCGACTGAAACAAGTAAGCATCCTATCCTCTCTGTATATATGTTCTGAGTTAGGAAAAATGGTAGTGCAGTATTTCACCTGTTTTTCTAGACTAGACACCAGTCTAGGGAAGCGTATTTTATCCGTAGATTACAATTCTAGCCAACAATTGGGGAGAGGAGTCTCCCACTATTTTTTCACTACATACTCTGATGGGAGCATGAGATATGATATGGCCACTATGGTAGACCACTTGTCTCTTTGTGAGGTGAGCCATATGTTTGTTGGGGACATGCCTCTCCTATGTATTGGAGAGGATTTTTTCTATGGATTGCCAAGTTGGGAGGTGATCCACTTCATTTGGATGATAGCATGGAGATGGGATCCTTTCATAGATGATGAGACTCCCCATGATTTTCATCACTCCTACCTTGAGGGGGCCATGGATCAGCAAGAGGGTTTCCACATAGACCTTCCATTCTTTCATGAGGGGAGCCATTGGGTTTATTCACCAAAGGCCAACTTGCACATTTGGGAGGGACCATTGAGAGATGAAATTCCTACTGGAATTTTGGAGCAATGGTGGAGACTATTGGATGAGGAGGCCACAAGAGGAGGAGGGGAGATTTTGCAGCACTCACCTTATCAGTTGCTTGAGGAAAAGAAACATCATGGAGGGGAGGAATGTAATATTACCAATTATCCAAGCTAATGGGAATATTCTATTTTTCCTTGTTTTATTTTGCATTTCATGATTGAAGAATAAATTGTAAAGGAGGACATGTAAAACTTCTGAAAACCATGAATAAATCAATGCCTATGTGAAAAGAGACATATTTGGGCCATGTAAATAAAATCTTGCAGGTGTGAATGGGTTTAAATCACAAGATTTGGTCAACTTTGACCAAGTCAACAGCGCAGTCTAGATGCATTGAACCTCCTTGAGGGACAGCGGAGTTCTAGAAGGAGATTCTAAATGTGAAAGGGGCTAAACTAATGAAGTAGTTTAGGGTTTGGCAAGACTTCTATCTTATAAAAGGAAGAGGGGGGCAGCATGAAGGGGTTGTTGAAGATATTATTTTCTGAAGGTATTTTCTGTTTAGACACTCCTCTCTGGGGTTTCCTGTTTAGGATTCCCACCTCCTTCCTTGAGCAGCTCTTGGAGGAGAATTGTTCCATCTCGTCCACTATCAGTCTTGGGCCAAGCTTCACCTTACACCTACAGTGTTGATCTTGTTGAGGGTTTGGTTTTCCTTGTGAGTTGCAGCAAGTGGAAGTTCTAGATCTGCTCAGATCTAGGTGATTCTAGTGCCTCTTCTCAGTGAGTGTGTCTTTTAACCTCCTAGAAGAGTGCATTAGCTGATTGAGCTTCAGAACCATAACTTGGCATCAGGCGAAATCATTCTTAGAGCCTAAAATTTAGTCCCTCTCCTTGGACTACGTTATTTGCAAAGGAGGAGTTGCAGGGTGTTTTGTCTGCACTTTGGAGGAGAGATCTCCAGTGTTAGGATTATTCCTCTCACTGTGGTGATCTGTGGATTGACCATCCAATTCATGTTGTTTTAGATATGATCTACTGCATATGCTATGATTTAGTAACTTTATGAATATTTATGTGGATTTGCTACTTTAGATCTTAGATCTACTCTCTGTACTTCATGTTCTACACAAAACCCCAAGGGGAATGTATAGATGAGATTTTCCTATACACAGATCTGAATTAGATCTATATTTTTATGTATAGATATGCTCTAGATCTGAGTATTAATAAACTACTACTTTATCCCAATAAAATAACGTTGTTGAGTTTATGCAGACTTTTTCCATGGCTGTAGCACCTCATTTCTGAGGATTTTTCCTGTATAGTCTCATTCTTTCTCTTGTATAATGTATGGGCTGTAATGTACATCTGATTTGATGTTATACATATGATATTTGATCCTCCATATTAGTCTGATACTTTGCTTCAGTGGATCTGCATTATTTCTATATCAGTCTTTTCACATAGCTGCAACCCCTCTCTTTGGGTGCTTTTCTGCTAGACTAGTTTGTGGACGATCTGTTTAACCCACCTAGTTTGCTTTTTTTTTTCTCTCCTCTTGGATTTAGATATTAGATGAGCTGATATAAGGGATCCAGGAGCTGCAAACTTATTTCAGTGCACTGAATTCTCAAGAGTGTGTTATTTCAGCAGGCTTGCTGTGTAATCCCTATTTTGGGATATTACATAGAGTCACCTTTTGCCTGTTTCTTGACTCTTAAAACATGAAAAAATAGAGTTTCATTTCAATGTAATAAAATTAATTTCACATGACCATTAAATATATTCTCTTGGATTTTTCTTAAGTAATTCCTTAGTGTTTGATCTTGAAGCCTCGAATTTGTTATCTCAGTTCTGTTCTGTTTTGAAACATAGTCACGGTGGTGGAACCACCAGTTTCATCATCCTCTTCATTACCTCCTAGTGGTGATCCTTCTCCTGGCGTTTCTTTGGAAGCATCTCAGCCCACTAGGTCGGTCGATTTTTGGCTGTCTATTCTTCCGAGTATCTTACCTCTCGCTACCTGATCTCCTCTTGAAGAGCCATTTGATATCAATTGGAAACCTCTAGACGCTTGGTATGGTTTTGGGAATGATGAAGAGTTTCCTCCTATGACTTCAGAACCATCTTCATTAGCCACTGCTTTACTTGCCACTGGCCATCACCTTTTCAACGATCAAATGGCTTCATCCGATATGGATTCTTCGAGTCCTGTCAGTAGTGAAGAGCTTTATGTTTCTACAAGAGATCATCAGCTCCCTTTGGAGAGTTTCCCTTATGTCTCAAGTAAACCTTCTTCACAACCAGTATCTCTCCAGCACGGTTACCGTACTTTGGGTTAGATTATTTCTGGGGTTTCATCGTTGTATCAGAACCCGATATGGTTGGATACATCGAGTCCCTCTAGAAGCTTGATGATCTCGATGTCGAGGGAATCATCCTCAACTCCCATGAAATCGACAATTGTAATCTTTGTTCCTATTCGACCCACTGTCTGTGTGGCTTTATCCGTGTCGGTTGTCCATATGACTCAATCATCCACAATGTCTTCTGCTATTCGAAGGTCCATTTTTATCGATCCTACGATACCTGTTAGGCCCACTTTGAGTGGATCAAAACCTCACGTTTCAGGAAACCAACCTACTAGTAGTGCACTTATGGTTTCTACTTCCATTCTTGGAGGTTTGACATTCGATGAGTATCTGTTGGCCATTCAACAACAGAATTCCACTCCTCAGAGTTCTCAGCAGCTGCAAACTTCTAGTAATCCTCCGCATCATTATGACGTGTACGGTAATACCGTCTATTTGCCTCCAATTGATCCCAATCAGACCATATACCAACCGGGACAACCCTATGGTACACAAGGACAACCCTTATGGGGACAACCTTCGGTACAACAGGGACAACCCTATGTTCCACAGGGAAAACCTTATGGTCTACAAGAACAACCCTTATAGCGACAACCTTCGGTCCAACAAAGACAACCCTATGGTCTTGCTTGTCAACCTCACATTCAATAATAATCATATTATATTCCCGGGGGGGGAATATATCCACCATAGGAACAACCTTTTCTGCAACAACAACATCTTTAAGTTCAGAAAGGAAAAAATTTTGTGCAACAAGGACAACCCTACAGTCCTACGCTAGGTCAACCTAGTATTCTGGGGCAACCTGGCCCATCCCAACCATCGGGCCAACCTTTTCCACAAGGGAAACCTAGTGGCTCTCAACATCCAGGCCAACCTACTCCACATGGATAGCCTGTCCAACCTTAGTATTCGGGTCAACCTGCACCCCAGGGGCAGCCCGTTCAGCCTCAAGGCGCCACTTATCTTCCTCAAGGTCAATCTTAGGTCGTATATAGTGCGACCCGAGGTGTTACTTACATTCCTCAAGGTCAATACAAGATGGTATACAATGCACCTCAAGGCCCTACGTATCTTCCTCAAGTTCAGACTCAAGTGTTGTATAATGCACCTCAAGGCATTGCTTTCATTCCGTAAGAAAATCCATATGTTTCTCAAACTAGACCTCAGTGGTATGTTTAGAATCAATATCCTGGTCCTCAACCCATGTATGGGAAGAACTATCAGGCTTATAACCCCTATGGATAGAATCCTCCGGGACAAAACATATAGGGGCATAATTTCTCTCAACCTAGGTGGAATCCTAATATTGGTCTTTATCAATGAGCTGCAATGCCTTTCAATCCAAATTACCTTTCCTTGCTATGTTGGAACTGCCTGATGTGTCGAAGTTAACGAACAATCCTATCCTTCATAATCCATATTGGCCTCTATTTCCGACCAAAATTCTTGGTGATTGTCCCAAATTTGAGGGAAAGTCCAGAGAAGACCCCCAAGCGCATGTTATGACATACCATATTTGGTGTTCCTCTAACTCTTGGGTTGACGATTCCCTTCGACTCTATCTTTTCCAATGGAATCTCACTGGTGCTACTGCCAATTGGTACATCAAATTATCCCGCAGCGTCTTCCAAGATTTCAACTCTTTAGCCATGGCATTTCTCACGCACTTTTAGTTACCAGTTTGGTATGAAATTGGGACGCACCTCCTCACATCCTTGAAGCAGGATCGATCTACCCGTGTCTCTAATCATATCCATGAATGGAGGCGTCATCATTTTTTGATCAAGTTTGAGATTCCTAATCAACTTCTAACTAACTGGTTCACTACCTCCTTCGTTTCTCCAATTGCTAAAGACATTTCTATGGGGGCATGCGTTACTGAGGAACAAGCCATCGATCGTGCCCAGTACCTTGATCTCGTGTACTCTCAGTCTGGCACATTGTACAAACTCTTGCCTGATGCCCCTCGACCTAGAACTTTCAAAGTACTGCCGACGCCATCCATCAACTGTATGTTTTAACCCTGAACAAAAATTATCTACACACGAATCTTATAATATAAAATAAACAATAGCGAGAGCATAAAACATAAAATAGATAAACACAGAGATTTTCCCCTGGATCCCAAATTGGGATGACCAGCTTGATTTTTCATTATATTCCTTTTAGTGTTACAACACATATATATACATGTCGAAGCATACATAAACCCCAATCCATTAACCCCCCGGATTAGAACATAACCGTAGTTCCTCGAATGATCTACAAAAAATACCAGGGGCCTAAAACATCGACCAAAACCATGTGCAAAATCATGCACAAACATGGGTGGGTCCGTCTCAAGTGGGTCCACCAAAAAATTTGGCGTCTCTAACCCCAACATATGGCCGTCCTCAGGACTCCCCTTGTTGCGCCCGACGCAACGTACATTGTGTGGGGCTAGTCGTGGAAATAATATAACACAGACCCAACATTCTCCCACTTGTTGTTTTCTTTCCACAGGGGGCCACAGGAGAGCTTAGTCATTGGGCCAATTCTTCAACACCCATTGTTTCTCTACACCAAGAGAACTTCTGAGTGCTCACAGACTTCGTCAATGCATCTGTAACATTCTTCAAAGTATCCACCTTTACCAGCAACACCCTTTTAGCCTCAACCATATCTCTAACAAAGTGATATTGAACATCAATTTGCTTTGTCTTTGAATGATAAGCAGGGTTCTTAGCCAAGAAAATTGCACTTTGGCTATCACAGTCTATCCTTATAGCTTGTTGTACCAACCCCATACTTGAACACAATCTTTGCAACCAAACTACTTCCTTGCTTGCATGAGTGGCTGCTATGTATTCTGCCTCTGTAGTTGAAAGAGCCACTATAGACTATCTTTTACTCATCCAACTGACTGCGCCTCCAAATAGGCTAAACACATACCCACTTGTAGATATTCTTTGGTACAGATCTCCAGCCTAGTCTGCATCAACAAAACCATGAATGTCCAACATTCTTTCCAATCCTAGTCTTCCCTGGTAGCATAAGCCATAATCACTAGTGCCACGTAGATATCTGAAAACCCGCTTCACTGATGTCCAATGCTCATTCCCTGGGTTTGACATAAACCTACTCAATACTCCCACTACATGTGCAATGTCTGGTCTAGTACAGACCATTTCATACATCAGGCTACCCACTGCACTTGCATATGGAGCACGGGACATATCCTCCTCCTCTTCTTGTGTCTTGGGATACTGTTCAGCAGATAGCTTTACACCTACAGGAATAGGAACATTCACCGGTTTACTATCCTGCATATTGAACCTCTGCAATATAGTCTCGACATACTTCCTCTGGTTTAACCAGAGATTCCTCTTTTCCTGATCTCTCTTAATTTCCATGCCCAAAATATAGTTTGCAGCACCAAGATCTTTCATGTCGAATTTGGAGAACAGCTAGGTCTTCAAATCTCGGATAATTTCTTTGTCATTTCCAATCAACAACATATCATTGTTATAGCATCATTTCTCACCTTGACATGATTCATGATTGCTTTATGGATTTTGGGCACCCATTCCTACAGACTTGGACAAATTCACTTAAAAACAGTGTAAAATCCCCCATATGCGACTATGCCCGTGTTTTTCCGCGTGTATACGCGAGTCCAGCTAGACTTTTCCGCGTATGCCATTAGAATGATTAAAAAATATATAAAAAATCCCTAATTTCGCGCTGGGTTGATGGTTACTCAGGTAGTTCAACCACCCCAGCCTGTGGCCAACTGTTTCCAACTGCTGAAACTACTTGGAGGGACTATAAAAAGCCCTCATGTGTATGGCCTAAGGGAGGGAGAGAATTATTGATATTATACTCTGTTGGTATTCCCTATCCAAGTCTGATTCCCCGTGCCTCCTGCACTTTCCCAGTTCATTGTAGGAAACCCTGGTTTCCTTGAGATACACATCCCTTTATATGTTATCTCGTATGCACCAGTTTGGAAGGAGTCTTAGCGAGGCAAGGGCTGGACGGATCCGGACGACGGTCTGCGAAGGCCTTGGAAGGATCAGGTGATCTCTCCACTTGATTACTTTTGTACGTACTATTTATAATACACAAGTATCATGCTGTTCCCAAAATAAACGTGTTAGTGTATGCTTTTATGTATGAGAATATTTGTTATACAAGCATTCATTATGATTTATTTAATGTTTTATATGAATCTCACTAACATTTAGAGTAGATATATGTTGTACAACTTGTCCTTTGTGCTGGTTTCTTCTTGTATTTCAGGTTAAAGAGGAAGGACGGTTGCTGGGGGTTTGGACCCCACGTGGATCTACTTCAAACGTAGGACCAACGGGTAAATCTCTCATTCTGCTCTATTTAGTTTTTCTGAACGTGCATGGTTGTGTGAGTCTCTGTTAAGTAGTACGCCCCTGCTTTGTGGAGGTTGTATCCCAACCAACCTCTAGGGTATTATTTCCCCGAAACAGAACTGGTGACTCCACTGGGGATCACATTCTTGTGATTCTCCTGTTGGGTTGTTTCAGCTGTTTGGTAGGTTGCCAACATTTTTATCTGTCATAATAGGGTTCATAAATTTTGAATTGACTTTGATAAGTCTTGTAAATATGTACATACCTTGTGTTATAGCATCATTTCTCACCTTGACATGATTCATGATTGCTTTATGGTTTTTGGGCACCCATTCCTATAGACTTGGACAAATTCACTTAAAAACAGTGTAAAATCCCCCATACGCGACTATGCCCGTGTTTTTCCGCGTGTATACGCGAGTCCAGCTAGACTTTTCCGCGTATGCCATTAAAATGATTAAAAAATATATAAAAAATCCCTAATTTCGCGCTGGGTTGATGGTTACTCAGGTAGTTCAACCACCGCAGCCCATGGCCAACTGTTTCCAACTGCTGAAACTACTTGGAGGGACTATAAAAAGCCCTCATGTGTATGGCCTAAGGGAGAGAGAGAAAGTATTGATATTATACTCTGTTGGTATTTCCTATCCAAGTCTGATTCCCCGTGCCTCCTGTACTTTCCCAGTTCATTGGAGGAAACCCTTGTTTCCTTGAGATACACATCCCTTTATATGTTATCTCGTATGCACCCGCCTTGAAGGAGTCTTATTAAGGCAAGGGTCGGACTCGATCCTGACGACTTCGCTTGCTGCCCTAAGACCGGTGATCTCTCCACTTCGATTACTTTTGTACGTACTATTTATAACAGACCGCATATATCATGTCGTTCTAAATTAGACACAAAGTGTATGCTTTTATGTATGAGAATAATAATAGCATACATTCATTATGATTTATTTAATGTTTTAGATATGAATCTCACTAACATTTAGAGTAGATATATGTCGTACAACTTGTCCTTTGTGTCAAGCTTGTATTTCTGTGTTAAAGAGGAAGGACGGTTGCAGGGAGTTTGAACTCCACATGGATCTACTTCAAACGTAGGACCAACTGGTAAACCTCTCGTTCTGCTCTATTTCGTTTTCATGACTGTGCATGATCGTGTGAGTCTCTGTTAAGTAGTACGCCCCTGCTCTGTGGAGGTTGTATCCCAACCAACCTCTAGGTTGTTAATTCCCCGAAACAGAACTGGCGACTCCACTGGGGGTCACATTCTTGTGATTCTCCTGTTGGGTTGTTTCAGCTGTTTGGTAGGTTGCCAACAGTTTTATCTGTCATTTGCAGTCCAGTTTTTTTTCTTGTAGTCAGTCTGAAGTCTTGGTGTTTTTGCCAGGCTTGTTCTTTTGTTTTTTTTCATTATTTACCTTTGTATCTTCTTTATATGAAGTGATATTGAATTGTCTGAGGAAACTTCAGCATTTCTTTTTTGGTTGAGAGGCCTTCTGTCTACGTCTTCTTTGTTGTATCCTTGCTTCCAAAATCACCATCTGAATTTATGATCTTGATCTTTGGTCTTCTTCCAGTTCTTGAGGTCTATGGTCTGAGAGTCTGGATGATCTGAGCTGCTGAATAGTTGGTCTCATATGTTCTTCCTTTTCCAGTGAATGTTTTGAAAGGAGTCTGGTACAGCATTTATTGAGGTCTGGATTCTTCTATATCTTTGTTGTTTGTTGGTCTAATATTTCTGCCTCATCATCGTCTATCTTTAAAGGTTTTGCATTGTGATTTTTTCTTCGTTTTCGATTGGTTTTCTTGAGTTCCATAGGCTAGGGTTTTGTTGCAATTTTCGAAGAACTTTTTCTTGCTTCTTTGGAGTTTTGTGTTGCAGCGAATTTGCACTATTTGTCTAGACTGATTGGCTGAGTTTTTGGTCTTCCGTTGCTCTTATTGGTCTTGCTACGAGTTAGCTTTATAAGGTTTGGGAGCATAGTTGAAGTTTGTGCTTGAAATTCGGTCTCGTTTTGGGTTTGGATTTTGATAGTTTGTGCTTGGTCTTTTTGAGCTCTTGCTTTATAAAACTAAAAAGCCCAAAAAACATTTGTTTTGCTTTTTGTTTTTGAATTTCAAAAACTCAAAAAACATTTGGTCTTGTTTTTGTTTTTGTTGTTGCATTTTCATTTTCGTTTGGACATATCTTTTGGAGCTTTTGTGAAGTTTCTTGCTTCTAGTTTTCGGCTTGGTTTTGAGGAGGAGTTGTCATTTGATTTCTTCTTCTTGTTTTTGAGTGTTTTGCTGTCTTATATTAAGAGTTCTTGATTGCAAGAATTAGCTTTCTGGACAACAAAAGATGAGTTAAAACTGAAGGAGCTTTTTGGGAAATTTCACCTTGCTTTAAGAGATCTTTTGCATCTTAGGATTTACATGCTTGTAGTGATTTGCATTAGGTGCATTGAATCATTTAGTTAGCTTCTTAGTTTTTGTGAGTGTGAGTTTGCAATTCGAAAAGAAAAATACAATTTTTTAGTCTCGTAGAACCTGTATAGAGATTACTTTTCATCGAAAGACAAAGAACTGCATGTGCATGTAGTTAGGTTTTATTAATTTCTTTTGCGTCAAAACACCATTGGTTTCATCTCCATATCCTTGTGACTTAATATAACAGCCCTTAAAATAAGCGATTTAATCTAAAATCAACTAGCAAGTTTTACTAAGTGTCAATCACTAACTAGCTAGGTTGTAGGGCCTTGGAATAGGTGAGTGGAGAGTTAACTCTCCAAGGCCGCTCAAACAAACATAGAAGTTGATTAATTGAGCGAAATCCAACTCCGTGAGGTGGACCGGGAAAGCTCTCATCCAAGAGTCAAGCGCGAGGGGAAGTGAAGGTTGAGAAGAGGGATACCCCCCCTCCGATTAGCTGAATCTGACCTCAAGACCGTTCCGCCCAGCTTCTGATACGGATTGGTGTCCATAGTTGCCACTCCTAGGTTCCACACAGGTGACTGCGGGGGGGAATACCCGTGGTACCCGAGGCAGACGTCGCATCACTTTCAGCAGTACTTCTGGGGGGTGCCCTTGCGAAGCTTGGGTGCTTGAGCCGGCAAAGGCTGTCGTTAGGAGGTCGGCGGAACTGTTTCTGATACCTTCGCTAGTTGTTCTGGGCCCTAATCATCCCAGACTGCTTTCGGAAGGCCCTATACTTCGCTTTCCTGTATTTTGGTGTCCGGTCCTCATCACCCGGATCGGAAATACTTGGAGGCTGTTTGCTTGCTGTTTCTCAGGGATTTTTATTTTAGTGAGTGCTCTTTGCTCCTAGCTTGCCTAGCTTTTCACTTTTTGAGTCTAATTTAATAAATCTATAAAAGTGGCTGATCAAGCGCCTCGACGTTCGAGGAGAATCCGGGGGTTATCTCCCGAGAGTGCAGAGCCTTCTTCGAGAAGGCGTAGGAGCGATTTAGCAGGTGGTTACCACCATGTTGAGTCTGACGCTGTGGAGAGAGATCCTCCACCAAGGTCTGAAGGTTTCATACCTGATTCTGGTGTCGGTCTCGAGAGGAGCGTTCCGCTCACCTCGCGAGTTTTGTTCCCTCAGGAAGAAGATTCTCAAGTCGAAGACGTACCTGAGCCTCCTACTACAGGTCCATCTCCTCTTCCTCCTGAGCATCCGTTTGTTCTTCAGTACATCGGACCAGAGTCTGAGAGACCGCCAGATCTTCCATATCATTCTTATCTTTCGATGGCCACGACTGGGAACGCGGCTTCTACCGTGAGTGCTGCAGGCATTCAGACCCCTGCTTCTGTCGAGGCAGGGGGCACTATTGCTTCATCTTCGATTGCTTCTAGCACTGATATGTTTGGCTCTGGGTTCACCCAAGCATATGCTTCTCATTCTGGTCCCTTCTGTTCAGGGATGTCCATTAGTGGAAATCCCTCTTTTTCCTTTTCCGCCGGTGCAGCTGGATCTACGCCCATGTCTAACGTGGCTAGTGGATCAGCTTCGTTTCAGGGTTTCCCCTTTGGGACTGGGCATATTCCCAGTTCCAATCCTTCTTTAGGGTCGTTTCCGTTTACCTCCCAGACCCAGAGTTTCAACCCTTGGTCTGGGGGGCTAAGTTCGACTACTTTTACAGGATGGAATCCTGTCTTTACAACGGCTGGGGCAGGGAATCAGTTCTTCGCGGGTCATCAAGGGAATGCTTCTTTCCCTTCATCGAGTGCTTATCAGTCTTTTTCTCCTCTGTCTAATGCGTGGAACCCCTACCAGGGGCTTTCCTCTTTAGTCAATACTTCAGCGGGGGGAACTAGTCTGGGTTTTGGTAACTCGGCGTGGGGAGGAGGTTCTTCTCCGTTTTCTACGAGTCCTTTCTGGCAGCCTGGTGCCTCATCAAATCCAGGCTATTCTTTTCAGAATTTTGGGAATCCATCCCATCAAGGATGGAATCCTCAGGCTCCGCCTCGCTTACCGTTTCTGGCAACGTTAAACTTGCCAGACTTATCGAAGTTAACTAATGACCCAATTTGTTATAGGCCGGGGTGGCCTCCGGTCCCGACCAAACTTCCTTCAGAAATTCCAAAGTTTGAAGGTAAGAATGGAGAGGATCCGGCGGACCACATCACCACTTTCCACTTATGGTGCTCTTCGAACTCCCTGATCGATGACTCGATTAGGTTGAGATTATTTCAACGCACCCTAACTGGAAATGCTGCCAAATGGTATATAGAGCTCACTGGGGGCAGTTTCGCCACATTTGGAGAACTGGCTGTCACATTTCTTAACCATTTTCAGTTGCCTGTCAGATATGAGGCCGGGACCGAACTCCTGGCTAATTTTAAGCAGGATGAGGCAACTCACATTTCTGATCATATTCAGGAATGGAGGAGAAGGAAGAGGCTTATCAAAGCCCATATTCCAGGTGAGTTCCTTCTCGAGTGGTTTTTGAAATCTCTGCAGTCAGATATTTCAAAAGATGTATCCCGATCTGGGGTATTTTCTGAGGAGCAGGCCATCTTTAGGGCCCAGCAGTTAGAATTGATCTATTCTCAGTCTGGGATGCTTTATAAGTATTTACCCAATGCTCCTCGCTCCAAATTGGATTTATCGAAACCCAAACCTGGTCCGCATGGTGACGGGCTTGTTGGATTGGTCAATAGTAGTGCAGCCAGCCTGCTTTCTCAATTGCAGCAGTTGTCTTTACAATCTTCTCCTTCTGGTCAGGCTGTGCCTGCTAATTCATCACCTTCCCAGTCTTTGTCCATAAATGTTGTCCAAGCTTCAGATCCCAAAGGAAATCAACAATCCGATTGGAAGAAGAAGGGACGTAATAACAAGAAGAAGGGCAAGAATGGGAAGGGCAATGCAAATAAAACCAACGAGCGTGTTGGTGAGGGTCAAAAGGAGAAAAGGAAAGTGAAGTTTCCATGCAAGCTTTGTGCTGGAGACCATCTCACGCACCTTTGCCCGAAAATTCAGGATGCTCAGCGCCTGTTATCCCAGCAGGGTTCTTCTAGTTCCCAGGCTGTGCTAACAAACCCTTTTCCCCAAGGGCAGCAATTAGTTGTTGGCGCGAACAAAAATCCTGGGGCTTCCTCTGAAGGTGCCCAGGAAGGGGAAATTCCATCGAACATCTTTATGATGAGTGCTCACGTGGATGTTGCTACGAGATCCCGTGATTATGGCGGAGAGGAATCTTCGAAAGCTAAGGAAGTTCCTGATGCTACTGAGACGCTTCACATCACGAAGCCAACTGTTGAGTCTATGCCTCGGATGCCAAAAGCATCTTCTAAGCGGTCAACGATTAATCCGAACATGAGGGCTGCCCAGAACTACTCGATTGTAGAAGATCTGGCGCAAAGTCCTTGTGCTATGTCAGCTTTAGAGGTACTCCAGTCTTGTCTGGCTCAGCGCAGTGCTTTGCTCACTGCCATTGGGGCTGTTGATCTGAAAAATTCTCTTCTGATCACTTTTGATATGACTAATTTTAAGAAGAGACTTCCTCATCTTAACTGGAAATGCCGCAAAATGGTATATAGAGCTCACTGGGGGCAGTTTCGCCACATTTGGAGAACTGGCTGTCACTTTTCTTAACCATTTCCAGTTGCCTGTCAGATATGAGGCTGGGACCGAACTCCTGGCTAATTTTAAGCAGGATGAGGCAACTCACATTTCTGATCATATTCAGGAATGGAGGAGAAGGAAGAGGCTAATTAAAGCCCATATTCCCGGTGAGTTCCTTCTCGAGTGGTTTTTGAAATCGCTTCAGTCAGATATTTCAAAGGATGTATCCATGTCAGGGGTATATTCCGAGGAGCAGGCCATCTTTAGGGCCCAGCAGTTAGAATTGATCTATTCTCAGTCTGGCATGCTTTACAAGTATTTGCCTAATGCTCCTCGCTCCAAATTGGATCTCTCGAAACCCAAACCTGGCCCGCATGGTGACGGACTTGTCGGATCGGTCAGTAGTAGTGCAGCCAGCCTGCTTTCTCAATTGCAGCAGTTGTCTTTACAATATGCTTCTTCTGGTCAGGCTGTGCCTGCTGATTCTTCACCTTCCCAGTCTTTGTCCATTAATGCTGTCCAATCTTCTGAACCCAAAGGAAATCAACAGTCCGATGGGAAGAAGAAGGGACGTAATAACAAGAAGAAGGGCAAGGATGGGAAGGGCAATGCAAATAAAACCAACGAGCGTGTTGGTGAAGGGCAAAAGGAGAAAAAGAAAGTGAAGTTTCCATGCAAGCTTTGTGCTGGAGACCATCTCACACACCTTTGCTCGAAAATTCAGGATGCTCAGCGCCTGTTATCTCAGCAGGGTTCTTCTAGTTCCCAGGCTGTGCTAACAAACCCTTTTCCCCAAGGGCAGCAATTAATTGCTGGCGCGAACCAAAATCCTGGGGCTTCCTCTGGAGGTGCTCAGGAAGGGGAGGTTCCATCGAATATCTTTATGATGAGTGCTCACGTGGATGTCTCTACGAGATCCCGTGATTATGGCGGAGAGGAATCTTCGAAAGCTAAGGAAGTTCCTGATGCTACTGAGCCGCTTCATATCACGAAGCCAACTGTTGAGTCTATGCCTCGGATGCCGAAAGCATCTTCTAAGCGGTCAACGATTAATCCGAACATGAGGGCTGCCAAGAACTACTCGATTGTAGAAGATCTGGCGCAAAGTCCTTGTGCTATGTCAGCTTTAGAGGTACTCCAGTCTTGTCCGGCTCAGCGCAGTGCTTTGCTCACTGCCATTGGGGCTGTTGATCCGAAAAATTCTCTTCTGATTACTTTTGATATGACTAATTTTAAGAAGAGACTTCCTCATCACATGGCATTTCATATTAAATCGTCGTATCGAAAGACCAATATCTTTCGAACGGTGGTTGATGAGGGTGCTTCTACTTGCGTGATGTCTCTCGCATGTTGGAAGACACTTGGATCTCCCAAAGCTGTTCCATCTAGCACTGTTCTTACTGCATTCGATGGTCATTCTCACAGACCCCATGGTATTGTCCCGGCTTTGCCCATCTGTGTTGGGGGCAAAACCGTTAACATAGAGGTTGAGGTAGTGGATGCGGCCTTGGACTACAACCTTCTGTTGGGGAGGAACTGGATTTATGAGATGGATGCCATTGCATCCTCACTATTTCGAATTGTATGTTTCCCCCACGAAGGGAGGATCGTTACAGTGGATCAACTGGACTGTCCTCCTGTAGACCTGGATGCGCCTTCTGACTCATTTGTTCCTAAGTTGGATAATACTAAGGCGCCTGTTGAGAATCTAGGAGTTGGAATGTATTCTTCCCTGATGGGTACTTTCGATCTTCCTCCTCCTAAGGTGTCTATTAATGCTATTTCATCCTCCAGGGCTCCCCTTCGAAGAGAGTTCTTTCGAACTCATTATTTTTCGGACCCTTGGACCTTACCTTCCCCTACTGCCACATTAGCGGAAGGTCAAGTGGGTGGAATGGCATTCCCGATTTCTACAACTGAGATTGCATATCAGTCTATTGTTGACACTGCAGAGTCTGATCCAACTCCTCTTTCGCCGGAAGAGTTGGATGGTGATGTGGCTTCGGCTTGGACGCTTACTTCTTCTTCTGCCCAGGATTGTCTAGATACCACTCTTCCATCTGAAGAGGCCATCCTGGAAGCGATGACAGGTATAGATAGACCGTGGGATGAATTGCATCATCGGTCTTACTTCCTACCTGACTTGAGCGAAGTCGAAACAAGTTTTCCAAGTCCTCAGTCTCCTGGACCTGTTCACGCAGTCTTGAGCCCCTTAGCACCAGCACAGGTTTATGCTGAAGGGAACATGGCTGTGATCTCTCCTACTATCCCGGTGAACATCTCCAGGAATCCCAACATTATTGAGAACGTTTTCATTGGAGCTGAATTTTCCCATGAAGAGGTTCAAATCTATACCGAGCTCTTCAAAGAGTATAGGGATGTTTTTGCTTGGTCTTATGAGGAAATGCCTGGCATAGACCCATCTATCGTCCAGCATGAGATCAAGACGTATGAAAACGCTAAGCCGGTCAGGCAAAAACTTCGTTCGGTTAATCCTAGGAAGGCAGCAGCCATCAAAGCTGAAGTTGAAAAGCTGCTTAAGGCGGGATTCATTTTCCCAGTTCCTCTGACTGAATGGGTTTCAAACCCCGTTCCGGTAGATAAAAAGCAAGGAACGATTCGAGTATGCATCGATTTCAGAGACCTGAATAAGGCGTGTCCTAAGGATAATTACCCCACACCGTTCATTGATCAGATTATTGACGAGTGTGCCGGTAACGAGATTTTCTCCTTCATGGACGGTTTCTCTGGGTATAATCAAATTACTATCCGTCCAGAAGATCAACATAAGACCGCATTTATTTGTCCCTGGGGTACGTTTGCATATAAGAAAATGCCTTTTGGTCTTAAAAATGCTGGAGCTACCTTTCAGCGGGCCATGTCTTACGCCTTCCACGACATCAAGAAAATTATCGAGGCATACTTAGATGATCTAGCTGCTCATTTTCAAAAGAGGATGGATCATCCAGGTCACCTCCGGAAAATATTTGAAAGATGTCGTTTTTATAAAATTCGTTTGAATCAGAACAAGTGCGTTTTCGCGGTAACATCCGGTCGGCTATTGGGATTTATCGTGTCTAGGGAAGGGATAAGGGTAGATCCCTTCAAGGTTGAGGCAATACTTCGGTTGCCTCCCCCGTCTTCAATCCGTCAGCTTCAAAGTCTCCAAGGGAAGTCTAACTTTCTTCGGAGGTTTATCGTTAACTATGCTGAGATTACAAAGGGATATATGAGGCTGTTGAAGAAAGGAGTTCCTTTTCTTTGGGACGACTACGCTCAACGCTCATTCGATGCCTTGAAAAAGGCATTGACCTCTGCTCCTTTGCTGAGTCCACCCGATTATAGCAGAGATTTTCTTTTGTATCTGGCTACAGCAGAATCTACCATTGGTATGGTTCTGGTTCAGGAGGATGATGCTCTTGTTGAGCATGTTATTTACTACCTTAGTCGAGGACTAGTAGGGCCTGAACTGCGATACACCCCGATAGAAAAATTAGCCTTAGCAGCAGTCCATGCTGTGCAGCGACTCCGGCATTACATTATTCTTAGCAAAACTTATGTCTTGGCAGCTGCCAATCCATTTCAGTTTGTCCTCAGCAGGCGAGTGATTGGGGGCAAATATAATAGATGGATTGTGATATTACAGGAATTCGATCTAGAGTTCATGTCTACCAAATCCAAGAAGTCATTAGTCTTTGCGGAATTGATCTCCGAGTTGCCTTGTGGTGAAGAGATGATCTATGATGAGTCCTTTCCGGACGAACACTTGTTTTTAATCTCTCCACAAGATCCTTGGTATGGGGATATCATTGTGTATCTCCAGACTGTGAAGTTTCCCTCTTCTTTTTCGAAAGATGAGCGTCGTAAGCTGCGTCACTTAGCTAAAAATTATCTAATTATTGGTGATGCTTTGTACCGTCGAGGGGTTGATTCAATCCTAAGACGCTGCTTAACTTTCGAAGAAGCTGAGGCTGTGCTCAATGATTCTCACAGTGGAGCTTGTGGGGGTCATTTATCAGGGCTTGCTACAGCCCAAAAGATTTTGCGTGCAGGATACTTCTGGCCCTCAATTTTCAAAGATTGCATTGAATCGGTCAAGAAGTGTCATCCTTGTCAGGTATATACTCGAAAAATGCGCGCTCATCCAGCTCCACTTTTTCCAGTCGTTACTATCGGACCCTTTACAAAGTGGGGTATGGATTATACTACTTGTAACCCGCCTTCGGCAAAAGGTCACAAGTACATTATCGTAGAAGTAGACTACTTTACAAAGTGGGTCGAAGCTATGCCTACTTTTGGGAACGATGGTGAGACTGCAGCTCTTTTCTTCTTCAACCAAGTTATCGCTCGTTTCGGTATACCTAGAGAGATTGTCACTGACCATGGCAGTCACTTTCAGAATAGTATGATGGCTGAGTTGGCTCTCAAATTGGGTTTCCGGCAGGAGCATTCATCTCCATATTATCCTCGGGCCAATGGGCAAGTGGAAGCCGTGAATAAATCCTTGAAGACAATTCTTCAACGGACAATTGATAAACATAGATCCAACTGGCACATTATGCTATATCCTGCACTCTGGGCATACAGGACGTCAGTTAAAACTGCAACTGGCTTTACTCAGTTTCAGTTAGTCCACGGGGTGGAATCCGTATTTCCCATCGAATGCGAGATTCCTTCCCTTAAATTAGTTGTTGAGCTTCTTCCTGACACTTCTAGTCTAGCAGAGCGGCTTCTTCATCTGGAACATCTTGATGAGCAGCGTTGAGATGCTGCCACGTTGAACGAAGCGCATAAAAACCGAGTTAAAGCTCAGTACGATAAGGCAGTTAAGCCTAGGGTCTTTTCCGAAGGTGACCTTGTTTTGGTCTATGCCCAAGAAAAAGATGCCTTGGGGGCAGGAAAGTTTAAATCGATGTGGTATGGCCCTTATATCGTTAAAAAAGTCCTTAAGAAAGGAGCTTACACCTTGGTTGACTTTGAAGGAAACGAGTTGCCGGAGCCCAGAAATGGGCTCTATTTGAAGAAGTATTATGCCTAGGCTTTGGCCTGGCATTTTGCTTTGTATATAGTAGCTTTTTGTCTTGTACATATCTGTTTGATTTTCGATTTTTGATGAGGTGGTGATGTTTTTTGATCTGCTTTGGCAGGTTGTGTTGGATGTCATGAGTCATTTTGGTTTCGCCGATGGTGCTAGTAGACACACCCGGAACTTAGCTTCCGCGGCTTGGGTGCTTCATTACCCTTCCGGTCAGCTGTTGGTATCAAGAGGAGTCTGCATTGGTCCTGCTTCCAATAACGTAGCAGAATACACTGCAGTCATTCATCTACTCTCGGAGGCAATATCCTTGGGTGTTGATTCGTTGGTAGTTTTCTTGGACTCCCAGCTGGTGGTGTCGCAGTTGAACAACACTTATCGGGGACGAGATCCAATTTTATTACGATTGTTCTTGAGGGTACGTTTGTTACAAAGGTCATTTCAATTTTTAACATTCATTCATATTCCTCGAGCTGACAATTGGTTTGCCGACTCATTGGCTAATCAAGCTTTAGATTGGCATATTAATCATTCAATACAATAAATTCTAATCATCAAAAACATCATACATTTGATACATTTATCACATCACATCAAATATCGCTGTATATATCATCGGAGTGTCAAAAAAATTTACAAAATTTGGATCCATAAATGCCGTACAAAACTTGGGCTTATGCCCCATCATGTTCAGTCTCAAAAAAGAATATACAGTCATCTAACATATAAAATCTATCTACTCCTGAGGACCCTGCCCAGAAGTCGTGTTCCTATAGAACATAACTGCAGTGGCCACACGGCGGAATAGTCTAACCCAGTCCCGGGGTACTCCTACAACCCGTCTCTGGACGGCTTCCGGAAAGTCCTCCACGGCAGCCATAGGGATTTGGCGGGTCAGTCCTTCCAAGTTTCTCTGCACGGCTTGGAGAGTCCTGTCGGAATCCACTGTCTCCGCCTCACCTCTGCGGTGCTTGTGGCGCGGTAGGCCCTCAGGACGAACTGGTCCAACATCTGAAACATGATCATTTTTAATTGTCAGTCATTATGAATCCAATCAAAAAACATGTTTGTTTTTCATTTTTCATACATAATTGAAAAAATCCAAAAAATCATATAAGTCAAAAATTTTTGCAAAAAACTTACCGACTGCTCCCCATGCTGCGCCGGGTGGAAGTACTAGATCTGGATCTCCTCGAAAGTCCATCCCAGCATAGGGATAGTCGTCCACTGCGATGATCTTTTCTCCCCACCATAGGAAGAACTCATCGTCCCATGTGGTCCGGGGTACCTCGCTGCCCCCCAGTCTCTTCATCATGTCTGCCCAACGGGCAATTATTGGGTCCCGCGGGCTGCTGATAGTCGAGATGACTCTGGGTCTCAAAGCTGGAACTCTCTCGAAGAAGAATGTTGTCAAAATGGTACCATAGCCAAAGTGTTTAGTTTTTTTCTGGCGAATAGAGGTCAGCTGTTGTTTCATGTTCTGTAGCAGGGCTGTGCACCAATCGTAGACGTGAATCAAACACTCTACAGCTATACTCATTTGCGTCCTGGACGCCTGATGCAGTGAGGCAGATCCTGCCACTCTGCCGATGGTGAGCAGGAGGATCTTCATGTGCAAATCCATGATATCTCTAATAGCATCTGCGTTCCAACCTTCTTGGAATTATCTACGCAATATAAATGGACATAATCTTCCACAGTTAACCCTCCCAGGGGTTTTCCGTGAAGGTCTACTGGGTCTCCCCTCCTGGAGAGTCCAGTGATGAAATATATATCCTACACTTCTATGCGTAGTGGCATCTGATCAATTATGAAGCAATCCTGATCTGGTTCCCAGTAATTTACGAGCATTTCAAGCAATCGCACATTACTTTTCATATTGGGCATTTTGAAGAATTTTAACAATCCGCAGTTTCGGAGGATGTTTTGAGTTGCGCGGTCCTGCATGACCTCTTGGTCTACTGCACTATGCTCACGTTCCCTCCATGAGATGGTCATCCTGAGAAATTTCAATAAAATTTGCATTAGCCACGCTTTTTTGGTTACGGCCCTGCGCATACGCGGTTTTCCCTGTACACAGTCGCGTGTATACGCAGGTTTCCTTCATTAAACCCGCGTATGCGCAGATACGCAATTTTTAGCAAGGGTTTCTAAGCAAAAAATCACTTAATTTTAATTTTCAAACGAACAAAATGAATAAACAGGATGATTAAGGAGCCTACCTGAAGTTTCGCTGAATTCCGACGGTCGGTTGTTCCTGATTTGACGAAACAAGTTTTTAGCTCCAGAGCTCTTTTTTCCAAATCAGCTATGCAATAATGAACCAATTGAGAGGTAATTTGTGTATTTATGGCTAAAAATTGAAAATTTTCGCAAAAATTTCCTTATGCTTATTTTTTCGATCTATCTTATGCTGTATAACTCGATTGCTTGGAAGTGCCCATTTTGGTATGTTTTCAGGTACATTTTGACGATTTTGAGATTTTTCCCGGTTTTTGATCCATGATTTCCGGCTCTTCACGGCAGGTATATGATCTTCACTGGTATATAGGTTAGGGAATCACCTTCCGTTGCATCTTGCATACTAGCCTCCATACTGATCACTTGCCTTAGGGTCAATCCCATCAGGTCATGAGCATTACACCCATTTCACTCGCCGAATTTTAATCATGGCTTGATGGTAGAGCCTTCCTTTACATGGGCTTCCTAGTTAGTTCCTCGCTATCACTTGTTGCACATGCTGCTTTTTATGTAGGCTTGGGAGTCCTCTTTAGTCCCGCCATGTCTTTTGTGTTGAAGCTTCATTCTTCTCTTTCATCACTTATCATTTTTCTGGCTTATATCCTAGAGGCTCCCTGGTGTCGTTAAGTTGTATTACTGCATTGCATATTGGCTACTTGTTTATCCTGGCCTTTAGCCGGCTTCATTTGGACTCAATGTTTAAGCCAACTTTTGACCTTGACTTTCTGTACAAGTTAACCATTGCATGCACTTAGCTATCACGACTTGACACCTTTTGTACCCATGGATGGAACATTCCTCTGAGTATCACTGACCAGTTTTCGCCACCTTGCATTGAGCATAGGATTGTTCCAATCCCCGGAACTAGTGCATCTGCTTTCTTGATACTCGTTCTATCCATTGTACCATAGCATTCTTTTATTCTTTTTCAGGCTTATATATGAAAAAGACAAAAAAATCAAATATAACAAAAAGAGCGGGAACGGGATGTATCTTCGTTATTTTGATGGCAGTACAGAGTCAGTTTGTCGCCCTTGAACAAAGCACATATACTTATATATATTTCCTTCATTTGGGATGGTTATAGTTTGACCTAGGTTCGGCCTTTACCATGTTTCACTTGTCAGTTCTCCCCCGGTTGGTTACCTCTTCCAATCATATGGAGAGTTTGTTTTGCCTCCTGCAAGACAGACTTATACAGTGTCACTTTTTACTGCCATGGTCATCACAGAGTCGTGCTTTTGTTCAAGGGAAGTATAGCCTGAGTCGGCCATTCTGCGGTGTCTCTTGACTCATTATTCAGTCGGCCTTCCCGGTCTTGTCGGTATCATGTTCTATCACATCAGATGTTTTGATCTTCTGCTCGTGCTGGTTTGAGAAGGTCCCCATTGACTTCTTGCCGGCGGGTTTGTCTCTTATCGACTACGACACATTGCTCTGAGAGCAAGCCTAGAGCCGCACCTTGGGCCTATTTCGATCATTGATAGGTGACCTCGTGCTCGGCATTTGATCATCATCATGGGTCTTTGACTGAGTGGTTTCCCTGTGTTCGACTTCAGCATACATTATCACACTTGGGATTCGTGTAGTACCTTGATTTCCATTTGACCCTATCGGTGGATATCTCGCCTCTTTGTCAACTTTCATTATTGGTTGGTTGAGAGGTTTCTTCCATGTGCTAGCTTCATCTTGTGCATGTCGGAAACGTACTTCAGGTTGGTTCCTTCACTCTACTTCTTTTGATTCCTTCCAAATCTTGGCCTGTGGGTTACACTCGTGCTGGACTAATGTGGGATGCCTCAATTCCTTCCTTCCAGCAGATATTTTCCCATCGACTTCGACTCATTGCTCTGGGAATAAGGTCTAGAGTATTTTGGCTAGTACCTTAGGGTTTGCAGTCATTAGTGGCAGACTCTTTGCTGTTGACAGTGAGGATTCATTATTACCTCCTGATTGATAGATTCTTACAAGTGTTCGACTTCAACTCATTCATTCGCACTTGTCGGTTGTCTTTGGGAACACCTTGACACTCATTAACATTATCGGTGGGTTGTCTCGCGTTGGTTAACGGGATACATCAATGCCCGGTAATCCAACGATTTCTCACATGGTCGACTTCAGCTCATTTATTCCCATTGTGTAGAATTGTGCCATAGTGATCAGTGAAGACCTCGGGTTGCATCAACATGTTTCGGTTCACTTTTGACAGTCCTTTCAGTATCTGCCGGTGATGCCGTCCACCCTTATATGTTGCAGTTCAGCACAACAGCATCTTATATGTTGGCTCCCGAGTTGCGTGATTGTATCGTTTGTTCCACCTCTTATGATTCGGTACTTGGAGATTCAGTTACTTATATGATCAGACATCCAGTTGCACCATCTTTGATCGGCTTTCTATATGTGATACTTGGACATTGATTCAGACTTACACTTCCGGGCCATGCTCAGATGATTCATTGTGTACTTTCAGTTCAGCTATACTTGTATACATGTTGGATCTATTCGCTACTTTCTATATGATGTATTTTTGACTGAGCATGGGTATGCCCGCCTCAGCATGAGTTGACTCTCTTGGTTTCTTTCATTGGTTTTTAGCGGGGTGAAATGCGGTGAAGTCCCTCTTGTCTGAAGTTCTTTCTATGTGCTGTCATTTAGGCCATCATGTACCCCTTCGACCTCATATATTAGGGGGCATACGGTATAGCATCATTTCTCACCTTGACATGATTCATGATTGCTTCATGGCTTTTGGGCACCCATTCCTACGAGACTTGGACAAATTCACTTAAAAACGAGTGTAAAATCCCCCATACGCGGTATGCCGTGGCACCCGCGTGTGTCACAGCGAGTCCATTAGACTTTTGCATATGCCATTAAAATTATGAAAAAATATATAAAAATTCCCGATTTTCGGGCTGGGTTGATGGTTACTCGGGTAGTTCAACCACCCCAGCACGTGGCCAACTGTTTCCAACTGTTGAAACTACTTGGAGGGAGTATAAAAACCCCTCATGTGTATGGCCTAAGGGAGAGAGAGAATTATTGATATTATACTCTGGTGGTATTCCCTATCCAAGTCTGATTCCCCGTGCCTCCTGCACTTTCCCAGTTCATTATAGGAAACCCTTGTTTCCTTGAGATACACATCCCTTTATATGTTTATCTCGTATGCAGAGTTGGAAGGTCTTAGCGAGCGAAATTTCGGACGGATCGGACGACGATTCAGTGAAGGCCTTGGAAGGATCGAGGTCTCTCCCTTGATTACTTTTGTACGTCACTATTTATATCTGAAGTATCATCTTGTTCCAAGAAATAAATGATGTTAGTGTATGCTTTAATGTATGAGAATATTTGTTTATACAAGCATTCATTATGATTTATTTAATGTTTAATATGAATCTCACTAACATATAGAGTAGATATATGTTGTACAACTTGTCCTTTGTGCTGGTTTCTTCTTGTATTTTAGGTTAAGGAGGAAGGACGGTTGCTGGGAGTTTGGACTCCACGTGGATCTACTTCAAACGTAGGACCAACGGGTAAATCTCTCATTCTGCTCTATTTAGTTTTTCTGAACGTGCATGGTTGTGTGAGTCTCTGTTAAGTAGTACGCCCCTGATCTGTGGAGGTTGTATCCCAACCAACCTCTAGGGTGTTAATTCCCCGAAACAATGGCCAGATTTCATTCATGGATTCAGTGATGCTGGTCCATACGATTTATTTTATTTTTCGTAAGGTGTTTCAGTAGATGACTCCTTTAGAGATTTATGTAGACTCTCTATCTACTTTTGATATCTCTGTGACTCTGTTGAATGAGAAATTTTAGTCTTTACCATCTAATCCTGTAAAATCTTGTGTTGGGCCTGCGATATTTTGATTTCCTCTGTCTGCAATGACATATTTTCCACTGATTTAGCAAGATGATCTGTAGCATCTCATGTACTACTTGTTGAAGTTGTTGATGTAGGAATCGCTGTAAGGGGTACAAACTTTAAAGGAATAATTGAAGTTTTAGCGACCTGTTCTTTCTATTTGACCATATTTTCCATTTCGACCTCCATATTTTTCAATTGTGCAGTCTGCTCCATGATGAGTTTCATCGTGTCAGATTTTTGTGTCTCTGTCTCTTCTTTCTCTTTTGTAAGAGGGTCCTTTGTAGTTGACATCTTCAGTTGCTTCTTCAAGGCCGCTATATCTACAATTTTGTTTTTAATAATATCCTCCACAACCTGCAAATTTGATTGGTCATATCCTATATTCACAACCAAATCATCCAAGTATTTTATCCTTGTATCTTTGGACATTAAAGAAAACTTTTCCATCTTGAGCTAAGATTGTATATTTTCCAAGGAGACCTGCAAATTAGAAAAATTCATAGTTGTGTTGGTTAAGGTAGAAGAGATAATTCCACCTGTTTGTTTGTGCATTTCCATCTGGTCGATGGGGTGGATGTCCTTGATGCTGAGTTCAAAGGAACTCTGCTTGTAGTCTCCTACCATCTTGGGTTTTTTAATTTGAGCTTCTAAAAATGCCATATGCATATTCTCCTTCTCTGAATCAAATGAAGATAATAGTATGCTTTGTGAGCTAGATATCTACTTCCAAAATTGGGTGCAGGTGCTATTTTTCAGGATTTCATTCCTGAGTTTGATCTCTCTAAAACTATCAAATATTGTCTTCTCCCTTCCTCCTATAGCAACACTAGATGTAGCTGTTTGGAGGGCCTGCTGCTAATTTATGATAGAATTTGAGGTAGTATGAGAAGTGAGGGGCTTTCCTCCCACTGGAGATGATCATGGAGTATCTAGGATATTAATTATGGTCTCCTGCTTTGTTTCTTTACCTTTATCCATGTCCATATGTATCCTGACCCTTTTTCTATACTTCATCTTGAACTCTTTATTGGAATTATCTGTCACTGAAGGTGACTGCTCTTGCCTCTGCCTATTTCCTGTTGCTTCTTATTTGTCTTATTTACTTTGCTTTTTCTGAGGTACATGTGTTTGTAAACATGAAGTAGATATAGCCTGCTCCTCTGCCTCGTGTAAGGTATTCTCTGTCCACTCTAGCTGATTCCTGAATTTCTTTATGTCTGGCCTTTGTGTATGAATGTAGGGTGTAGACTTATTCTCCACCCTCAGTTTAGCAATGAACCTAAAGGGATCATAAGACTGTGTTATCTTAGAGAAAAATTCATCTCTTTCAGTATCTTTTCAGCTTACTCTCCTGCTGCCCTGCTTTTGCATATAGATGGCCCTATCTCAGATTTTATCCTGAACTGTGATTTCTTTTTTCGCTGAGACAAAATTCACCTCATTTGCATTCGACATTTGTCTAATACATTTGAGGGAGAAAATCCTCATTGTGAGGAATTTTGGAAGCTTATATGGAGGCAATTCACACCCATATACCCTTAGTTCTGTGTAATTTTGGTATAAATACCAATATGTTGTTCTAGCATGATCTGAAAGCTACATTATTCTTTTGATTTCTTCACTTATTATGGGCTCAGTTGTGCCATTCAGAATACTCATATCAGGATGTAGAAATAGCTCAATAAACTATTTATAACTGAATTCTTCTTTCTCCTTCATCAATAAGGTTGTCCAAAAAATGGCATACTGTGGGTGTCCATCTTCATCCATTTTCTTCATTGCAAACTGAAATTTCTCTGCCTGAAAATATAAGAACATGTAGATAATGACATAATTGTATTTAAATACTCCTTTGGTATGAAATTTTGTAAACTGGTCATGGATGTTATCAACCAAGAATTGGCTAAAATCAAACATGATAGAGGGCTTGGAATCTGTAGACCATATAGTCAAAAAGCCTATAATTTCCTCATCTATCCATTGGTTAGAATAGTACCCTAGGAGGTATGCAAGGAATGTGGCTATTTTCTTGGTTCTTTCAAGGAATAAAGATGAGGGATATGGGGGATTTTTATTAGGCAAAGGAGTATTTTCAATGAGGAATAGCTCAAGGGTTGAGGCTCTCTTATCAAAATCTATTTTTTGGTACAAGTCTATGAGGGCTTCTCGTGAGAATGGTGTAGTATTTTTGATTGAAGTTCTCTACGTCATTTGGATGATGGATTGGGCATTAATGGTAAACAAAACTTCACTGGTAGGAGAAATGAAGTATGGTATATTCAGGAAACACTAGTCCTGGCTCGATTGGGTCGTGAAAGAAAGCAAGTTGTGTTGGAAAGCTCACTCAAAAGAAGTGGTCATATTATATACGTAATAAGAGTTCTTCCAAAATAAAATAAAGAAAGAGAATTGCTGCATCCAACACGTTTTCCATTATAAAGGGGGCTTCCTGGTGAAAACTGAGATCTTGGAGCAAGGGAGATGTCAGTTGCAAGGGATGCTACAAATTCCGAAAGAAATCTCTCTGGTTAGGAATGTAGCATGCAAAACACCTTCTGATGAATTCTTGGGCACTGTGGGTTTTAGGGAAGATGTAATAAGGTAAGTTGGTGTCCCATATGAAGATATCATCAACACCATCTATGAGATTTTCCTCTAACCAACAATAAATGTCGAAGAGGTCAAACTCATAGAGTGTTTCATGGATCTTGAAATCTTTATCTACTAAGCTAACATGATTGAGGTTGGTCAGAGGGTGAATCATGGGATTAAAGGGGGGTTCCTGACCTTTCTTCTTGGGCGAAATGGTTGATTCAGGTTGCAGAATGATTGAATTAGTTGGTGATGTAGGTTAGCAGAGTGCATAAGCATAATTGAAGTAAGGAATGCCTGGAGGAAACACTAGAATTTGTTGTGCTTGATTTGAAAAAATGAAAGACTCGTTACAGGGATAGTAATCGGAAAGCACGGTAAAATTTGAAACAAGGTGGGAGGGAAGGATTTTATAGATTTTCTGGTTTTCTCGTTGTCCATGGTACGATTTTGTTGATTCACGATTAAACACATTAATTATCTAACGGTCTGATTTAGGCGGGAGCAGAGCTGATTGGATGTACAATAGATGGATGAGGTGGCAAGATATGATAGGAGGAGGGATAGCGGTCATAGTCGGGAAGGCAGTTTATGGTAGCGGAGAAACAACTTTCGAAGGGGATAACACATGGTAAGCGGGTTTGGTGAGGGGGGGTGTGAAAGCATATGCGCCTGCCACGTATGAGGTGGGGCCTATCCTGATACCACTGACTTCGGACCCCGTCCTGCCCCCCCCCCCCCCCCGATGATAAAGTTCGAATGGTGTGGGGGGGTGAAGAAGAATATTAACCATCGGATCATAAGATGAAGATTTGGATGATGGGAAAGGTGTCAGGAGTATAATGATGATGTGATGGATGAATGGTGGGGTCGGGGGAAATGAAATAATATATAAAAAAGGATTTTATTAAGGGAAAAAATTTGGGAAATATAAAAATGAAATATTAATACCCGAAACCTTTTGAACAAACAAAAACTTTAGACTTGGGATATAAACATATATCCTTTTTATTTCTCCAACATATAAAATGTTTTCGCTCTGAAAAATTTCCCAAATTTTTTCATGCCTTTTTCAAAAATCACTCTCTTTCTCTACCTACCCTTCCTTCTAATATAACATTTTTTCACCTTCTTTCTTTCTGCAGGCTGCATTTGAATTAGAAAACCCAGATTATCTCTCTCTTTTTTTTTATGAAAATATATCCTATCCTATTCCTTATTTCTCCAATTGATTCAGATTACACTGTTGAATCAATTTCATTTCTAACTAGCTACTGACTTACCAAGATTAGATTGTTTGGTAAATCTTTATTCACTAACCTATTAAAAAAAAACTCAAAGTTGTTCAATCATGCTTAAATTGTATGAATTGAACAAACTAACTTATTAGTAGTGGCATTTTGACTTGCAACAATATTGGTGCTATTATTTTTGTGGGGTTTTCTTTTTCTTTTCTTTCACCCTTTTCAACTTTTTATTTTTTTTAAATACCCTCTTTTCTTTTTCCTTTTTTTTGGAAATAATTTGAATATTGAAAATCATGTACAATATGAAATTGCATCTATAAAATACTCAATCACCTTGAGATCCTATAATTTATAGGACCCTAACAGTGGCTCCAGCTGGGGATGGCACTTCTCCAAGTGAAATGTCAAGAACATAAGATCAGTAGCCTTGAGTACTCAATTTTCTACAAAGTCTTCATCTGATTTATTTTTTCTGTTTTATGATAACTTACCAAACCAGGATTAAGGCCTTCTCTGTGGGCTTCAACCTTTGTTAGAGAGTTACCCAAATCACAAATTTCAAAAAATATGGTATTTACAATGATGAAGGATAAAATTTTATTCTTAAGGGAAGTAATGCTTCAACATGATGCCATTGAAAAGACCTCCAGGTATCTCTGTTCCATCTAGATCCTTAATGAAATATGTATTATTTCCCCTAAAAGCATCAATAATGTATAGTCCTTGCCAAAGGTTGTCCAGTTTTCCATGTTTACCTTTGTCTTCTCTTCTATAATCCCATTTCAAAACTTTGTCACCTAGATTGAAATCATCAACCTTTGTTCTTCTGTCAAAAATCTTCTTGATATTTTCCTAAACAACTTGGGTCATGTTATAAACCTCTTCTCTGGACTGTTGTAATTGAATAATTTGAATAATCCTTCTCTGTACATCATTTGGTTCAGTTTGTATTTCTTGAATGATCTTCATGACTGGAACTCCTAAAGAACATGGAAAAACTACATCCATTCTATAGACCAATTGGTATGGAGACATGCCAATTGATTTTTTGGTAGTGAGTCTATCAGCCCAGAGTGCATTGACCAAATTGTTATGCCAAGATTTCTTATTGTCTTCCAAGAGATTTTTGATGATATTCACTAAAATTTTATTTGCAGATTCAGTTAACCCATTACCCTGAGGGTAATAAGCCGTTGAATGTCCCAAAGTAATGTGGTATTTATGACAGAAATCAACCATTTTCTTGGATTTAAAGGCTGCAACATTATCAGTGATGAGTTTTCTAGGACAACCAAATCTGGAAAGGATATTTGTTTCAAGGAATTTAATAATGACAGAATCAATGGCATTTCTAGAAGGAGTGGCTTCTATCCATTTGGTAAAGTAGTCTGTGGCAGTAAGAATCCACTTATGCTAGGCAGAGGAGGGAGGATGAATTTCACCAATGAAGTATAATCTCCATTGTTGGAAAGGACTTTACATAGAAATAGGCTTTAATGTCAGGGGCACCAACTTTCTCTTTCCTACAAATATTTGGCATTTATGACAGGCAATTACCATCCTATGTATATCAAGGAATAGAGTTGGCCAATAAAAACCAGCTCTAAGGATTTTATTAGCAGTAGTTTTCCAATAAAGTTGTCCAACACAGTCACCTGCATGGAATTCCTGCATAAATTTTTCTGCATCATCATTTAACAAAAAATTGAGTAAAATACCCCTAACATCTTTCCAATATAATAAATTTTCCAGAATGAAAAATTTAACTTCTTTCAACTTCATAAATCTTGATTTTTTTTTTGTCAGACTAGGAGGAGCATTCAAGTTAAATAAAACATATAAAAGGTCTGCCTACCAGGGAGAGTTTAGGAACAATTAATCAATTTTTGGAGTCCCCTGTCCCTCTTGATCAACCAATGAACACATCATATTGATATCCAATGCCTCAGAATTGGACTCAGCCATCAGTTTGGACAGTCCTTGTCCTTTGATCAATTTGGTGGGTCTGATTTCTAAATCGTATTATAGAATGATGGCAATCCATTTGCCTCACTTTCCATCAGATCCATTCTGCATTAAAATGTCTTTGACCATTGCATTAGGAACATAAGCAATAATATGGGAATGCAAAATATATACTATAAAATATTTTATTGCTTTAACCAATCCAAATGCTCATTTTTCCATAATGTTCTATTTCAAAGAGGCATCCCTTAAAGCTTTTCTAAATAATGCAATGGGTTGTTCAAATCCTTCATTGTTTTTCAACAATAGTATGTTCAGAGGCAAAGGAAAAGATTATGAAATCTTTGATAAAATATGGGCTAATTAGCACTGGAGCTATTTTTAATGCATTTTTGACTAAATCAAAAGATTGTTTAGCTTCAATATTCCACTTGATTTCTGAATATTTCTTAAGCATGTTGGTTATGTTTCTAAGAAGTTATGCTAGGTTATGAATGAATCTCCTTAGGAAATTAATTTTACCAATAAAAGACTGAAGTTATTTGAGGTTTCTTGGGTGACTGATTTTAAGTATACCTTCAATCCTTTTGGGATCAATCCTTATACCATCCTTAGAAATAATATGACCAAGAAGTTTTCTTCTTCAAGACCAAAAAGTGTTTTCTTAGGATTCAATGAGATACCAAACCTTCTACATTTTCCAAAGACTCTTCTTATATCTTCCAAGTGTTATTCATCAATTTTCAAATAGATAGTAATGTCATCAAGATAAATCACAATAAAATGTCTAATTTCATCAAAAAAGGAAATATATATTGCTCTCTATAAAGTAGCCCTAGCATTCATCAACCCAAAGGGTATTTTCACATACATGAAATTTCCCCATGGTGTAGTGAAGGTAGTTTTATGTTGATCATTAGGATGCACTAAGAAGTGGTTGTAACCTAAGAAACCATCTAATAAATAAATCCTACTAGATCCTACTACCCTTTGTAATATGTGATCCATTTTTGGTAGTGGGTAGTTATCTTTTAAGGAGACCTTGTTTAGATTCCTGAAATCAATGCATAATGTGATTTCTCCAGTTTTCTTTCTTTTAGGCACAATGTTAGATACCCATTTAGAATATCTAATAGGAACTATGATTTTAGCATCATACATTTTCTTTACTTATTTTTCAACCAAAGGCATTAGGACAAGATTTATCCTACACAGTTTTTGTTTAAATGGTTTTTGATCTTCTTTGATTGGTATTTTATGTTGTATGATACTAGTGTCATAGGCTTTCATATCTTCATAACTCCATGAAAAAAACATCTATGAACACTTTTAACAAGGCTATGTACCTTTGTTTTGTAACAACAGGCAGTGACTTTGACAGTTTTATCATTTTGGGATTCTGTTCACTCCTATGTTACACTCTTCTATGTTTGATCCTATGGGTTCTATTTTTTGTATTTTCACTACATCATTGAAATCAAAAAGTTCTTCTAAAGGGACAAGTCCTCTAGGTAGGACATTATCCTTAAGCTGAAGTACCTCAAAATCTTCTTTTTCTGGTTCTTTTTTCATGCAATTCTGATTTATGTACACTTTTATTTGTTGGATTATTTACGTCAAAAACATCAAACTGTTTATCTATATTATCCTATACATTAGTTTCATTTTCTAATTCACAATATAAATCTATACAACTATCTTCAAACTCATCCTTTGACTGTAGGGACTCTGAATCTGTTTATCACTCCCAAAAACTTGCCAATATCTCATGTTATCAGGAACAACTGGATGATGTTTAACTTCCATTTTGTATTGTTTATTGGGATGAGGCAACTTACAAGTGCTTGCTGAAAAATCCAAACCAATAGCTAGGATTTTTTGATTTTGTGGAATGACAACAAGATCATATTCATCAAAATTTCTTAGAAATTCAAGCACGACATTTCTGTATGTTCTCAATCTAGGATGTTTTGTAGCATATTCTTCTTTGATCTGTTTTATGATTAATTCAGAATCTCTATGAACATAAATTATTTTGGCTCCCAACTTTTTTAGCAACTGTAACCCTAAGATAAGTGCCTCATATTCTGCTATATTACTAGTGCACTGAAAGTTAAGTTTGTAGGAATGACCTTTTGCATGATTATTCTCTGTATTTCTCTCCCAAACACCAGCCCATGAGCCTGATTTACCACATGAGCCATCAAAACTCATGTTCCAAAAAGGATCATTTTCAATTTTTATTGGTACAATTTGCATTGGGTTTTCCTATTTTTCAATAGAGTTGTTTTCTACCTTGGTAACTTGTGCATCAATGTCTCCATCATTATAAAGAATGAAAGAGTCAAGGTCATAATGAACAAAGTAAATGGGGTAGTTATGTGGTTTCTCTTGGCTACTCACCATATAATTCATCAAGGTTTCCCTGTACAATCTTGTCTTTTGACCAAATATTGGTATTGTGGCATAAGACATGTCCATTTGAATGGTTCCTTATAACTTTTCTCCCCATGAGTGTGACAACAACATGCCATACTTAGGAGGGATGTCTGCTACTACTATGTACATTACTAGACTCTTAGCTGGGATTTGGGCTAAAGTGACATAAAAATCTTTAATAAGGCATAAACATCTAACTTTGCTAGAATAAAATGAATATGAGTCTTTGTAAGGTCTATTAATTTCAAGGCCAAGTTTCTCCATAACAACTTCTGGCATTAAATTATGAGATGCACTTGAATCCAACATTGCATTGTGGAGAATCTTGTCATGAACATTAAGACTGACATAAAATGGAGAGAAACCTCCTTCCTATAGTTTACAACCAACTTCTGGTTCAAAAAAAAAAATCAGGGTGATCATCATTCAGATTGACAGTATCTATATTTTTCCCTATGTTTAATGCTTTCATGACCTGAGTCTTGTACACATTTTTGTTTATTAATTCAGTTAAGGGGATAGAAATTTTTAGTTTGGCAAGTTCATTTTCAATACTGAATGGTGTTTGGCTCTTAATTGGATTTGAAAAATCATATTTTTCAGCAGTTACGTTTGTGGCAGGTTTTGTTTGTTGACTAGTAGTAGGGACATCGGTTTTTACAGATTTAGAAGAAATATCAATTGCTCTTTTAGTAGGGATTTCTGTGGCCTTGTTTCCTGAATTATCTAAACATTTATTAGGATCTGTTGTATTTTTATTAGGATCAGATTCAGATACCTTTTTAGCATAGTTTTCAGTTTTACTTTTACTATAGGTGTCTAATTTTCTCTTGCTCCTAAGATTATATTGCCTATGGACTTCCATGATGGAATTTTCAAATCCTTGTTTTTATTCATCAGCTTCTTCAGCTTCAATTTTTTTTTGGGACAACAAGAATGATTCATGTTCCTCCTGAGTGAGAAAAACATTATCATCTTCATTTACACCCATTAAATTATATATTTGGTTTTCTTCTACCTTTTTAGCTATTTCCCCATCTTCATCAACATAATTCTCATGAAATGGAGGCCTAATCTGCTAATCAAGGCCTCTCTGTTATCTTTGTCTCATATGAGGAGGATTTCTTCTGGGTTTCCGATTACGATTTTGAGGTGCAGGCTAGTTTTCTCTAGGAGCAGTCCTCTCGTTCAGGCTAATCCTCTCCATCATTATTTCTACAGTTCTTGTCAAGGCATCAATTTTGGCATCAACCGAGGAAGTTGAAGGTTCATATATTATGGTAACACTTCTCTAATTTCTCATCCTTGCTCTCTTTTCTAACATATTGGATTCTACACTTACTACATCTCTCTGCATTTCTTCTAATGTTGCTGAATTTCTCTCTCTGAGTTGGTAAGACATTTCTGGCTCAAAACCATCTAAGAATTTTACTAAAGCTAAACCTTGTAGTGGTTTTATGTGAGCTCAAATTGCATTTTATAAACTATTGAATCTAGTGCAATAATATTGAACACTTTATGCTGGAGCCCTCCTAATGCTTTCATATTCGAATAAGCTTTGAAGAGGGTTTTTCTTAACTTCCCACCTATTAAGGAATGTTTGGTGAAATGCAGGAAGATCATTAATGTTGTTGGTATCCAAACCTTTAAGCCATTTCCTTAGTTCTCCACTTAAAATTTGAGAAAAAATTCTTAACTTAACACTCTCATCCTCAACTTCTTGAAGGTCAAAACAGTCATTCATCTTGTCGATATGTTGTTGGGATGTTAAAGGACCAGTCCCATCAAATTGTGGAGTTTTTTACAGATAATGCAGGTAACACCAATGGAGAATACCTTGCTTCCATGATTGGTGGTGGAGGAGCTAAAGGGGGATTAACAACAAATGGAGGAAGCTAAGAAGTAGGTGGAGTAGGGTGGATAATGGAAAGAGGTAAATGCGATGGGGTTGGTATATTGTTATGAGGAAAGAAAGGAGAATTGGTGGGAATCACCAAAGCAATAGGACTAGATGACTTAGGGTGTGAAGACTGAGAAGCTATAGAAGAAGCTACTAAGTTTAAAGAAGACAATTCAACCGATTGTTGAAGATAAGCGTCTTCAATTGCTGAAGTAAAGCTTGTTACCAAATCTTGAAGGTCATCAAAATCCTGTAGATATTGAAGGTCAGATGCAATCTGTGAAGAAGCTTCTCTTACTGGACATTGTTGTAAAATTGATGGATCAAATATTGTCTTATGTACCCAACTCTCATATTTAGTCTAGAATAAACCTTGTTCGAATTTTAATTCAAATTCAAAGTCTTGTATAGTGTCAAAATTTTCAGGAAGAGAATTTGTCCTAGAAAGAGGGTTATTTCTCCCTAGACTCTCTAGTTTTCTGGTTTTTCTTAAGATTCTTTCAGGATTATCTACTATAGTTACAAGATTTGGGTCAGGATGAGATCTAGTGTAGGCTCTTTAGGGAGTCATAACTAAAGCCTAAAGCACACACACTCTGATTATTTAAAAATATGAAAGAAAACCAATCTTTATGAAATATTTCTATCATACACAATTATACAAACTAGGGTTTCAGAATTCGAAATAAATGACAATTTATTTCAATTCATTTTCCCTAGTATGGTCACCACTATGTTATCGTTCTATAATTTTAATATTGGCAAGAATAATTATATAGGACAACATCAACCCACTTTTAAAGCTGGGATCTAGCCCTACCACTTCAGAGAGGGCTCTCTCTGTATAATTTAGCTTTGTTTCCTTAATTGATATTAGGCTAGTTATGATGATGGCTGAATTGTTTCTTTATTTGATTGATTGGTCGATTGGTTGGATAAGTGATCTTTTTGAGTTAATTATTTTCCATTGGGTTACGGATTCAAACAAAAGATAAATGATGCATCAAATTTTTCAAAGAGTAATCACAGGGAAATCTAGTTACAGTTACTGGATTTTTAATTCTAAATGAACCATGAAATGAATCATGAGTGATTTCAGTGGTGATTGAAAAACTTGCATTCAAGATTTTATCAATCAAACTTCAAAAGAAAACATAAATATTGCAAACATGGCCAGAAATAAGGTGTTCAAATAAAAAATCTTACTTCTTCACTTTCAGTTTTAAAACTGGATTAAAACACAATAAGGAAACAGAGTGGAAACAAATATCACAAAATAAAAGACATCACGAGTAACATATAGCACAAGTATCTTGTGAATGGTCTTCTTTATTGATGTATCAACATCTCCAAAGTACACAACTCAAAAGAGAAAAATTACAATGATCAGAGTCCAACCCCTAATACTTCAAATGCATAAAGTACTTAAACTAATCTATGAAGGATGTCATATCAAAATAGGAAATATCCTTATTAATTACAACATAAATTTATTAAATAAAACGTGCTCCAAAAAAGGCAGAGTCGTTAAAATATTTCTTGACATCTGGCAATTCTATCTGAGAAACGGTTGATGCATGTTTTAACTGTTGGTTGCAGGTTCTGACTATTTCCACACTGTCCTATTGAGTTGGTTGTAGATACTAGATGTAGCTGTTGTTCACTCATCTTGGTACTCGCACAACTTTTCCCATCGATCCTCATCAGGAGGCAGTATCTTGTTTGCTTTTCGATAGATTTCATCAACCTCCGTGTATTGAGAAAATGTGGGTTTGACCACGAAAATGTGCTTTAATTAATGTTGTATGTAAACATCATTGCTCATAGCTTCCATGAAAGCTCTCACTGTCATTGCACCTTTAATATTTGAAAAATTTGTTGTATCTTGTGCATTTTCCTTTAGTTTATTCATATAATCATCTCTAGCCATTAGTTTTTCATTGATGACAAACAAAGAAAGAAGACCCCTTTTGGTCAATGACTCTATTGTGTGTAGGACCCTGATGACTATAATTTCCAGTCCATTACTCTTTTCCTCAAGCTGTTGTACCAAATTTATTAGTGTAAGGACTTTCTTCACCTCCAGAAATTTTTCAGTCCTATCATGAATTCCAAGATCATCAAGCTCATATCTAGTTTTTGCATTCAAAAACTTAATCATCTTGTTAGTTGTGTCAGGCATGTCTCCTAGATTTTTAGTTATATCTGAAATGGATTTTTTAGCTTTCTTGATAAGGTCCTTATGCTAAAAAATTATCTGGATATATGGCCAGATTTCATTCATGGATTCAGTGATTCTAGTCCATATGATTTCATGGATTTTCCCCAAGGTGTTTCGAGTAGATGAATCCTTTAGAGATTTATGTAGACTCTCTATCTCCTTCTGATATCTCTGTGACTCTGTTGAATGAAAAATTTTAGTCTTTACCATCTGATCCTGTAAAATCTTGTGTTGGGCCTGCAATATTTTGATTTCCTCTGTCTGTAATGACATATTTTCCACTGATTTAGAAAGCTGATCTGCAGCATCTCCTGTACTAGTTTTTGAAGCAATTGATGCAGGAATGGCAGTAAGGGGTAAAAACTTTAAAGGAATAATTGAATTTTTGGCAGCTTGTTCTTTCTCCTTGACCATATTTTCCATTTTGACCTCCATCTTTTTCAATTGTGCATCTTCTCCATGACGAGTTTCATCATGTCAGATTTCTATGTCTCTGTCTCTTCTATCTCTTTTGTAAGAGGGTCCTCTATAGCTGACATATTCAACTGCTTCTTCAAGGCTACTATATCTGCATTTTTATTTTTAATAATATCCTCCACAACCTGAAAATTTGATGGGTCATATCCTATCTTCACACCAAATATTCCAAGGATTTTATCCTTGTATTTGGACATTGAAGAAATATTTTCCATCTTGAGCTAAGATTTTATATTTTCCAAGGAGACCTGCAACTTAGAAAAATTCATAACTGTGTTGGTTAAGGTGGAAGAGATCATTTCACTTGTCTTTTTGTGCATTTGTTGGTTAAGGTGGAGGAGATCATTTCAACTGTCTGTTTGTGCATTTCCATCTACTCAATGGGGTGGATGTCCTTGATGCTGAATTCAAAGGAACTCTACTTGTAGTCTACTGCCATCTTGGGTTTTGTAATTTGAGCTTCTAAAAATTCCATATGCATCTTCCCCTTCTCTGAATCAAAGGTATATAATAGTCTACTTTGTGAGCTAGAGGTCAACTTCCAAAATTGGGAGTATGTGCTATTTTTTAGTATTTCATTCCTAATTTTGATCTCTCTGAAAGTATCAAATATTGTCTTCTCCCTTTCTCTTGTAGCAGCACTAGATGTAGCTATTTGGAGGGCCTGTTGCTGATTTAGGACAGAAGTTGAGGTAGTAGGAAAAGTGAGGGGTTGTCCTCCCACTGGAGATGATCCTGGAGTATCTAGGATATTAATTATGGTCTCCTGCTATGTTTATTTACCTTCATCCATGTCCATATGTATCTTGACCCTTTTTATATACGTCATATTGAACTCTTTGTTGGAAGTATTTGTCATTGAAGGTGATTGCTATTCCCTTTGCCTCTTTCTTGTTTCTTCTTGTTTTTTTCTTTACTTTTCTTTTGCTGAGGTACATGTGTTTGTAAACCTGAAGTAGATATAGCCTGCTCCTCTACCTCCTGTAAGGTATTCTCTGTCCACTTTGGCTGATTCCTGAATTTATCTATGTCTGGCATTTGTGTATGAATTTCGAGTGTAGACTTATTTTCCACCCTCAGTTTAGAAATGACCCCAAATGGATCATAAGACCATGTGAAGCTGGGAGAAAACTTCATTCCTTTATGTTTCTTATCAGCTTCCTCTCTTATTTCCCTGTTGTTGCATATAAATGGCCCTATCTCATATTTTATCCTGAACTGTGATTTCTTTTTCGCTAAGACAAAATGCACCTCATCTGCATTCAACATTTGTCTAATATATTTGAGAGAAAAAATCCTCATTGGGAGGAATTTTGGTAGCTTATAGGGAGGAAATTTACACCCATATACCCTTAATTCTTTGTAATTGTGGTATAAATACCAATATGTTGTTCTAGCCTGATTTGAAAGCTGCATTATTCTTTTGATTTCTTCACTTATTATGGGTTCAGCTGTGCCATTCAGAATACTCATAGCAGGATGTAGAAATAGCTTAATAAAATGTTTATATCTGAATTCTTCTTGCTCCTTCATCAATAAGGTTGTCCAAAAAATGATAGATTGTGGGTGTCCATCTTCATCCATTTTCTTCATTGCAAATTGACATTTCTCTGCCTGAAAATATAAGATCATGTAGATAATGACAGAAGTATATTTAAATACTCCTTCAGTATGAAATTTTGTAAAGTGGTCATGGATGTTATCAGCCAAGATTTGGCTAAAATTAAACATGACAGAGGGCTTGGAAGATGTAGACAATATAGTCAAAAATCCTATAATTCCCTCATCTATCCATTTGTCATAATAGTACCTTAGGAGGTATGCAAGGACTGTGGCTATTTTCTTGGTTCTTTCAGGGAATAAAGATGAGGGATATGGGGGATTTTTCTTAAGAAAAGGAGAATTTTCAGTGAGGAATATCTCAAGGGTTCAGGCTCTCTTATCAAAATCTATTTTTTGGTACAGGTCTATGAGGGCTTCTCATGATAATGGTGTGGTATTTTCGGTTGAAGGTCCTTGCTTCATTTGGATGATGGATTGGGCATTAATGGTAGACAAAAATTCACCAGTAGGAGCAATTACAGCTCTCTAGTTAGGAATGTAGCATGCACAACACCTTCTGATGAATTCTGGGGCACTTTGGATTTTAGGGAAGATGTAATATGGTAAGTTGGTGTCCCATAGGAAGATATCATCAACACCATCTATGAGCTTGTCCTCTAACCAACAATAAATGTCGAAGAGGTCAAACTCACAGAGTGTTTCATGGATCTTGAAATCTTTATCTACTAAGTTAACATGATCGAGGTCGATCGGAGGGTGAATCATGGGATTGAAGGGGGGTTCCTGACCTTTCTTCTTGGGCGGCATGGTTGATTTAGGTTGCAGAATGATTGAATTAGTTGGTGATGCAGGTTAGCAGAGTGCAAAAGAGAAATTGAAGTAAGGAAGACCTAGAGGAAACACTAGAATTTGTTGTGCTTGACCTGAAAAAATGAAAGACTGGTTGCAAGGGCGGTAATCATAAAGCACAATAAAATTTGAAACAAGGCAGGAGGGATGGATTTTATATATTTTCTTATTTTCCCATTGTCCATGGTGCGGGTTCATTGATTAACGGTTAAACACATTAATTATCTAACCGGCTGATTTAGGCAGGAGTGGAGTTGATTGGATGTAAATCGAATGGATGAGGTGGCAAGATATGATAGGAGGAGGGATAATGGTCACAATTAAGAGGGTGGTTTATTGTAGCAGAGAAAAAACTTTCGAAGGGGGTAGCACATGGTAAGCAGGTTTGGTGAGGTGGGGTGCGAAATCATATGCGCTCGCCACGTATGAGGTGGGGCCTATCCTGATACCACTTACTTCGGAACCCCTGACCCCGACGATAAAGTTTGAATGGTGAAAAGGGGACGAAGAAGAATATTAACTGTCGAATCATAAGATGAAGATTTGGATGATGGGAAAGGTGTCATGAGTATAATGACGATGTGATAGATGAATGGTGGGGTCGGGGAAAATGAAATAATGTATAAAAAAGGATTTTATTAAGGGTGAAACTTTGGGAAATAGAAAAATGAAATATTAATGCCAGAAACCTTTTTAAAAAACAAAACCTTTAGACTTGGGATATAAACATATATCCTTTTGATTTCTCCAACATATAAAAGGTTTTCGCTCTAAAAGTTTTACCAAAGTTTTTCATGCCTTTTTCAAAAATCATCTTCTCTTTCTCTACCTACCCTTCCTTCTAATCTAACATTTTTTCACCTTTTTTCTTTCTGCAGGGTGCATTTGAACTAGCAAACCCATATTATCTCTCTCTTTTTTTTATGAAAATCTATCCTATCCTATTCCTTATTTCTCCAATTGATTCATATTACACTATTGAATCAATTTCATTTCTAACTAGCTACTGACTTACCAAGATTAGAATGTTTGGTAAATCTTTATTCACTAACCTATTCAATAGAATTCAAACTTGTTCAATCATGCTTAAATTGTATGAATTGAATAAACTAACTTATCAGTAGTGGCATTTTGACTTGCAGCACTTTCAATGTTATTATTTTTGTGGGATTTTCTTTTTCTTTTCTTTCACCCTTTTCAATTTTTTTTTACATACCCTCTTTTATTTTTCATTTTTTTTTTGGAAATCATTTGAATATTGAAAATAATGTACAATATGAAATTGCGACTATAAAATACTCAATCACCTGAGATCCTACAATTTATAGGACCTTAACATATTGAACACTTTAATGGTATTGCAATAGGTAATTTGTATTGACACAAATAATATTGAAGCATTTCAATGTTTAGGCTATAAGAATCATCATTGTTTAAACACAAATTACAAATAATTCTAAAAATTTAGAAGTCTTGGTCATTAACATCATTGTCTACAACAATGTCATCTAGTGTATCATTGTCAATGACCATAATATCATCATCCTTGTCTTCACTTGCATCATCTTCATAATAATTCAAATATGACTGTAGACCATCCATATTGTTATCATATGTATTTGGATCATAATTTTCTATACCATCCATATTGTTGTCTTCTATAACATCATGTAAATCTGTATTAATGTTTTCTTCTTGTGCCTGAACATAACCATTTTCAACATCATCATGGATATCAATTTCTTCGATGTTCTCTAATCCCTCTATCTCATTTTGTTGTCCATCATTGTTTTGCTTAGTATCCACTAATGCATCATAAAATACATGCCTTCACCTTGGATCATAATGTATGACAAATATCCATTTCAGGTCCATAATATCTTCATAGAAAAATACTTGCACATGAATGAGTACATACATATAGTAGACGTATGTTATAACAATTTTATTGATTAATAAACACGTATATATTTACAATAAACAATGTATTAATATATTATTGATCGCTGCCACTTCTAATTCATTGAGTTAAAGAAATACCTTCTCACAATGAATTGTTAGGACATAAGTCTCCTTATCTTCTGGTAGGAACTTTGAGGAATCTATAGAAAAAATCCACTATGGGTATCATGTCTTCGTGTCCTCTCAAGTGATGCATACCATCTACACTTAAAAATACAATATTTAACAGAGCGGTAATCCAAATCGATAATTTCATGTATTTTTCCAAGATATTATAGATTCTCTTCAATAATATTCTTATCTTTTGAGCTTGATCGACTGGATTTATTGAAGTCAACCATTATGCCACAATTTAAGGTTTGTCTCTTTACATCTACATGCTCTACATGATAATGTCGACCATATGCCCACATTGCTGGATATTTCCTTGCATGTGAAAGACCATTTATTTCGGTTAAAAAAAATATAATGAAGAATATTAAAATATTTAATAGTGTCAAAACTGTAGGGAAACAACATTCTATCAAATTCCAACTATACCTTTTTTTCACATCCTCTAGAAATGTTGATTTTATCTTCTGTTTTTTTTGAATTTATACCTACATATTTTATTTTATTTTGAATGCGTTTTGTAACCCAATCTAGTGTGCAATCTTTGGCCCATTCCCCTTGCAAATCAATAGGAAATGGGGTATTCCTTGGGTTTAATCTCTTAAATTGTCACCTTGCTTCTTACACTTCTCTTTTTTTATCATAAAAATCAATCCATTTGTTCATAAATTCCATGTGGTACAGAATGAACTTATCGAATATATCACTTTCGTTTGTACCTATTACATGTCAACATGCTTATTTAAAACTCCAAAATCCATGTTAATTTGAAAAATAATTTATAGAGTAAATTAATGATCACAATAAAAACAACCACAATGATCATGAGTTTACTTGCTAATTTCTATTTGAACACCATTAGATTGTGGTTTTTCTACATCAATAATATCTAATGCCTGTTCTTCATCCCAGAAGAGTGGCCCATCTTGGAATTCCTTACCAAGGAATTCACTTAGGAATAAAAGTGATTCATTCAATACATACCTTTCAGCCATGCAACCCTCTGGATGTACCTTTTTTCATACATATCTTTTTGGAGTTTTCATATACCTCTCAAAGAAAAACATTCACCTTGTCAACACGACACCTGCTAATACCAACTCTTTCATTAAGGACTCCAGCGATATTATCAAGCTCATCAAGGACCAGAAGGTTGAGGAAAGCGACATCTTGGTTAGTTTTGATGTAGTATCACTATTCACGAAGAGTCCTTTAGACGAGGCAATCCAAGTCATTAAAGATGTCACTGATCCTGGAACAGCCAAGCTTGCGGAGATTTTCCTACGCTCCACTTTCTTTAGCTTTCAAGGGGAATTCTATGAACAAGTATCAGGTATCGCAATGGGATCTCCGCTATCCCCTATTGTCGCCAACCTATACATGGAACACTTTGAGAAGAAGGCCCTTGCCTCTTATCCCTTAAAGCCTGATTGGTGGAAAATATTTGTAGATGACACCAACATAAAGTGGACCCATGGTAAAGAAAGTCTTGAAGGATTTTTTAATCACCTCAACTCCATTTCCACTGAGATCAAGTTCACAATGGAGGTTGAAGAAAATAGGAGCATTTAATTTTTGGACGTTCTTGTCACTAGGAATGAGGATGGAACTCTTGGGCACCAGGTGTTTAGAAAGAAAACCCATACCGATAGCTATCTCCATGCTGAGTCCTACCATCATCCAGCTCAAAATTTCGGTGTCCTTAATACCCTTGCCATCAGAGCCATGAGAATTTCCGATGCTGAACACCTGAGCAAAGAAATCAGTCACCTATCATCGGTATTTAGGGTTTTAGGTTATAAAGAAAGAGATATCAAAAAAGCCTTGAAAAAAGATGAGGGTTCGATCCTACCTCAGATTCGCCACGAACCACAAGAAAACAGGGGGAGGATTTTTCTACCATACATTAAGGGTGTTATTGATAAAATCACCAAGGTCTTGAGAAAGAACGATATTTTCGCACAATTTTCAGCATCTGGGAATATTAGGCAAAGAATGCAACCTGTTAAGGATGGCATAAACCCTGAACAACTCAAAGGAGTGTACAAGATTCACTGTTCATGTGGGAAAAGTTATATTGGGGAGACTGGGCGTTCACTTCAGAAAAGACTTAAAGAGAATGGAGCTGATATTAGATATGAGCGATCACACACCTCAGCCCTTGCAGAACACTCCTCAAAAACCAAATATCAAGTACGTCTTGGGGATGCAAAGATTATTGTGAGAGAAGAGCACTATCAAAGAAGAAAGATAAGAGAGGCCCTTGAGATTATAAAGCATCCAGATAATCTTAATAGGGACAGGGGACTTGAAATCAGTGACACTTGGAGACCTCTTCTTCGACAAATATGCTCATCCAAATCACCATCCACTGAGGCATAGTTTTTCAGGTATAACAATCTCAGGTATGTTCCCCCTCTTTTGACTTCTAATTTGGTATAAAAATTAAAAATTAAAATTCTAATAATTATTCCTATTAATTGATTTTTATTTTGGCTAAAATAAAAATTAATTAATTAAACAATAATTACTAGTAATATCTTCTATATTCCTATAAAAACTATTAATAATTTATTAAAATCATTAATATAATTAATTAAAACAATTAATTAATTACAAATTAATAATTAATTATAAATATAATTAATTAAACAAATAATTAATTATATTTATAATTAATTAAGTTATTAATTATGTCTAATTATATATTTTTAAAATTAATAAAAAATTAACCTTAATCAATAATTTTTCCAATTAATTAATTAATTATAAACTTTAATTAATTAATTAATTATAAAAAATTCGTATAATTAATTAATTAATTATATTTACAATTAATTATTATAAATATTAATAATTAATAATTTTCATAAATTAAAAACTAAAAACTAAATAATGAATTTATATATTATATTTTTTAAAAACCTACCCAAAAAATTGTTCATTAACCAGATTATCCAATTTGTTACTTTATAATATAATAAATAATAAACTTAAAAATTAAAACCATCTATTAGTAAATTATAATAAAATAAACATAATTAGAATGAAAACAAAATTATAAATATTAAAAATTAATAATAATAAATTTATTAAAATTAGAAATGTAATTATTAAAATAAAATTAATAGAAATACTGAAATAAAAATAAAAAAATTTGTCGGCCATTTCAAGAAATTGATCTCTATTAATGGTCTGAAACCCTTCTCTAAATTTCTTCATTCTAAAATAGTCTTGATGATGGATCCCAGTTTGGATTCGAAACGTCGACACATGTTCCTCAATACTGTGGATAATCCGGAAAGCTTCTTACAAAATGATCACCACAGGAGTTTAAAAACCATAATTAAATGTCATCGACTAGGTGTATAAGTAAATGGACTTGTAGGTCCATGAAACATGTAGGGAGCTCCTTCTCAAATACACATACAATTTCTGCAATTTCCTTCTTCCATTTTGGCATTTCACTTTCATGGATCTCCTTGGATGTCACCCACCTAATATAAGAATACTAAATTGGTATGAACCTTTAGGAAAAAATTAAAATTCAACACAATATATATATATATATATATATATATATATATATATATATATATATATATATATATATATATATATATATATATATATATATATATATATATATATATATATATATATATATGTCTCTCACACATGAAAATTCCATACCACATACCTTGCAAATGCTGACAATCGACTTATGCCATTCCTCAAGTCAACAGTAAGAAATGGATCCCCCCTAATTTCCAAAGACATGATTTGATGTCAAATACATTTATCAAAGATCATCATTAGTTATTTTTGTAACACAATATAATATCAAAATATATTTAGTACCTAACTTTTACCAACAAATGTTAAATGATGATATATAATACCTAAATAGAATTATGAAAAACACGTGTTTTAAATCTCGTGACATGTCCATCAACTGTAAAAGATTTATTTAATGATGACACATAGCCAATAGGTGTCGTTATTAAACATATGAAAATTTTTAGTTGGTCTATCTCTTTATTTTTCAAAATCCATGGACCTTATGATTATTTTTCATTTTCTCTGTTTGGCCACAAATGTTTTCTATCAAATTTGGTACGTGAGAGAGCAATATCTCTCCTCGAAGGCAAGGTGTCCTTCTCTTTTCCTTCTATATGTAAAAAAATTGAATCTGGGACATTTTTTAAGATGTGCATGGGGTCTAATAGGTGAGATATTAATAGATTTTTCCAATATGGTATCTTATAAAATATGGGTTTCCTTTTCATCCCTTCTAGAATATTAATTACAACTTGTTCTGGTTCTTCAATAGAATCACCCCCATCAAAAAAATCCTACCAAGCTTTCAATTCAACATATTCATACTTCTTAAGCCAATCATCTAGACCCATAATCATGGGAGGGCCTATATTTTCAACTTTTCCATTAAATTGATTCTTATGGCGGTTTCTAAACCTATGATTTGGTGGTAGAAAAACCCTGTTGTTTGTATAAATAAATTTATGAAGATATTTAGAATAACGCCTTGGAAATCGTTTTTCACATCAAAATAATAGTACAAAAATAAGTATGAAAGTTGGGATAACAACAAATTATGAGTGTAAATAGGTAATTTTTTTTTATCTTACCAGAACAACAATCAAGTCTTGGGAAATCATGAATATTCCAACATAACACACCATACAACATGAAGGAACTATTTGATGGAGGATGTGATATGTCATACATTCTTATTCCTTTTCATAGAAGTTTCATCTATTAATAAAAGGCGAATGATAAACATCCCTGTGTTTTAACTTGATGTTTTCCTGGAACAATGAGAGTCAGCTTAAGATGCTCCTTTATAACACTCATCCATGGGGGAATATTGTATACTATCAATCCAACTGGCCAAACACTATAATTTGAGCTCATGAAAGAGAATGGGCACACTCCATCAAGTACAAGACCAAACCAGATACTACGAGGTTCATGTTTGAATTTTGTTGGCCATTTTTCGTCTGTGTTTCAATGCTTTGGAGTAGGTCGAAATTCACATGAATGCATATTTACTCCTATTATTTGTCTTAACACACATAAATTTTTAATTTTTGATGGATAGGGTCATCATAAGATTCACCTTGTCTCATTAGGTTAGATCTTTCAAATTCACTTAATCATGTTTATTATAGGTCATAGACACTTCATTAGTCTTATCATTAGGGTCATATCCACAATAATCCACCTTGGGTTCACTTGCATAGTCATAAAATTTTTAAAAAAGAGCCACTAGCTAGTTTTACACATTTTCGTAGTGAATTTAGTGTAAAATAGGAAGATTTAACTACGAAATTGGCTAATAATTTCGTAGCAAATATGAAGATTTCTCTGTTTTTTTACTTTTGAGCAGTCAACTTCAAGGGACGTTTCTAGGAAAATAGAGAATTATTTTAAGAAACTGAAAGAATTTATTGTCAAGAACATATCAAATAACATTAACCTCTTTCACGTTTCTCAAAGGTGCTACAAATTGGGAGATACAGGGATGTATTTCGGCCCTATTTTCAGAAAACATAATTTTCCTGTTATATACATGTTTTCAAATGCAGATTCTAGACAGCTAGAGATGGTATTTAAAAAAACAAAAGAGGTTTTTCTTCAAAACATTCTGATCTACAAAAACGTCCTCCAATTTTGCAAAATATATCAAGGATTCAGAAATATGAGTTCATTTCTAAACTGCAAATTCTGCCTTTTTAGGCATTTTCGTAGCCTACTTCAGGTTTGAAGCCAGAAAAACGCTATGAAAATTCTTGTATGTTATTTTTTTAATTTAAACTCAGTTTTGGCATGTTTTAAGGAGGGATATAGATGGTTTCAAGGTGTCATGACATGATGAAGGTGTTGGAACAACAAATAAGTCAAGAAGATTGATGAAAAAGCCATTTTTCCCACACTACTAGAACACGCTACAAATTTTTTTGTACATGACTGTTTTAGTAGTCAAATTCAAGTTTAATTTTAGACCAAATGAAAAAGTATTTTCGAAATATGAAAGAGGTTTTTCTTCATAACAAGTCTGTATAAAAAAAAATCTCTCAGTTTCTGCAAATCCATCAAGGTTTGGAAATTATACACTCAAATTTGAAGCCTATTTTTCAGAATGTTCACTAACGAGATTTGTGAAAAAATTGTAAAATTGGACTTGGAGGAGGTCTAGCTTACCATCCACGTGGCATAATGACACAACAACACTCTATGACACTCATAAAAATAGTTGGTTGTAGTTGATAAGGGTTATTAAATTTTTTTGTTGAACTATTAATGAAAGAAGAGTCCTTTTTGTATTCAAACTCTGCAAAATAGAAATATACCTAGGAAGTCTCCAAGTGATGGAATCATGTTTAAAATAGGTCTCTGAGGTGGGAATTCGAAGCTAGCAAGGTGGAAAATCATTTTTATGAGTCCTAACTCTATAAATGAGATAGTTTTAGAGTTAGAAAGGGTTGAAAGATGTTATCTGTGACTACTACTATTGTAAATTGTTCTGATCAATAATAGACAGTGGCTATGGGATTTCTCCTTCACATGAGATTCATTTGATGTTTTCATGAACCTTTTCCTATGTATATTTCTACTTTTCTTTCAATATATTAATGTTTGATTACTCAGAATTCATGCTTCTCATGCTCTGACTTCCTTCAAGCATTAAACTATTGTATATCTTTCTCAATATCATGCTTTCAATATCTTAATGTTCATTACTCAAAATTAGTGTTTCTCATGCTCTGATTTCCTTCGAACATTAATCTATTGAGTAAATTCTGTGTGTGTTGCCCTGTCATTTAAATATCTACATGCCTCAGCTTCCACAAGGAGAGCCATTTTTATTGAGTTCCCTAGCACTGACTCCATAAGCCCAATGGTAGAAAATCTTCTCCATTTTCCACCTGCAATCATATGCAATTAAGTCATTATCATAGAGTTAGCCATATAATAGAGTTTGTATTGAAAATATCATAAGTTATCTTGAAAGAGCCCTCTCAAACTGAAGAGGCTTATCTTTAGTCAAAAGTTGGTATGAAATAGTTACTCCAAGTTGACCATTGAAGCAGCCCAAGAGGACTCAATTTGGTGATAACAATTTGCATGCTAGTCACATCAATTGTGCAAGTGACTTGCAATTAAACATTCGTTAAAGTTTAGGTATAATTGACATGTGACGTAAAACCTTCTTTAGAACTGTAGGACCTTGTACATCTATACAATATCTCTTCTCTTTGCATACATGTAATTCTACATTATCCTGATACTCATATTTGTATAAAATGCAATCAATTTTACATGAATGAATTTGCTTATATTCAATCCCTAACTCAACCAACAAGTGATGCATCTCTTTGCAAGTTGATGGAAACACATTCTCTTTAGGAAATATTTTAGATTTTAGTGCCTTGCAAGATTGCCAGAGATTAGATCAATTAAATTTTTGACTCATCATGAACATGTTTGATATGTCAATATTCTATATTATGAATATTCATATAAAATATATGGCTTTAAAATCTCCTTAAATAAATATAAACGAAGTTTATGAATGCTTACAAATTACATATACCAATTTATAATGCATTGTAAGAAATAGATTTCAACTCACTACAATAGCGTGGTGAATCCTTTGTCTAACCAACCAAATAGTGAATTGATTTCTAATAATATTAATATGCATCACAATTTTGAGGTTCTACTTGCCCCTAATTTTAACATGGATTTCTTTGCTGCTTGCTTGATGGAGTCTTTCAGTGGGTTGTTATCATCAACATTACGTTGGTGATAATTACCCTAGTTTTCATCGTTATTTTCAACCATATGATCATTATTGTCATCATTGTTTCCATCCTGAAAGAAACCTTTAAGCATGTCATTCAATCATTATTCATGCATTTCATTTTCACTATCATGCTCATCGCCATTAAGGCCACTAGATGGTAGCATATTACAGTCATCAGTGTACGTGAATCTCATCAGATGTTCAAATTTCTCAGGTGGTAGAGTTCTCTTTAAATTTGCTCTTTTCTCCCTGGTATGGTTTAAAGGATGGTTTGGATCAGCTCGTCCAAATATTAATAGCCTACTTAGATCAATTTAGGTATTAGTAGTTGTTCTTTCATCATATTATACCTATTGAAAAACACAACCATTATTTAATGTTTGCCAGAATTGGATAAATCATAAATGTATCAATTTCAAATAAATATAATCAAATATCACTTAGAAAATCCCATCCCATGTACTATAGTCTTGAGCAACCTCTTCTTAAGTGGAATTATTTTTTGTGTATGAAGTATCCATTGTCATATCCTCTTCCACCCACTTGTTCTTTGTGATTTAACCATTTTAGGTCCACACTCACGTACATATGTTTTTTTTTTTTTTCTAGTTGAACACTTAGGCTGTGAAAATTTTCCAATATCCATCTAAAATATCAACAACATGCATTAATTTAATTAAATATTGGATGATACACTATAAATTATAATAATACTTTGAAAAATGATGGACGTATCAAATAATTCTTCCTAAGTTAAGTTAAAATTTTATAATTACCTGATGTACTGCGACATCTGTTGTGTCCTTATTTAATATGACATGATTTTTTTCCATGGCCTCATCTTGCCCCTCTAATACATAACATAGTTAATGGTTTTTAATACACCAATTATATCATTTCAACCAATATGCTATCCAACAAAAATGCTCACTTTAATCTTATATTTGACATATCGTAATCGTGTTTTGGATTTGAAAAATATATATATTTTATATAAATTTATCTCATCTATGTCAAGTCCCACTAACACAATCAGTTGAGGATGGGCCTCGTCAGCAGGGCGACCCAGGATAAAAAATCACGGGGGGTGGTTATGCCCTATTCTAGAGGGAGGATACATGCTAAAAAATATAGCCAACTAAGGGATGGTGTGGCCCAAGACGGGTGCAATCCACGGGTGGATTTGATGGCTTAGATGCCCCTGGGTCATAGCTCCTCAAGCCACAGGTCAAGCCTAGAGAATCACAAACAACTTGACAAACAAAAAAAACTTTATCTCGTATATGTTGTAGCATTTGTGAATTCATAAACACCATCCTCCTTTGGTTGAGGTTTATTTTTCTTCTTACCTTTATTGTATCTTCAGATTTCATATCCGATTCTATGGCCAACCAATTTCCTCTTGTTGATTTAGTATGTATACATCGTCCATGTCCTTTTTCCATGGCCTCCTTTAGATCCTGCATGTAATACACACCAATGACATTAGTCACATAGAATCTATTCACTTCTTTGTTGCTCCATCCAATTTTCCAAACGCACAATTGATTTAAGCAAAACTGGTTTTCTCTGCATCTTTCTAACTAAAATGCCCCTATTTTCAATATATGCCCTTTTTGTTAATTTCTATTCCCAATATGGTGACATGACACAACTCTTATAAATCTTAGATGAGGATTATGAAAACTAATGGAATACTCTCTTTTTTTCACATTTTAATTTAACTTATTTCAAACCCTTCATCCATAATTTTAAATCACCAAATATCTATATTTTTGTATATTTAAATTAAAAAAATACTTTGACCCTATATGTTAGAGAATATACTATTTTACAATTTAGATTTTTAGGTCTTCTAAATGAACTCAATATATAATATAATAATTAGTATAAGTTGACTTGTGGATGAGATATATTTTCAATGCCACCATCCACCCTATAAATGAGTAAAGAGTGAGAGGCAGGATTGAAATTTTTTGTCACATATATACATAATCACTAAGAAACCCAACCTTTAAAGGTGAAAATGTGTGTATGTGACTATAACTAGTGGATTGTCACATTATGAGTCATTGGATATTAAAATAAAATTAGAATGTTTGAAATCACACCAAATTCATTAGTGGGCTAGGAAAATATGACATAAAACACCGTTCATTGCAGGGTCAACATACCATTTATAGGGCTTTACATCAACCAACATTTCAATGTATCCCATGTGCCTATGCACATTGCACATCCAATATTGGTATTCAATTAACAAAACCACATTAAAAAATGTGGTTGATAAACGCCGGTAGGCATATATTAAACACATTTCTTAATATTTCTATCAACACATTTATTAATATTTGTAATTATTATTATTGTTGTTATTGTTATATAATTATAATTATAATTATATAAAAATAATTATAATTATCTCATGTGTTTATGCACATTGCACATCCATATTGGTATTCAATTAGACCTTGTAAAAAATGAAAATAACATGGAAGCCTCCTGCATTGACATTGCAAAATGCAAAGATGACAAAGAATACAAATTAGACCAAATCGAAAAAAAAAAAAAATCCCTCCAATCTATAATTGGCGCACACAATGGATAAACATATTGTGTATCCTGACTATTCAACCAAAACAATGTAGTACATTCACCATATTTCCATTATAATACTCACCAATTGCAAATGAAGGGAGCTTTGAAGTTTTGTGTGAATTTGGAGTCGAATAGAGTTGGATTAATGCGTTGTGGTTGTGAAAGAAAATAAATATTCAATTGGATCTCTGTTGATGGTGGGAAGAGATATTGATGGACCTTTCCTCCCCTGTTGCAGATTTCAATAAAAAAAAAATCGATTTGTGGGTGTGATTTGGCCTCTAGCAATAACGAAATCAATTTGTGCATCTCATTCACCTCCTACTAGAGAGTAAGTCAAATAACTGTCCATCGATTTTGCACTACTTTTTTTTAAAATATTTAGAGGGAAGGGATAAAAACATAGGGAGAAAAGAAAAAGGATTTTTCACAGTGTGGAGGAAAAAAAACTGCCCTAGGATGCCAAAAAATGTCAAGCAACAACAAAGGGAAACGAGCAAAGGGATATGATTCTTGCGAGAATGAGGTATTTCATTCTCAATTTATAGATTTGGACATGTTTCCATTTCCATTTTTAATTGTATTTTTTAGTTTTTAGTTTCTAAATTATAAAAGAAGAAATTAGGGTTTATTTTTTATTTCTAATTTTAAAATAAAATTTTATTGTATATACATAGGGACATGATAGTGAGAAACTGAAAGAGGAAATGGATTCTATATTGGGGGTAGAATTAGTGAATAAACTACAGGAATGGGTGTGTCCATGCTTTTCCAAATATGTGGAAGAATGTACTAAAGGCATTGAAATAAACCAACTAAAGAAACCCTGTCAAAGGGAATCGATTGATTCTCCATCAACTCCTGGATTGAGCAAAAGATATGGGAAAAATATCAATCACAATATCTAATAATGTGCAACGAGGAACAAAGACGTCCAATGTCCCACCCTCTCCTAGGACACAGATTTATTCCATCACCAGTATAGGTACTTATGCATCTTGCATTGGTAAATATGAAATGAGGGTATAATATGATGTCTATGGGGAAATCAAAATGATAGATGCCAGGAAAGTGTTCAATCGTAGGTTGAAGGAATAATGCCTTAAACACTTCAAAGAGAATATAAATCTTCCACTATCAACGATACCCATGCACCTTCAAAGGGCAGTCATCCATGACATGCAGACTAAATTTGGGATAGGCTAGTTAATAAAGAAAGTAAAGAAACAAATGACTCAAAACTGCAAGAGATTCCGTTGAAACCAAACGAAAAAAGATAAAAAAAATTCCTCTCGAGATAAGGGCCAAAAGAAGGCCAATTGATGTAAGCATGAAAGTATGGAAAGAGCTCGTGAAATCATATGATAGAGCATATAAATGAAGGAAGTATGATGAGGAGAGAATATATGTATTTAAATTTGGTCATAATATTATTTCAAATTCATGAAATTTTTTATTTTTATTCTACTAGTGCATAATTAAATTGAATTATTCTATGTTTCAGGACAAGGCCTCGAAGTCAAGGCTTTCCAAATATCGTGCCACACATCACAGTGGCCAAACATGTTTAGAAGCCTTAATATGCAAATTTGTAAGTATATTTAATATCTGAAATTGTATATATTTTTTTAATTTTGTACAAAAAATTAAATGATCAGATATTAATTACTTTAACTTTTCCATCTTCCATGTTTTGACAAGAGCAACAATATGGCCTTTATCCATCACAATTGGAATTTGATATAATACAAGATAGAAAGTGGCCCAATTTTGTTATCTTGATTGAGAATAAGGTATCATTAGGTGACTTCCAATAACTTACTTGTATATTTTTATGTTAATTGGTAAATTTTCATTTCTTGTGTTGATTTGTTTATTTATGTGTAGCTTGACTTCTTTTGTGCTCCCATCGGTCATAACGCCCTTATAAATCACCAAAATTTCACTATGATAAAGTCCTTATAAATCAATATCCAATCATGGCTTTATCAAGTCCTTTTCCAAAAATATAGGCCAGATGAGGGATGCAAGACCATGTAATACATAACCCGTAGACAACAAAAAATATTACATGGGATTGATTATAGATGCTTGGGTTGAGAAAAAATTATATGGGATTGATTATGGACCCAAGATACATGTGTTGAGGAGCATGGGATGATTGTATTGGAAAGCAAGAATCATTGTGATGATGAGCACTTGAAACTTGCAACCCATGCTTAGGGAATGCACCACCTAAGGATTGGTCTCTTGACATGTATACCTTGAAGAGAGAGAACTTCACTTGGAGACCTTATCTTGTGCATTAAATTAAATTTCTTGTTTAAGTATCCCACTGTACCAATGTTGGTCTCCCTCAACTACTATGTATAGAGGGAGGAGAATGTATTTGTCTACACTATGCTCATTATTCCATCTATATAATTGTCATGGAGAGTTCTTAGTGCTTCTGTATGCAATAGAGGAAGACCTAGAGTTTGTGATGTAAACCATAGAGAATAAATTAATATGAATGCTAGCAATAGGGATGATCTTGAGTCTTATCACTTGTCTCAGAAATTATTTTCCATATTGTAGGATGAAGGGTGTACTGAGGTATAAAAAAAATTGTTTTGTAGTGATATATATATATATATATTGAATGAATTAATTATATATGTAGGGACATGAATATTAGAATAGGAAAATTTACGATGTAGGCCTATGTTGGAGCCTATTTGAAATTTGAAGGCCTGTTTTGAAAGAATGCACCTGAAAATCTATAGGACGCTTCCTTTTCTAGTCCTATGGGGAGTATGGTTAACACACAACTTTGTGATTTTTCAAAGCAAAATTCTTCCTACATTATAGACTAAAACACAAGTCTACTCACTATTCCATCTCTATCAAACCTTATTAATCCTAAAATAATCAGACATCTGGCGGCAGGTGACAATAGACCTATAAATGCAATGTGAAGTAGTTTTTGTAGAAATTAATGAGTAAATTCAACTAGCCTACTTATATGTGATTACAACCTTTAAAATTGACGTTGTAGTATGGAACAACATAAAGAAATTCAAGGTTTAAAGCACAGGGATAAAAAAATCCTATGCATTAGAACTACAACAGAGAGAATGAAATGAAAGAAATAGGATCTAGAGATTGCAGAGTGCTTCATTAAGGTTTCTTAGATAAAATTCACAGGTATCTCAACTATTCACACAACATTGATAAATCTATAAATGAAAGTAACTGACAACTTTATTACACAGGTCTTGGAAGAATAATAACACAAATGAAAAGTTACTAAGAAACACCTCTTTGGTTGCCCACTTTCAAGCTTTGAAAAACAATGTGAAATGGCTTGTTGTTAAAATATCCGCTATTACAACATCTGTTATAGCATCTGTTGTTCAAAATTTTCTTCTTAATCTATTGTTACCTATGTTTGTGCTTTAATTTTTTTTACGGATCCCCTAAGTTCTGGTGTAGTGTTGGGTGGCAGAAACACCTCTTTGGTTAACCACTTTCAAGCTTGAACAAGCAAGATGAAATGGCTTTCTACCCCCTTAATTGTTACAACATATGATATTATAACATTTGCTATAATGGTTAGTATTTCAGTAGTTTCAATAGTAGCAGTTGTTATAACATCAAATTTTACAACAATTTCAATATTTTCAATAGTAATGAGTGTTAAATTTTTTTTTGTAGATTTAACATTGAAATTTTGTTATGCCATTTGTTGTTACAACATTTGCTATTACAACATACTCTGTTACAACATACATTGTTACAACATTTGCTTCCCAATTTGTTGTTTCTTATGTTTGTGCTTCTCAATTTGTTCCATTTATCCCCCATGTTGTAGCTTTGTAGACAGTCCCCGACTAAAGAACTGGACCAAAGTATCAATGTGAGGAATTGATAGAAATTGAAAGGGAAATTGAGAGGAGTTTAGAAAGCTAAAAATTCTCCCTAAACATTTAATCACCTAATAATAGCAGAGACATATAGATGAACCTCTATAGTCACCACAAATATATCCAAGTACAATATATAAGAAACAATCTAAATATTTATGGGAAGTAAATTAAAAAAATTGTTAAATGTCTGACTCGGTTGTGAACATAACTTTGTAGAGGGATGCCAGGGAGGTTGATACTCAATCAATCCCTTGCCAATGTCCTATAATATTCTCAAATATACACAGAAACAGACTATGAAATCAAAAGAAGAACATACAAGTACACGATTGTTGGCATGAACGAAAACTAGAAGCCTTTGATGACATCCAAAATGAAATTATTACAACAACATTACAAAAACTTGCTCCAAGTATCAACCCTTTCTTATTCAAGAATAAGGTATATGTAGAGTGCTTTAAAAAATATCCTATCTCTACAAAGATTTACATTAAAATTATTCTTTATCCAAAGCTTTGGATATTGTTTAAACAAATTTTAACCAATTTTGTGAACATTGACATTAGGATAAATCGACAAGGTTCTGGAAAACCAAAAAATTGTAAAAATTGGGAAAGTATCGCTAAAAATTGGAAATTTAGACAAAATCAAGATACCATCAAAATAT
>JAXQQM020079930.1:0-169441 GCA_034641835.2 Pinus albicaulis
AACAGTGGTTTCTCTCGCGCCTGTTAACAACTCTCATCATTGGCTAGTAATTTGGCGATATTCTCGCATGTTCGAATTCATCTCATTCATTCGCATGCTTGAATTTGTACTTGTTCGGGTCAAGATGGAGTGCAAGACCCTGGGTTTTGTCTGATAAAATCTAGGCTACGAGGTGATTTGGTTTATCATGACTATATGTATGACTCTTCTGATTGGATGGATGCAGCCATACCTGAGTCTATTTATTGATCCTTCTTGCTGGATGGCTGCGTCCAAACCTCAGATCTTATTTTTATATGTACTCTATTATGGATGGCTGTGCCCATGCAACATATTCATGTATCATAGATATTAGTTGCACTTGTTCCTGCAGGTATTCCAACAATGGTGTTTGGTTTGGGCATGTTCTCATAAAGCATTTCACCCCTCCCTCTCTCTCGGAACTCATGCTTTAGGGGGCATCTATTACACAATATTTTGTCACCATCCATGAAATCCCCATCCCAAACATTGGAGGACCATTTCAGTTACTTCTATGTATTTTCATACCTTACTAAAAGTGTCATTGCATCCCTTGGCATGGAAAGAAAATTTCCTCTGTTGATAATTCCTCAAGAAGACTCTCAAAAACATATGATTTTGGGTTGGCGCTGGTAGGAAGCTAAGGCCTCACGCCCATAGAAAAATTAACACTTGGCCTAGTGCCCATTGACACCCTGTCTCAGTGGGGCACCCACACTGAGCTATTTTTGGAAAGTTTTTTAAAATAGAAACAAAGTTTCCATGCCCAACCACTTCGTGAGCAGGGTCATCATGGTTTGTTCGACTGAATAACATCGAAGTCCTCCCTTTGGCTTCTTGTTTCCTACAATTTTTCAACTCCCAAAAGGGATAAGACCTCCCTTCCACCTTATGAGGGATCTTAAACCACCTCCTCCTCTCCTATAAATACTTCTTTCTCACATGGTTTCAGCTAGTTGAACAATCCTTACTATAGTTGGTGTGAAGAATAAGGAGGAGAGGAATCCATTGCCGAGAGAGAGTTTAGGCCCATTTCCTCACCAATTCTGATCCCCGACGAATGCTTGAGACGTGCTTGACTGAACCCGTCGAAGGAGGTTGCAACGTCAAGGCATTACAGTTGTAAACTTCTTTTCTCTACATTAATATATGACTAGTTTTTGGTTCCAATTTTGTGTTCGATCATATGCAAAATGTTTGATTCTCCTTGACCAATCGAATAGCTGTAAATGAAAGTATGTTTTCATATGTTGTCACCATTCACTTGATCCTTCTGCAGGTACACAAACATTATCACTAAAGGACCACGAAGTGTGGAGGCAAAGATCATAGGATCGCTACTGCAAACCACAACTTGTTAAGCGTTGGACTAGGGTAGGTCATCTATCCAACTCATTTTCATTTATAAGTTAGGAGTCCGAAAGTAAAACATGTTCCTTTGTTGCTAGACCAACTCTAGGGCTAGAGGGATTGCCTTTTTGTTCACGAGAGGGGTTGCCTCCTTTTGAGGAAATAAGTTCTGTTTTGGACTTTTGAGTGAGATAAACATTTATATCCTTGTATTCCTATTGGGTAGATTTTGATTTGAAATGGAAGGGAATTTCGTCTCTTGGTAATTCTAGGGGCAAGAGACTTCATCTTCTGAGTTATCTTGATTTAAATATTCAAGTGTATACTCTGTTTCGAATGGTCTTCAAGGATAGGAAGGTGGAAAATTATAATGTGTTCTCCTCTCTGGAGGATATAAAAAAAATGCTCTGAAATGACATGTTTTTTCTGGATAGCTTGGACTCTCGTTTGGCTCATGTATAGGGATTTATTATGAGTGATTCAACCTCTAGGACCTTATGGATCCTCCAAGATCTAGTGATCAGGCACCAACTACACTCTCTTCTCCTGACCATGATTAAAGATGAATAATTTTAAAGTTTTTGGTATCAATTCTGGGTAATATTTAACGATATTAATAAGGTATGGCCTTTTGAATCCCTAGACTATTGTTTTGTACCCCATTATGTTTCAGTATTGGTGTGATTTGGTTGAATAATTTTTCATGGATATTCTGTGGTGAAGAACTAGTGAGGGATGTATCTACTCTCAACTTTTGGTTTAGTAGTATCTATTTAGCATTGTTGTGACCAATTATGTTTATGAGGGTTCTCAGTCAAGGTGTTTCTTCAAGGCCACTTCTATTACATGTTGGTTCTAGCTCCCTTATATATATTTCATTGGTGGTAGGTTGGAGTTCTATTAAGGGGTCACCTATATGTTTTATTTTCACTATGTTGGCATCTTACGACATCTTCTTCGTCGATTAGACAAAGAATTTTATTTTTTGATGGTGATGATATTTCCTCTTGTAGTTTTGTTGGTGATATTTCCTGTATGTTATAGATATATATTTTGTTGGTTGTTGATTGGAAAAAAGTAGGAAATTTCTATTGTGGTGATTCTATTCTAAAGTTTTCAGAATTGTATGAAGGTGTTGGGCTTGGATTGCTTCGATATCAAATGTGGGGTATTTCCTAGGAAATCTTGTTGCTTTTGTGGAAGTTGACTCTAGGTGATTTTGAGTTGCAAGGAGGAGTGTTCTGCTATGACATAACTAGATTTTGGTTTTACTAGTTGATCTAGGATGATATTGGCAACCACCCCCACCATTGTACCACTATTTATTTCAATTTCCGTAATTGTAGCACAAGTTATTATTTTTTGTATTTTTTCAGGCCCTAAACGACGTTTTTTTGGAAAACAGGAAAGCATGAGTCTTTGATTAAGATATGCAATCAAAATTTGTATTCCTCAGACAAATATTTATAACGAGGTATCGTGCACATAAAATTAAGATCGTATGCCAAAGTTACGACCTCATGAAGTTGATGTACCAATTTACCCCAACGGGGCCCATAGTTTTGGCGCTTTATCTCCTAGGGTTAGGTTTTTTTATTTTTATTGTTTTCCATTGTTTCTAGAAAATAAATAAGCCTTCAAGCCTCATTTCAATACAGTTCAGAGGAATGTAGCTACCACATCTCTTCTTAGAGATAAGCTACCATCGCCCGAGCTAGTCTATTTCCATTATGTATGTAAGCATCTATCAGTTATTTGATATTAATGAAATGAAGATTTATTTCTGATGCATCTATGTGTTTATGATTATATCTGTATTTTTTTTCGTTCCTACATAAGTCTGGATCAGTAGTATCAGAGGGTTCTATTATTTCTTTTTTTTTATTTGCATGTCCCCAACAAGGTCAGGGTATAAGGAGTTGGGGTTTGAACTAGTTGAACCTTTGCAAGACCGACCTCGCAAACCCTGATGACCTCCCATGGTGGAAGAAAGGAAAGATGAGGGAGAAGGATATACTTTCAAAATATTTCTCATATAATCCCTCGAGTGAAAAAGGACCACGATGATGGATAAATTTTCATAGATCCTTCGGCGTATGCCCACAGGCGACACATCTTCATCCAGCAACCACTCTGGAGGCGCCAATACCTTCAAGGTATTCAACTTTTACATTCCCATATTTGAAGGAAAAATAAATGCACACATCATAGATAGATGGTTAAATTTGTTGGAAGGATATTTTTTAGTTCATGATTTTTCCAATAGGGAAAATATTACTTTTTCACTCCTCAAAACTACCCCCCATGTCAAGGACTGGTGGGAAACCTATTGTGAACAGAGGGACAAGAGAGAACCCTCATTGTTTTCAGCCACACCTAGTTGGAGCTCTTTTTGATGTTCCATCAAGGAACAATATTACCTCGTGGGGAGCTATGAGGACAAGTACATACAATGGACTATGCTGTGGTAGCAAAGGGATCAAGATGTGCATGAGCTGAAGAATATTTTCCATAGCGTACGAAAAAATTTGGGTATCAAATATTCTAAGAAAAATTTGGTGCTAAAGTATTGTTGTTGTTTGCACAAATATATTCAGGAGGAAATGGAGTTCCTGTACATTTCCTTGCTTTGTCCAACAATCGATATGCTACAAAGATTGAGCAGAAATTTAAGTAGAAGAAGCAAGAATTTGGATATGCAAACCCAAAGTAGAGAAAAGGCACACCCAAGCCACAGAGAAAAGGCACCCCCAAGCCAAAAAGAAAAGGGAAGATTTAGGCCACAACCCCCTAGGATAACCCCTTGAAGCCGCAAGCCAAGAATAATGGGAACGAGAATAAAGACACCGATAAGTGGTGTGATTTACATAAAACTCTCACTCATAACATTAATGAATGTCACGCAAAGTAGGCGCTAGTGGATAAGTTAAAAGAATCAAAGATGGATGCATTCTCTGATGCTGAGCTAGAACCTGACAAGGGAAAGCAGATCATTAACACCGAACCCACTGTGACGGTAGCCACCACCAAGCTACAAAAGGAAAAATATAAGGATCCAAATGAAGGGGAGCACCTCTTCCACTCGCAGATGTTGGTAAAGGGTTCTTCATTGACAACAAGAGCTAGAAGAACTTGATCTCTTTTGAGGTCGTTAAGAGATCAAAACTTCCAACAACGCCACACCCACATACATATACCATCAGGTGGCTCCACCAAGGGAGATATAATTGTGTCAGCCAACAATGTCTCTTGTCTTATAACATAAAACCCTTTTTCATGCGATGTATTGTGAGATGTTTCCCCTCTGGAAGGCTTTGATGTTTTATTAGGTCAGCCAAACCTATGGATGTGTCATGTTGTATATGAATCTAGACCTTGTTCTATTATTATTACTTTGGGTTAGAAAATGTACAAGATACCAGAGGTAACACCACCTACCACCTTTTCTTTATCTCTACTAAACAATGCAGTAAGAAAATTTCCCAAACTGGGAAATTTTTCTTCCTTATGATTCACCCTTAGAGCAAGAGGAAGATTGTGGCCACATCCACAACCTCAAAAAAAATCTCCTCCGTGCAACAACAACAAATGGACAAGGTCATGGACGAGTACATGGATATCTTCACCTCACCCACAAGGGTATCCCTACACTGTCAAGTCAAGCACTCCATCGATCTGACCTCGGGAAAATGCTACCCAATGGAACAATTTACTGACGCTTTGTTTTGGAGAACGATGAAATCAATATGTAGAGTCAGGAGTTGTTGCATAAATGGAACATCAGGCGAAGTTAATCAACCTGTCGGAGCTCAATCGTGGTTGTACAAAAGAAGGATGAAACCTGTAGGCTTTATATTGACTATCAGGCGCTGAATAAAATCACTGTCAGGAATAAGTATTTAATCCCACAGATTGATGACCTTCTGGACCAGCTCAAGGGGGCGAAATATTTCAGCAATATTGAATTGAATTTCAATTATCACCAGGTACCAATTGAACCCTCTAATGTGTGGAGCACTGCCTTCAAATCCAAGGATGGCCTTTTCAAATGGATGGTTATGCCTTTCGGGTTGACGAATGCCCCCATAATATTCATGCCACTGATGGATGACATATTTTGGCCCTTCATTAACTCGTTCGTGGTAGTGTATCTGGACAACACCCTGATCTTCATTCAGAGTTGGGAAGAGCACATAAACCATATTTGACAGGTCCTACAAACCCTATGAAAACACAAATTGTGTGCCAATTTGGAGAAATGCACTTTTGTTATCACCCAGGTTCAATATCTGGGGTACATCATTGATGAGCGGGGTGTGCATGTGGACCCAACCAAGAGACAAGTTATTCGGGATTGGCCAACCCAAACCACTCTAACAGAGCTCCGCAACTTTGTAGGTCTTGCCAATTTCTATCACAAGTTCCTATTGGGATTCTCTCATATTACTTGGCCTTTGAGTCAAGTCACCAAGGGTGGAGTGAAAGAAAAGTTCTTTTGGTATTAATCCCAATAGAAGGTGTTTTCTGAATTGAAGCATCGCCTCTACTCTGCACCAGTGGTCACATTACCAAACCCGCAACAACCATTTAAAATTGAGACATATTCCACTAACGATGTTGTTGGTGTAGTTCTTACCTAGCTGGGGAATTCAATGGCATATCACAGTGAGACACTTTCAGAAACAATCAGGAAGTATCCCACCTATGGAAAAGCGATGTATTCCATTGTGCAGGTTTTCTGAAAATGGAAGCATTACATTATGGGGAAGGAAATGGTAATCCGCACAGACCACTGACCCATGTAGTTCCTATAGACACAAGGAAAGTTACAAAACGATCGCCATTATAAATGGTCCACATACATGCAAAATTTCCTTTGAACATTAAGTACAAGAAAGGAAACACCAATAATGTTGCAGGATGCTTCAATTGACCACTGGTAATGGAGCTGACCACTGTGCTCAACTCTTGTGGGCATGAGACTTTAGGATGACCACATATTTAAAATAGGTTTAAAGGACACCACATACCGAGATGTTTTCACAGAAAGGTAAACGAGTAGTAGCCCTTCACCTCAGAGCACAACATTGTGCTACTTGGGATACCTCTTGTGTTCCTTAAAGCGTATTGTAAAATGATTTGTGAATATACTACATTTAGGTCTTTACATTTTTGGGATGAAGACGGTGGAAGTGCTGAAAAAAGAAAGTATTTTGTGGCCGAACCTTTGTGTGAAGATGTTGGGAGGTACAACCATCACATTGCCTATGCCATTTCCAAACCTATAATCTCAAGAAAGCAACACTGTATATACTCCTATGCCCTGCTCTAAAGTCGGCCTGACTGGAAAATTAGGAAGTCTTGGGGTCAAATGAAGGCTCTGAGGGAAATTATAAAAAATAGTGAAAATGATAAAATAAGATTAGATTACATCATTAAATTTTAGAGGGAAAAAAGAAAAAAACTACTTTTTCAACTCGTATTTTCAATTTATCTCCCTATAGGTTTACTCAAATTTCGAGCAAGAACACTCGTTGGATGCATAATTTGAATCCTCATCCAAGGAGTACCCAAGTTGCATATTTTCGATGGACCCTTCTACACGAAGAATGAGAAACACATGAAAAAAATTATTGCAATCGCGTTTTTTCATGTATTTCCCATTTTCGTGTAGCAGGGTCCATCGAAAGTATGCAACCTGTACTCCTTGGATGAGGAATTAAATTTTGCATCCAACAAGTACTCCCGCTCAAAATTTCAGTAAAACTTTAGGGCGATCAGTTGAAAATACAAGTTGAAAAGGTAGGTTTAATATTTTATTATTTTATTATTTTTTTACCTTTTTATCCCAAAAATGGTGATTCATCCCCCATGGTTGACATCATCATCTTGAATCCTATGGGTTCTTATAAATTTTATTTTGGTAGTACATTTTTCTTAGGAGGCCCATTTTAGACCTCAAAATTTCTCTAATGTCCATCTGCATGGATTACATGTTGGTTCTTCCTTCTTCCAAGCATGAAAACGAATGTGTTTTCATGGTCATCGATAAATTCTCTAAAATGGTCGTTATGGCAGTCAACAAGAAGAGTATCATAGCAGAATCCACTGCCAAACTCATCTTTGAATGGGTATGGGTACACTTTGGGATCCCACAGTCCATTATCTCAGATCATGACAATAGGTTCCTAAGTACATTTTGGTCAAGCCTCTTGTAATTATTGAATACCAAGCTCACTAAGTCCATGGCCTTCCACCCCCAAACTTATGGCTAAGAAAAGGTCATCAATGGGATGTTCGTGCACATCCTACGCATGTAAAACTTGAAGCATCCATGCACATGGGATGAAAGCCTCCCCTATTTCCTGTACAACTAAAACAGAGCTATCCACAACTCAATTGGCCACAACCCCTTTCCGGTGGGGTTGGGATTCTAACCACTAAGTCCCATTGATGTTTCCATATCACTTGCAACTACTCAGACACATTCGTCTCATGTACAGTCCGAAGTTGGAAATGCTCCCAGCTTCATTGAAATCATTCAACACATCTGCTAGCAAGTCCATGACATATTGGATAGAGAAAATACTAAGTACAAACAACTTTATGATCAACATCGGGTGCCACACAAGTTCCATGTGGGTGACAAAGTTTGATTACATTTATAGAAGGAGTGCCTCGCTCGAGCCCACCGCAAGCTTCACCCACTCTGATATGGACCTTACACCATCACTAAGGCCATTAGAGACAATTATTTCAAGCTCAACATTCCCTCATTCCTTGGCTTGCACCCAGTGTTCAGTGTGGACCGCCTTTAGCCATACTTTCGATGATTACTGGACACATCATACATTGCATAACAACTCACACCTACAGAACTAGACCCACAGTACATAGAACATGCCACAACTGATCGGATTATAGACACGCAAATCAAGAACATTCACTAACCGAAGATCCAACTATATCAGGTTGTCAAAGCTAGCCAACTCATGGACCAAGGCAAGTGGCTTACCAGGGGCCAAGTTCAGCAGAAGTTTCCCCATATCATGGAGGCACTAAATGTAATGGGGACCATTTATTCCTAAGGGAGGAGGAATGATCTAGGCTGATATTGGTGGCTACCCAACGTTTCCACTTGGACCCCCACCATTGTACCATTATTTCTTTTATTTTTTGTAATTGTAGCACAATTTACTATTTTTGGAATTTTTTCATGTCTTGAACTTCCAGAGCTTTTTTGAGGCTCTAAACAACGCTTTTTTTGGAAAACATGAAAACATGATTCATTAGTTAATGTTGGTAGTCAAAAATTTTATTCCTTGGATAGATATTTTTATATGAGATATCATACACGTCAAACAAAGATCATATGGCAAAGTTACAACCCCAAGAAGTTGATGTACATATTTACCCCAATGGGGCCCACAGTTTTGGAGCTTCATCTCCTAGGATTAGGTTTTTGGATGTTTAGGGTTTTCTATTGTTTCTGAATAATAAATAGGCCTTCGAGCCTCATTGTAACACAGTTCATATGCATGTAGCCACCACATCTCTTCTCAGAGATAAGCTACCATCACTCAAGCTACTTTATTTCCATTTTGTATGTAAGCATCTTTAAGTTCTTTGATATTAATGAAATGAATATTTATTTCAACTACATTTCTATGTTTATGTTTATATCTATATTTTTTCGTTCATGCATAAGTCCAGGTTATTGGTGCAAAATTGATCTCACTGAATTTCTTGTTGAGGTTGATATTTAAGCTAGTTCTTCTTGGGGTACGTGTTGATCTTGTATTTTACTACAATGTAACTTTGTTTTCAAGTTTGAAGAGTTTATATATATCTAGTCTTATTTCATCCTGTTTTTTCTTGCTGGGGATATGATTAGTAGAAGTCTTGGATATAACATTTTTCTCTCTCATTTGAGACGTAGCTAGGATTTTGGGTTAGCATGAATTTATGATGTATTTAATAGATTGAAACAACAAGCTCTGTAATCTCCATTTTAATGCAATATAAGAGTCAATTTCATATATATATATATATATATATATATATATATATTTATATATATATATATATATATATATATATATATATATATATATATATATATATATATATATATATATATATATATATATATATATTTATATATATATATATATATATATATATATATATATTTATATATATATATATATATATATATATATATATATATATATATATATATATATATATATATATATATTTATATATATATATATATATATATATATATATATATATATATATATATATATATATATATATAATTTAATATTTTAAAATGATAGTAAAATTTAATGATGTTTTAAACTTTTTGAAATAGTCATTTATTAAATTGAGTTAAAATTTATAATTTTATCCATTTAAAAATATTTAAAGATAAAATATGAGGGTATAGAGAAAGTATGAAATTAAATTATCTCGAGGAATTTCCTAATCATGTTTAGGTTGGGGGATTTTTAAGTATCATTATTTTTTGTTAGGGTTTCTTTTGAAGCTTAATTTATATGAGAAGATACATATAAATAAAGAACATAATTTAGTGAAAACAAAAACAATAAATATTAAAAATAGATTTTGATGTTCATTTCATTGTATGTAAGTCATCATTTATTGGGATGGTTTGCCTTTTTTTCCCTTCTCGATGACTTTTTTATTTCATTCAAATGAAGTGATGACTTCTTGCATTACACTCTTCTAGTTTTGTTTCACTATTCTTGTCTTGGTTTGAGAGGGATTATTGGAGCACTAGGACTTCAAGGTCTCATTATGAGTGGGTGGTGACTTAAATAATCTCCAACAAGGGAGCATCACTTGATTCTTATTTTAGGTATGAAGCCAATAATGGCCTAGATACCAAAGGTGGATAAGGAGAATCCATTGGAGGTGGAGAATATGCGGGAGGGGGAGTGCTTGAATGTGACTTGGCACCTTACATAGGGTTGTAGGTGCCAATTGATATGATTTCACTATGGGCTATTAGAGGGGTTTAGTGGGTCCTTCCTAATAAGTTGATCTTTGCTCCATTTTTGATCAATTTTGTTATGCTTTTATTATGCATCCAACCTTTGGTTTACTGACAAATTGGGATATAGTGTGAAATATTTTGAAGTAGACTCTATAATTTAGGGTAAGCTACTTGTAGTTGAGTGACTGGATCTAGATGTAGTATTTTTCTTGCAACTTGATTTATATTGGGAAGCCTTTTCCAAAATCCATATCTGTGTACATATACAAGCATAAGTAGTGTTTCCCCTCCTTCCAATAGGGGTACCTATAATTTAAATTCTTAACTCTTACTCAACAGGGCAGATTAGAGGCATGATTATATTTTTCCATTTTCATGTTTCTCAACAAATTTCACTAATCCCAATGAATAGGGCTCCCAGGCCCAAAGTTCAACACGGGCTCATTTTTTTCAACATGATGCATACTTGACATGCCACATTCAAATTTTGGCCCATTTTTTTTTTTCAAGGAGAATTCAATAAGTAAAGGGGGATGTGAACATAGTAATGCATGAGAAAAAATTGGCAAAGTTTATGTATGTTTCTTATGAGATGTTTTCTATTGTATGTTATGCATAGAGCCCCCCATCAAACATTTTGACCTCTTCGATCCAAAAAGTAGCAAAATGTTGGAGTTATAGCACCCATGCAAACAAAAAATGAAAGTTTCCAACTCACGTATGCAAGTTAGTCAAGGTGGCATACATATAATGCCTTTAGAGCTCCAAATTGGGAATTTGATAGCTTGTTGGAATCTTCATGACGGGGCGTACCTCTCTTAAGCAAAACATTGGAAAAATTTGGTAAGATGTTCTATGCATAAGGTGGTTTTTGGGACTAGTAAATTCACATGCCAACTCACACATGGGAGTCAAATAAGGGTCAAAGTAGTTGTTGGAGCCACCTAATCTAATCATTGGGCTAATATTCACTTAGATCAAGTCAAGTGTGGGAAAGCTTGACCATTTCTTGGGACATAGACACAAAGTTTAACGACTATTTCAAGCATTAATCATTAGAGAAATTTTGAGGTCTAAAATAGGCCTCCTAAGTAACATTATAAAATAATAGTGGAAATAAAAAACTAAGATTAGATGACATCATCAAATTTTAGCGGGAAAAAATAAAAAATTCTTTCTTCAACTTGTATTTTCAACTTATATCCCTATGAATTTACTCAAATTTTGAGCAGGAGCACTCATTGCATGCAAAATTTAATTCCTCATCCAAGGAGTACCCATGTTTCACACTTTCGATGAACCCTGCAACACGAAAAAATGATAAATACATGAAAAAACGTGATTGCAATCACATTTTTCATGTATTTGTCATTTTTCGTGTAGTAGGGTCTATCAAAAGTATTCAACATGGGTACTCCTTGGATGATGAATTAAATTCATCATCCAAAGAGTTCTCCCACACAAAATTTGAGTAAAACTGTAGGGAGATACATTAAAAATACGAGTTGAAAAAGTAGTTTTTTAAAATCTTTTTACTTTTTTGCTCAAAAAATGGCGAATCGTCCCCTATGGTGAACATCATCATCTTGAATCCTATTGGTTCTTATAAAGTTGTTTTTGGTAGTACATTTTTGTTTTGAGGGCCATTTTTTACCTCAAAATTTATCAAATGCAAGGGAACACTCGTCATTATTTTCAAGAAATAATTAATTTATGGAAATTTTCTTCCCTAATTGGATGGATCAATCCACCTTTTGTGGGTATTGATTATTTCTTATTGTACATGTCGCATTGACCACTTTATTTTATTATTAGTTTCTAGAAGTAGACTAGATCTAGAATTTCCTTGCTATATCTAAGGAAATTCCTGAAATAATATTATTTTGATGTAAAGGAAGTTCCTTGCCTCCTCTATATAAAGGAAGCACTTCCATATTTGTAATTCATGCTTGGATAGTGGGATTATTTATCTTATTGGGGCTCGATGAAAATTTTCTTGGTCTTATTTGGGTTTATTATTTGATGTATGTTTCGACTTTAAAGGCTTTTCTTTCTTGGTTTCATCCGTGTTTTTTTAAGGGGTTTAATTTTTCAAGTGATTCAATATCACCACAAGGCTTAGTGTGATTGATCCATCAAGGGCTAATGAGTCACGTGGAAGGAGAGGTTATGAAATGATGCCTTGTCTCGTCCATTGTTGTTTTAAAGAGATCATTAAGCCTCTTAAATGGGGAAATCCTTGAGGATGTTCCCTTAGTAAACACTCAGTTTGTTTTATGTCATAGTCGATACTTCGATTGAGGGAAATATTATTAAGCAATTCTCTCAAGTTGATTTTTGACTTTGAAATTTACCCCAATTGGCTGAGAAACTACTCATTATTAGATACTAGTCTATCCCCTTCCATACATTATTCTGGGTGACCGACCTAAGAAGGGTCATTTTTCTTGATATCCTCTCATATTTAATATTCTTTTGACTCCATCACCCTTGAGCATTCGCATCAATATACTCATCCCTCCATCACCAATATTTATTTTTTCTCTTAAACCCAATTGGATCATTAGGTTTACTTGTGATATCATCTTTCTCCATATTGCTTATGCCCTTATTATTTTTAGGGGTGATCCCTTTGAAGTCGAAGGAGATTTAGCCGAAAGAGGCAAAGGTAGGTCATTGAGGTTATAGTGGGTAACCTATTAAGGTTCCACTTCGTAGTTTTTTGGACTGGTTAATTCACATGCCAATTCACACATCAAGTCAAAGAAGTGTCAAACTAGTTGTTGGAGCCACCTAATCTACGTTGTTGGGCTACTATTCACTTAGATCAAGTCAAGTGTGGGGAAGCTTGACCATTTCTTGGGACATGGATACAAGGTTTAATAATTATTTCAAGCATTAATCAAGGGAACATTGATCATTATTTTCAAGAAACAATGAATTTTTCTTCCCTAATTGGATGGATCAATCCACCTTTTTGTGGGTATCTATTATTTCTCATTGTACATGCAACTTTGACCACTTTATTTTATTATTAGTTTCTAGAAGTAGACTAGATCTAAATTTCCTTGCTATATCTAAAGAAATTCCCCAAATAATATTATTTTAATTTAAAGTAAGTTCCTTGCCTCCTCTATACAGAGAAAGGACTTTCTTACTTGTAATTCATTCTTGGATAGTGGGAGTATTCCTCTCCTTGGGGTTTGATGAAATTTTGTTAGTGTATTTGGCTTTTGGGTTTATTACCTAATGTATGTTCGACTTATAAAGCTTTTCTTTCCTAGTTTCATCTCCAATTTTTAAAAGGGTTTAAAATTTTTTAAGTGATTTAAGATCACCACAAGGCTTAGTGTGATTAATCCATTGAGGGATAATGAGTCATGTGGAAAGAGAGGTTAGGGCATGATACCTTGTCTCATCCTTTGTTGGTGTAAAGTGATCATTAAGCCTCTTAGTTAGGAAATTCCTCGAGAAGGATCCTTTAGTAAACACTTGGTTTGTTTTATGCCATAGTCGATCCTTCACTCCAGGGAAATCTTATTAAGGAAAATTCTCTCTAGTGGATTTTTGACTTTATAGTTTATCGTGATTGGCTAAGAAAATACTCATTATTAGAAACTACTCTTTCCCCTTCCCTGCATTATTTTGGGTGACTGACCTAAGAAGGGTTAATTTTTTTTATATCCTCTCATCCTTAATATTCCTTTGATTCCATCGCCATTGAGCATTAACATTGATCTTCTCATCCCTCCATCACCAATATTGCATTAGAATTGATCTTCTTAAACCCAATTGGATCATTGGGGTTACTTGTGATATCACCTTGCTCCTTATTTCTTATGCCCTTGTGATTTTTAGGGGATCCCCTTTTTAAGTTGGAGGAGATTCAACTTAAAGAGGAAAAGGTAGGTCTTTGAGGTTATTGTGGGTAATCTATTAAGGTTCCACTTGGATTGTACTATGTGGAATGGAAATTTCACCATTATAATTTATAATTTGAAGTGTAACATGTAGTTATGTGTTGGTGTTGTGTTTCCACACCCTTGGAGCAAAATTTCCCTAAAATAATTTTTATTTCTTGTACTGAATCAAATCCCTAGAAAAATGAAAAACGATTAATTCATTAAAGGTCACGAGCTTGTTCTTTTTAATAATAATAATAATAATAACAATATAATTTTAAGGTCATGGCCATGCCAAACACTAAATTAATGTATGAAACCCTCTTGTTTAATAATCTAATTTTAAGGTCATGGCCAAGCCAAACACCAAATTAGTGTATGAGACCCTCTTGTTTGTGGGATAAGAGACTACCCTCCGCATAGTGATTTGACTACTAAAATCTAGGGAGGTGTACAAACTCTACCCTCCTATGAATTTAAATCAATAATCTCTTTAAAGGAAACACATATTCATCCATTAAGTCCACTCAAATTGTACATCAATAAAGAGAGAGATTTAATTGCATTTCTCCCTTATGATTTTTTCATCTTCCCTTATAATTAGTCTTCAACACATAAATCTCTTTTTATATATTTCACGATAAAATTGACTCTTATATTCAAATGTTTTCAATAATTTTAAGAATTACAAAGCGAAACCATGGCAATTGTAACCTTATTAGAGGAAACACATATTTCTTAACCATTTACCTGACTACTAAAATCTAGGGAGGTGTACAAACTCTACCCAGCCCTATGAATTTAAATCAATAATCTCTTTAAAGGAAACACATATTCATCCATTAAGTCCACTCAAATTGTACATCGATAAAGAGAGGGATTTGAGTACATTTCTCCCTTATGTTTTTTTTTCATCTTCCCTTATATTAGTCTTCAACACATAAATCTCTTTTTATATATTCCACGATAAATTGACTCTTATTTTCAAATGTTTTCAATAGTTTTAAGGATTACAAACGAAACCATGGCAGTTGTAACCTTATTAGAGGAAACACATGTTCTTAACCATTCACCTAAATTTCCAAAATCAAAATCAGATACTTTTACTGGATTTCAAATGAGTTGAGAATGCCTCAGCCTCCCCAATCTAGCCCATTTTTAATCATCTGTCAAAGTCTATTATGAAAGCCTAATGTTCCAATCAGCCCCAATTATTTGATCCAGCACAATTCATTCATGTGGATAAGATACCAGAACCATCAAACCCTTCGAAGTTTTTCCATTCGAATGATTCAAATTGTGATACTGTTTAGTTGGGCCCAATTTCCCAATCAGGCCATTTGATATGTTCTGCATTTTCTGCAACCACGTTCGAAACGGTCCCCAATTTTACCATTGACTGCGATCTTGTGGTCAGGCCATCTGTAACTCTCAGAAGCTCTTTTTAAAAATACCCCTGAACTGAAAGTTGAGTCTGCTCTTCAACTTGGGCCCAATTCAATAATTGTGTCAACTTAGTTTGAAAGGGTCGCTAAGATCTACAGGCTCGATCTGATGATTAAATCATTTTCCCAATCAGACCATTCAAAGTCTTTGTTTCTTCCAAAGCCTTCAATCGTGTCAGTGTTACCAGACAATGATTTCTGATGATCATGCTGTTTCTTCCCAAAAATGAAAGCACATCTTACTCTGATTTGAGAATCCTATCGGTTTCAAAAATTATCAGAAATCTTTTGGAAAACCCCAAAAAGGTCGTTAACCATTAAAAAAGGCACTTGAATGCACTCATTAATGCGCCCGGTTAACATGTGACAACACCTCCGAATCGAATATTACAAAACATATTTTTTATGTGGTTTGACATACTTTCAAATCAATCCCATTCTTTGAATGCTTGGCCTTTATAAACTAAGAATTACATGGTTGATTTGAAGCAAAATTGCTGACGCTGCAAAATTGTTTATTGGTTGATTTGAAGCAAAATTACTGACAACTGCAAAATTGTTTAATGGTTGATTTGAAGCAAAATTGCTGACAACTGCTATGTCTTCCTTTCGTATTGTTTGCGCAGGCATAGGACTTGAACACCACCAGACCGCTAGCCAGAGTTCAGACATCCTTGCTACACCTCTGTGTACATATTTATTTGTTTAATTTTCGATTTTGTTGAAGTAATAACACTTTCAAATCATTTTAGCGTAGACACTTCTCATCACTATCACTATGGGAAATTGTTTTAATTAAGGAAAGGTGGGTTAGGATTGACCAAAACTTTTGAACCAAAGGAGAGGAAGCCAGATGAGATTGATGGAGTGAAGAATCTACAAATGTCTTATATTCATAGTGTACTCCTTATATCAAGGATAATAGTGCCTTGTATAAAAATACTTAGATGGTTCATTGGACTAACCAATGTAGATGTAAAGCAAATATAAAATGAGCCAAGCAGATTATAGCATATTTCTTACCCGCTTACTTGGAGGCAACCTACAATTCTCCAAGGTTGAAACGTTTTTGACCAATGAATGCATATGAGAATTTGCTTGCACACATAATGTTATTAGCTCCTTGCAAGTTGGTATGAGGAAGATCAGGGATTCAAGTCCATATATATAAGAGTTACATACATATATATAACTTAGTGAGTGAGTAGATGATATGGGGAGAAATTGCCACTAACATATGCAATCACAAAAGATGGTATTGTTTTCAATTAAGTAGTTATTCAATCCCAAACAATGGGTAAGCCATTAAGAAGGATGAGTTTCTCTTTCTCATGACAACCAAATTTCTACATCGCTTCATATCTCTTGGACGTTTTGTGTGCTTCCAATTCATTCACAATGATAAGTTGGGCTTAGACTCATGATCAATTCCCTATTCAGGTATGCTGCAAAGTTCTTTTTGGGAACATAAGTACATGCATATTTATGCTCAAATAAGCGATAAAATTTTCACCCTATTATACAAGCTCATATTCTACAAAGTGTGCCCAAGGTTATTTGATGAAACCATAGAAGTGTTACCAGAGATTGGAGATTCATATCTTGATGAAAGCTCCATATACACCATATAAATCTACCAATCAAGGCTCCTTACACTTCACCAGTTTATGTGCATAGCAAGTTTTTTATTAGAGAAATAACATATCAGATTTCTTTAAATGGCTTCAACACATACCTTCCAAACATCAAAATATGTTGTTCCCATCATACCCTATTTTGACATAGATTTGTATGGAATGACTATTGAGTTTTGTAGCTATGGTTGGTCTTCATAATTTATATTTAGCCCTTGTAATGTATAAATAATTTGTAAGACATGTTCTACATGCCAGATTTAAAAGAGAAAATTTTGAAATGTGAATTTTGAATTTTTGGCTCTGAAATAATCAAATTGGCCTTCCCTCAAGTCAAGTCAGCCCTAGTGAAGAGACACACCCATTCGCAAAGGCAGGACACTATATAAAGGCATTTGACCTCCTCCACAAAGGCACCATTTGAACTCTCACAAGAAAGATGTTTCTAGCCATCCAAGCGAAGGGCAAGAAGGACGAAGAAGAAGGATGAAGATATCTATCTCTAGCTCACATTTCTCTATATAGACCTCGCATGTATGAATTTTGGGCAGCAGTTTCTAGGTAGGCCAAGTTGCAGGGCTGAGTTGTAGGGAAATTTGAAGGTTTGACTAGAGCGATGTGGACCAAGTTTGACCATAAGCTTTGTTGGCTAATTTGACTTCATAATTGACTAGTTGCATTAGATGTATCTCTTGTTGAACTGAAGAAATTCTCTAAGAAGAAGGTTGTTGTGTTTCTCCCCCAAGTGGGTTTCCCCAAGATAAAATCTTGTGTTTTTGTGTGGTTGTCTCTTTATGATCCTCTAGCATTTTTTTGTTTTATTGTAGAAGTTCTCTATGTAATTGTTTTATGATGAATAATAATGTAATAAAAGATCAATCTAAGGGAAATCATAAGAAGAAATTATCATATGTATAAAATCATTCGGTGAAAATCACATCAAAGCAAATTTTGTCGATGCGTTTCGAACCAGCTAGTGTGCTTCGTCATCAGGACAAGATGAGAAATATGATGAGGGAGCCCATTTAAATAGATAAGGAAAGCTCCAACTAGTCGTTGTAAAATAACAACTAGTTTGATTCAAATAAGAAATATAATTAAAAATTATTTAACAATTGTATTATTATTTATTTAATTTTTTAATGAATAAATTAAATGTTATATAATTTAATATCTATATTTTGAATATAATTTAATATATTTATTTTTTTACTTAATAAATTTATAATAATATGTTATATACTTTGAATATCATCAAAATTTTTATTTATTTATTTTACTTGATACGAATTTTTACTTTACTTAATGGTAATTTTACTTAGTTAAATCATACTATAATCTCTCTCTCTCTCTCTATATATATATATATATATATATATATATATATATATATATATAATAACAAAGATGATGGGTGGAGTGTTAGCAGAAGTTGGATTCTTGCCCTTCACTCTTGTTGATTCTATTCCTCTGTTCTCCCCCTTGTCCTTGTCTTTTCCTATGCTCCACCTCTCAATTTCTTTCTACCCTTTTTTCTTTATAAAATTTTAATTAAAAATTATATATATATATATATATATATATATATATAATGATTTAACTTATTAAAATTACCTATTAAGTAAAATAAATAATTTTTTTTTGATGATATTCAAATTATATAACATATAATTATTAATGAATTTTAGTTATATAACATATTATTATAAATATTAAATAACAAAAATAAATATATTAAATTATATTCATAATATAAATATTAAATTATATAACATTTAATTTATTCATGAAAAAAGTAAATAAATAATAATACAAATGTTAAATAATTTTTGAAGTCGTTATTTTACAGTGGCTAGTTGGAGCTTTCCTTATCAGATTTCTCATCTTGTCTTGATGATGAACCACACTGACTGGTTTGAAACACGTCGACAAAATTTTCTTTGATGTGATTTTCACCGAAAGATTTTATACACATTTTATGGACCACAGAAGCCAAATTCCTAATAAGAAATTATCAGTTTATAGGACTATTGAAAAAAAATCAACATGGTATTAGAGCTTGGTTAAAAGAGCAACCCCAATTTAAGGAAAAAGAAGTACTAATCCGAGCTACAAGAGGATCTAATCCAAATCTATGTAGAAGGGTCAAAGATCAAAGTTTCATTTTGGTGGAATAGAACCGTGACTCATTCTTGCATTTGTAAGAAGGTCGAAATGTTTTGAAATGTTGTAGGAGGCCAAAAGGCCACAAAATCAATCTCAAAAGACAGAAAGTAAAAAATCTTAGGCAAGGGAATCATATGAGGAGTCCAAAAATTGAATAAGAATGTTAAATCCCGATTAAACACTAATTTGATCATAATGATACTTGGGTTAAAAGGCATGTCTAAAGACTCTGTCATGAATAAAATTAAGCCAAAAGTTCCTTCCTTCTTGTGTGAAATAAAATCTAAAGTATGATATCCATATATAACATCAGAAAGGACGAATTTATTGACTCAATCTCATACCAAGTATGGAAGGCCTATGGATTAGTGATAAAGATGACTTCAATTCCAAAATAGCTCAAACAATTGGAAGATGGGAAAGAAAATTTGCATTTTGTTCATTAGAAGTCATAAAGCATGAGCATGAGTATAATATGAGACTCTGTAACTAAGTTCAATAAGCCTCAACCAACAAGGTATTATAAGCTAATAACTAAGTTTGAAAAAGTATTCATGTTTGAAGGAGTTCATATGATACCTTCATGAGAAGTCGAGCTTTTGTTACTTTGAAGGCAGTGTTCCAAAGGAGTTTGAAAACATCTCTATTTATTGAGACAACTATGTCATGAGACGTACCCCTTTAACCTTTGAGTTATTGAAGACATTGTATAGAATTGATGATTTTTTTTTAAGTTGAAGTATATGTTTCTCATGAAAGCATATTACAGTGATAAAGTTCCTCAAAATATGAGTATGAGGCTAGAAAAGCAAAGTTTACTTGATGCTTGGAATGTAAGGTATGTATCATTACTCATTTGGATTTTTTTTTTTACTTAGCTAGAAGAAATGATAGCTTTGAATATGTTTATGCAAAAGGTATTGTATCAAATTGATAGGAATAAGTCTAATATTTCTAAGATCTTACTCTAAAGAACAAGTCAATATGTGATGCCTATGCTGAGACTTAAAGATAGAACAAAAGGAATAGACCAAATGCCTTTTGCCGAAAAATTTTGACATCTTGAAGCTGAGTTAAATCCATGGAGATCACCTCTCATTTCCATTCTGGAATGGGAATGGGATGCAATAATACTACTAGATGCTTGCATTTAGCTTTCACTTGATGACATTCTATGCATTTATCCACAAAATCTGCCACTTCTTTCTTCAAATTTGGCCAATAATAGAAATTTTTAATGGCTATGAAAGGCTTTTGGTAACCTAGATGACCTGAATATGGGAAAACATGGAACTCTCTCATTATGAGCCTCTTGAATTTATCATCATTTGTCACATAAATTATGTTCCTAGACCTAATTAGGTTGTCATCAGTGAGGTGATATTCCTCATCCCCATCATCTTGTAGCAATTTTTTTCTCATTTTCTGATATTTTTCATTATGTTGTCCTGCATTCTTAACCCTTTCTACCAGGTCCAATTTGTAAAAACTTATGGTTTCCAAGTGATTTACTTGATTTCTCCTACTAAGTGCATGAACAACCTTTTCTCTTTTCCTTTGATGTACTTGATTTCAAAGTCAAAGTCACGAAGTATGACCAACCATCTTGCCTGTCTTTCATTCAACTTGGGTTGCTGAAATAGATACTTGAGACTGTTATGGTCTGTCATAAGTGTAAATTTACTGCCAAGGAGATAATGCCTCCACATATTCAAAGCATGAATGATGGAAGCTAACTCCAGATCATGAGTCACATAATTCACCTTGTGTTCATTCAACTTCCTGGACTCATAAAAAAATACATGTCCTTCTTGCATCAAGACTCCACCGAGCCCTTCCTTGCAGGAATCTATGCACACCACAAAATCCTTGTCTAGATATGTAATCCTCAACACTGGTGAATTTGTGAGCAATTGTTTCAATTGCTCGAAGCTTATTGCACATTGAGTTGTCAACTCAAATTTCTTTCCCTTTCTCTGCAAGGAGGTGATAGGATGGCCTATCTTAGAGAATTTTCTGATAAATCTATTATAATAACCTACCAATCCCATGAATGATCTGATCTCACTCACATTCTTCGGGGTTGGACACTCCATTATGGCATTGACCTTCTCTAGATCAAATGATATATATTCCTTGGAGATAATATTCCCCAAATAGTTTATCGTTGATTGGAATAAATCACACGTGTTGAGCTTTTCATAGAGATTATGTTCCCTCATCAACTGTAGTATTGTATCCAGATGATTTTCATGATCTTCCTCAGTCTTTGAGTACACTAATATGTCACTGAAAAATACAATGAAAAACTTGTCCAAATAAGGACGCAACCGTATTTTTTATTAAGCACATGAAAGTGGTACGGTTGTTAGTAATCCCAAAGGGTACCACTACAATCTCATATTTCTCATATCTTGTGCAGAAACAAGTTTTATGAATATCCTCGTCCTTGATCCTTACTTAATGGTATCCTAACCCTAAGTCAATCTTGGAGAAGACTGTTTCTCCCCTCAACTAATCAGAGATCATCAATCTGTGGAAATGGGTACATGTTCTTTATGGTCACCTTGTTTAATTGTCGGTAATCAATGCATAATTTGAGGGTCCTGTTAGTGTCAGTATTTGCATACTGCCCTCAGTGATCAAAAATGCTCTTTTCATATCATTTTAGGAGTCTCACTAAAATTGTTTTGTCATTCCACTTAGGTATTCATTCAAAAATTTTACTCACTGATGGTAGTCTTAGTCCAAAAACATCACTCCTAAAAAAATTATACTTGCTAGCCCACCTTCATGTCTTGTTGAGCATACTTCAGTCATGAAAGTCCATTTCATCATGCCATTATGTATGTCATGTCATCACGAAGTCTGGTCATTCAAGGTCTTCATTAGGTCTCTAGGTTTCATTTTCCAAGGTCTAAATAGAACTCTGTTTCATTGCATAAGGTCAACAAAAAATAATGAGAGTGATCCAAATAAGATCCCTTTACCATTTAAAGAGGATTTCCAAACATGTAAAGATAGTTTTCAAAATTGTAATTCTTCTTTCAAGTGTGAGTTTCATTCTAAAATGTAATATTATTTCAAAAACAAAAATGTAATTTTATTTTTCATTTATGTCATTTTATGTTCATTATATGTAATAAGTACCTATTTCCCAAGCTTCCAACTTAGTTCCACATGCCAAACAAGCACATGTCAAAGTGAAAGAGTTCTCAATTCATCCACTGATCAAATGTCAAAGAGAAAAGTTCAGAAGTGCAAGGGTATTCTACAAATTTTAAAAGTGAAATTTGAAACATTAGTAAAGTGGTTTTCAAAGGATAAAAATTAAATTCACTCAAGTATATAAACCCTCATGACATCAAAAAAAACTTCATTTGTCTCCTTCATCCTTGAGCAACCTCAACAAAATCATAATTTTCAATTTTGAGGGCGAAATTTTACAAAATAGAGGTTGTGCTACGCGTTTGTTCTTTACGTTGTGTGTTTCCTTAGTGTATTGCACATTTTCTTAGTGTGTTGTGTGTTTGTTCAGTGCGTTGCACATTTCCTTATTGTGCTGTGCTTTTGACCATTTCCTTAGTGTGTTGCGTGTTTGACCGTTTTCCACAACAAACTCCAAAACTTGTGCTATCACCTTCAAATCTTCAGCAAAAGCACTCCACAGCCTCCAGCAATCAAGTAAGTTGCCATTAGCACCATTCCTCTCCTCATCAAGTCAATTTTTTGGTGTTTGAGATTGTTTAAATAATTAGTGTTTATATTTAAGTTTTAAAACCCTAGTCATTCCCTAAATCCCAATTGCATATCAAATTTCACTCCCTAGCATTTTCATTCCCTTCACACATCATAAATATCCTATCCTTACTCCCTATATCACATAATCCCCATCCCCTAAACCTTTCATCCCCAAACCCTAAGACCTAGGCTACTCGTTTTCCTAGGCTCCCAAAATCCCTAACCTGTAATAAAATTCGCTATCCCAAACCCCATAACATTAACACTCCCTGTCATTTCCCTCATTTCATAAACCCTTTCCCACATCTCCCTAAATTTTCCCATCTCATTCCCATGTCCCAAAACCCATTCTTCACTATCATTCCGTATCCCTAGGGTTTTCACACTAAAACACTATGGAAGAAGAACAAAATAGAAACTACAATGAGGGAGAAGAAAGAAAGGAGAAAAAGTCAAGCAGAGGAGGGAGAATCCTTAGACTGGAGCCAACAAATACCAGGGAACTCATGGCATCTCCCATAACTGTGGCATGTTTTAAGCATGTAGGTTGTTTTGAATTTTGTGAGAAAGTACAAAGCACCCAACATAATCCTATGTTGACCAAACTATTCATCTCCAAATCTCCATGACAACCAGGTAACCCTTGCTGGTGTCACTTTCACTTTTTCCACTGCCATTATATCATATGTGATTGGAATCCTGAATGTTAGGGAAAAATTGTTCAAGCAAACAGAGTTGGAGGAGCAATACTATGAGCCATACATTAAACCTAGATACAAGAATGAAATAAAAGGATTTTTTCTTTCTCTTACCTCCTGGAGAGATATGCTCCCATGATGAAAATCATGATGAAATACTTTTCTTGTGAAGGTAGGTTCTCTAGACTGTATACCTATCACATCTGCCTACTTATGCACTTCACAAGGGTCAATATGCTCAAAATACCTTATTTTATCCTCTGGAGAATTGACAAGATGGAATTTATTTCCCAAAAGAGAGGTTATGAACACCAAATGCAAAGTATTTTTCACCATTCCCTCATCAAATCATAGTCCTCCATCATCTCAAACAATTGAAAATTCAAGGGAGTTCATTCATAGCTAATGACATATTCATTGCTCCACCTATTCAGCATGCCCAAGATGTACCTTCATCATCTCATCCTTACACATACATTCCTCACCTCCATCTCCCCACAGTTCCTGAATCATCCTCAGATCAATCTCCTTCATCTATTTCACCATCATCATCTCCATCCCACATTGAGACTGGGTCACCTAGGAAAGATCAGATCAATGAGCCTAAGAAGGCTAATGTGGTTGAGATAGAGCCTTTGGAAAAAAAATACCAGAGGGGTCATAGGCAGGTGTTTTATCCACAGATTGTGGAAGGGGCCATGCCTTTTTCACCAACAAATCATGTACAGAAGAGGAAAGAAAATATGGTAGAGGAGGATGTACATGAGGCAGCCATTCAAGATGAGGATGACCTCCATGACACAGAACAATATTTTGACTTTTTTGACCTAGATGAGCATGATGATGATGAGATCACTAGAATAATCATCAAGGAGAAATAAGCCAAGATTAGAGAGATTCAAACTAATCTTGACAGGTCCAAATTTGTCATTGACTTTCTTGAGCAGGAGAAGCAACAACTGAAAACAAAACATGTCATTGATGAGGTCAAATTCATCTAGGCTCAAAGATAAGCAGAAAAATCCAAGGTTTTTCTTGAAGAGACACTTGAAACATATGGTGTGACAGATGAGGCAAAATAAAAAGTGACAAGGAGAAGGCCTAGGACTAGAGGGCTGAAAATAGCTCTAGCACTAGAAAGGAAAAAGGTGGCTAAGCTTGTTGATCAACTAACCTTGAATGAACAACTTACAATGGTAGTCAATGAGAACCGGGAGCCATGGCTTGATAGAGCTAACCAACACCTAAATAAGCTTTTGGAAAAGGAAAATAGATATAATGAAATACTAAGGAAGAAGGTCAAGCACTAAGCCCAAAGAGACAAATTTGCAAAGGCCAAGCTCAAAAGAGCCAATGCAAAAATTGAGGCTTTGACCATCCAAGAAGAGGAAAGGAGGCTTGACATATTGGTTGAAGCCTCAATTCATGCCTAGCCACATCATCATCATCAAATTATCAAATTTTGAGGAGTTTTGGGTAAATTTTTGAAGTTTTTGTGATTTTTTTTCAAACCTTGAACAATCTTGTAACAACTAGTATGTCAAACGCATAGCACCCTAGGCATTGTGCTCCTTTTTGAGGAAATTTTGAGCCAAAATGAGACCACCAGAAGATGGATAATGATGAATACATGCAAGAAAACCATTTTTCAAGCCTTGTTTTGGAAAACTGGCAGTTGAAAGGTGAAAAAAGCCTCAAAAAATTAATGTTCTGCCCATTTTTTTGCCTATGCGTTGCGTGTTTAGAAGTCCTTGGAGAATCAGTTTTTGAGAAGGAAAATCAACTCCAAATAGGAAAACAAAGGAATATTTGGAAATTAGACAAGATATGATTTCCAACAAGCTATATTGAGCCTAATTTGGACACCAAGGAGGCCCTCAAAATCAAGTTTCAACATGGATGGCACATTTGAAAAATGGATGGCACGTTTAACAATTTTCTGATTTTTTCTGAGTTCTTCTGCAAATTGATTTTTGTCTTGGGAATCATGTTTTTAACTCTTTAAAACAATGATGTAAATGTAAATATCATGTTTTTACTATTACCTAGGGTAAATAAATTATGTAAATCAACTCAATGAGGTGTAATGAATCAGTTCACAAAATTTAGGGATGAGTCACTTGGACCTCCCTACACTTCAGCTTTCAGCTCAGTTTTTTATGGAACTGCTCCTCCTCTCATGGATTCGACCCCTGAGGCTAGGAGGAGTTTTTTTTAGGCCTATATCATGTATTATTTCAGTCATTTCACAGGTTGGAATCAGTTGGATGTTGGCATATTGATCAGAGACTCTTGGTAATCATTTTGGCAGGATTTTAATAAAAGTGTTGCAACTATTTCTTTGGGATACGTGTGGTATGGTTCTATAGCATTGTTTATTATTATGTCTCATTATGTTTGAATGTATTGTATTCATAATTCGTTGCACTTATATTGTATGACCACTTTCAATTTGAGAAACAAAATTTATCGTATATGCTTTGTTTTGGGGAAGTTTTCATAGTTTGTTCATCTTTCTTTTAGTTTAGGAAGAATTCATCTTTCATGCTCTTCCTAGCTCCTCACCTATATGAATCATTCCATCCCAAGAACCCTAATGTGCTAGCCTTTCTACCTACCTTTCCCCAATCTTTGCAACCCTAATCCTATTTTCCCTGACCTAGCCTCTTTGACCTAATATCCTCATCCAGCAACCCAATCAAATCAAATCAAACCCTTCTTCATTTCATAGCTATCCTAAAACCCTAATTTCTCCAGCCCCCTTGGCTATGACCTTGTGGAGAGGGCCCTCTCTGAATTTGGTGAGTCTGACCAAGCCAAAATATTGGTCTGTGGTTACCTCTGTTGGGATTTCTTCTTCAGCCGTAGAAATCTGGCAGAGTGATAACATACTCGTGACATTGCCGGGGAACGAAAGATTTATTTTCCTTGGGTGTATAACAAGAAATTTTGGAATTTTATCCTTTGGATGATAGGGTTAATTTTCAAAAAGGATGATTTGATAATTGCAGTGCTAGGATTGTAGAGCTAGCTTCCAGAATATATACTAGAGAAAATCTTGACCTTGATCCAGCTGATCTAGTAGATGATCCAGAGAATATATTTTGAAGGCATAGATATAAAACTATAGACATTTAGTTAGGACCAGTTCCATTGGTAAGATTAGTTTCTCTACCTGCTAAGCTACTCTCTCTTGAAGATATATCGTATGATCTGAAATTTGAATTGTCATTGTTTAAATCCAAGTCTGAAACCTCTTTATATGACATCGTATTCAATACTTTAAGACTATCCAAGGTCAATTCATTGCATGAATTATACCTTAGTCCTTTGCAAGATTGGTTTTTCGAAGAGATTAAGCTTGAATATGACCTTAACATCAAATATTGGATCAAATTCTACCATCAAGAGGAATTTTATGTCTCAAGTCAACCTCAAACTCAATCAATTGTAGTTTATTCATCTGCATCTTTGACCTCATCATTCATAACTACTACTTCAGTACCTACAACTTCTATTCCTTTAATTGTTCAGCCAATCCCTTTTGTTGTCAATCCAACAATTCATTCAACAGGTATCATGGCAAGATTTTCCCCACTTATCTTACCAACCCAATTGAATGACTTACTTCAGGGTTATGGCCAAAGAATCCCCTTGTTTGATGAAAAATCCACCATATCTGCAAGACAACATATCGTTAAGGTCATTAACTTCATAAATTTGGAGGAATTTGATGTTGACAATGCCAAAATTAGGATTATAGCCCAGAGCTTCTCTGGAGATGTCAAAGTTTGGTTCAAGTCCTTGAATGATAATTCTATTTCCAATCTAAATAATTTAATTGATGCATTTATATACCATTGGGAGGTAAATAAAAATAATTTACAGTTTCTTTCTGAGTATGAGAACATTAAAATAAATATTAATGAATTAGTAAAAAAATTCAATACTCGCTTTAATAGGATTTACAATGCAATTCCTGTTGAGATCAAGCCTCCTCCAGGCCTAGCTCTCATATGTTATCCAGATGAATTTGATGCTAACATGGCTTACCAATTAAGGGAAATAAATCCAACTACACTAGACGATATGCAAAATAACGCTATCAATGTTGAAGAAAATATGTTGATGAAGAGAGCTAGAGCTAGGAATGAGAGGAGAGTTACTATTAAAGATGAACCATCCACCTCATATTTCAATGCTAAGATGTATAATTTGATAATAACTATTGAACGGATGGTTGATAGGATGTCCATCACGGAGAGACAGCCTGAGGTCAAAAATCCTAACTATAGAGGTCAAAAATAGCCTCAGTTAAGAATTAAGAAGAGAGAACAACGGGCTCCTAAACAACCACCACAACAGTAACAACAAATCATGAATCCCTTGCAGCAGAACTATACTCAAGGAGAAGAATAAGAGGAAGACACAATTGTTGATGAAAACCTCCTTTTCAAAGCTGATGATCTACCTATGTTTTTTACCAAAGATGAGGAGTATTTTGAAAAGAAAGATCAGCTCAAAGATGAATATTTTATCCTTGCTATTGATCACAAATTAGAAATTGAATCAGATGACTACCAGTGGGGGTACTTGAATGCACTTAGTTCACAAAATAGGTAGATGTCATTGAGGGGCAGAGATGTACTAGTTAATCCCATTCAGAAGAGAGCATCTCAGCAGAAAGACACTCAAACAAGGAAGAATCCTCCGAGAAATCAGAGTAAGGGAAAGGAGCCCGTGATCACAAATCATAACAAAACATATCTGCCATCCACAAGTTCAGAAAATAAGGAAAAGGTCAATTAGAAGAAATAAGTTCCATCAAAGGACCGTGTTGAACAACGCTACATCATCATTAAAGAGGTAGACAAAACTACTCCCTTCAGTTTAGATACATAAATTTCAAAGTTAAAAGTGTATATCCCCTTAACTGAGCTTGTTAAGAACAACGAGTACAAGTCCCATGTTTCCAAGATGCTTAAAGTAGATCCTTTTTCCAACATGGTAAATGTCGAAGATGATCAGCCTGAACTCATTTTTGGTCCTGCTATTGACGGTCAATTAGAAGATAGCGAGGTTCCTCATTTTTACTTGAGTGTAAGAACCCAGTAGTGCATTTTACATAATTCCATGTTAGACTCTGGAGCCTCCCACAATATAATGCCAAAATCCATAATGGAGAAGTTGGGCCTTGACATCAATTGTCCCTACAATGATTTATACTCCTTCGATTCAGGTAGAGTCTGATTTATTGGACTAATTAAATATTTGGTAGTCCCCCTAGAGCAGATTCCGACAAAGAATGTTCTAATGGATGTGGTGGTAGTTGACATACCACCACACTTTGGAATGCTGCTGCCAAGATCCTGGGGGGGGGATTACGAGGCACATTTCCATTAGACTTTTCTTATGCAACTATCCCTTTTTTCGGGCAATTGAGAAAATTGTACTATGAAACTAAGATGAATATATTATCACAAGCAAATAAAATCCTAACAATCATTAGACTAAAAAATGAGGACTATGGAGATTCCAAGTTTTGTATCTAAAAATATACACCACAGAAATCTACAATCTCTCGATGTACATACATATTTAGATTCATTCATTTTGTTTAATGATAGTGGCTTAAATGGTGTATATAGCCAGTTATAGATGTAGAATATGTTATAGAGATCCATAATTGTATTACAGAATTTATAGCTAAAGAAAAGATGAATATTACGAGCTTATCAGAACAACCATCAGATGAAGCATTAAAAAATTCAGAAGAACAATCATAGGAGGTAGTGAAAGATCCAGAACAACCATTGGATAAAGTGGAAGAAAGTTCGGTCATAAAATTGAGCCAAAATAGAAATCAGAGTTTCAACATTTAGAGGATGAGAAGGATGAGAATGGTTTATAGCCCATGGAATTTGATGGTGCCTTGGGAAAATATGGGGTAGACATTGGAATCTAGGTCCACAACCCTTTTCATCAACAGAATAAAGTCCCTACAAATGTAAGTTTTTTCTCTTATAAATTAGCTTTTGATTGCACTAGCAATGAAGCCAAGTATGAAGCACTGATTACTGGTTTAAAGATATTAAATAAACTAGGTGAAAGAAGGATTTCAGTGTATCATGATTCAGAACTTGTTATCAAGCAAGTCAAAGGTGAATATCAAGCTAACAATCCTCGAATGAGACAATATAGGAATGTTATACTTGATATTTTGGAAAAATTTCAGGAGTGTATACTTACAAGGGTGCCAAGGAATCAAAATCTCATGGAATATTTATTGGCTAACGTTGCAAGCAATTTCAAAATCCCCATATTTTCAAACAGAAAATTTGAGATTCATGTGAATCACCGGCCCACTTTTCCCAATAACTTACAATATTGGCAAGTTTTCTGGGATGATAAGCAAATAAATAAATTTCTCCAAGGTGAAGAAGAATTTGATAATTGTTCTATAGATCAAATTTCTGATAAATATGACCAAGGTATAGAAGCAACTCAGATGGATATACTACAACTGAAAGACAACAATATTCCGAAAGGTCTCATACCTTTGGAAGAATTGTTCGACCAAGATGACGTAGCAAGGAAGCCTACATTGATGCCTATGGAAAAGGGTGTTGAATATGTAAATTTTGGGACAACCGATAAAACAAATATGGTGAAACTATCCAAGTCCTTATCTTACAAGGTAAAGGTTGAATATGTTAAATTACTTTATGAATTTTCTGATGTTTTCGCATGGGAATATGCAGATTTAAAGGTGCATGACAAGACCATCATTCAACACACTATTCCAATCAAGTCCAATCAAAATCCCTTTCATCAAAAGTTGAGAGGGATAAATCCCAGATTGCTACCATCAATTTAAAAAGAGGTAAATATACTTTTCAAGTCTGGTATCATTGTCCTGATTAGATTCTCTGATTGGATTCAAATTTGGTCCCAGTGAGAAAGAAGACTAGAGAAATCCGGCTCTGTATAGATTTCATAAAATTGAACAAAGTGGCCCTCAAAGACAACTATCCACTTCCGAATATGGACCATATACTTCAAAGAGTTTTCAGTTCTTCCCGGATGTCATTGTTGGATGGTTATTCAGGCTACAACCAAATTTTGGTGCATGAAGATGATTAGGACAAGACAACATTTACTACACCTTAGGGTACCTTCAAATATGCCAAAATTCCATTTGGTTTGAAAAATGCAGGGGCCATATTCCAGCGGGCCATGGAAATATCATTCACCAATGGAAAAGATGTTTTCATGGTTGTTTACTTAGATGATGTGACAGTGTTTTCACATTCTGGTGATGAACATTTGCACCATTTGAGAATTTTTTTCGAGAGATGCAGGAAGTTTGGAATATCTCTCAACCCAAAGAAAAGCCTTTTTTCCATGGAGGAGGGAAAACTCATTAGTCATATCATCTCCAAGGATGGGATCTAGATTGACCCTTCCCGTGTTCAAGAAATTCAGTAGATTTATTTCCCTCACAACAAAAATGAAGTACAAGAATTCAACGGTAAGATGAATTTCTTACATAGATTCATTCCTAATTTAGTGGAGCATATTAGAGAATTGAAAAACATGTTGAAGAAATATAGTGATGTGAAGTGGTTCAAAGATGCCCGGAAATCCTTCCATTCATTTAAGTTTGCCTTGACTACTGCCCCGGTTTTGATAAGTCTTGATTATACTAGTGATTTCATAATATTCTCATTTTCTTTTGAGCACACTATGGCAACAATCTTGATGCAGAAAAGGGATAAAATATAATTACGGATGATTTTTTTAGTCGCAATATCAAATATGCAGCCCTTCACTACAACATCATAGAGAAATAGGCTCTGGCTTCGGTTAAAGCGCTGAAATATTTTAGAGTTTACATATTACATTCACACACTCTTGCCTATGTACCTAATGCAAATGTGAAATAAGTTATCATGCAGAAAGACCCAAAAGGTAGGAGACGAGGATGGATAGTAGCTTTACTGGAGTATGACCTTGAGATAGAGCCCACCAAGCTGATCAAAGGTTAGGGCTTAGCCAACCTCATGGCTGAGTCAAATCTTCATGTTCTTGATATCAACTTGACTTCATCTTTGTTCAAAAATGAATAAGAAGTGAATATCATTCAGGTATCCAATATATTTTTGTCATCTCCATGATATTCTGATATTGTTTATGCTTTTCAACACCTAAACCCTCATGTAGGCATGACTAAGATTCAAGGTAGATCTTTGAAACTCAAAGATTCAAATTATTGCATACTAGATAATGCACTTTACTAGAAGGATCCCAGAGGTGTGTTGCTGAATTGTTTGGTTGAAGAAGAATCTAAGGAAGTGATGAATGACTTCCACAAAGGAGATTATGGGGGCCACCTATATTGGAAGACCACAGCCAATAAAATATGAAGAGCGAGATATTATTGGCCGACAATTTTTGCAGATGTTTACAAAGTAGTAATGAGCTGCCATGAATGCCAAGTTTTTCAAGGTAAGAGAAAGATTCTCTCATTACCTCTTCAACCTATTTCATTCCATGCACCATTTCAACAGTGGGGTCTAGATTTCATAGGCGAAATTTACCCAGCATCATCTACACATCCTAAGTGGATATTGAAAGCCACAAATTACTTTACAAAGTGGATTGAAGCGATCCCAAATAGGCAAGCAATAGATTCTGTCATCATTCAATTTTTAGAAACTAATATTTTGTCCTGTTTTGGTTGTCCTACTAAGATTATCATGGATAACGCTGACACATTCAAGTCTAAGAAGATGAATGAGTTTTGTGATAGATATATCATTAATTTGGTCACTATACAAACTACTACCTACAAGGTAATGGATTGGTGGAGTCCTTTAATAAGTCCTTGATCAGTATTATTAAGAAGATGTTGGAGGCGAATAAAAAAAATTGGCATAAGAAGATTATTAATGAATTATGGGCAGATCAGGTGAGTAATAAGAAGTCTATTGGTATGTATCCTTTTCAAGTTGTATATGGTGTTGATACTGTGTTTCCTTCATCATTAGTAGTCCTAGTATTGAAATTGTTGTAAGAATCAGGGACTGGGAAAATGACATACATCGTCGTATTAATCAAATGATACACCTTTAGCAGATAAAGGACAAAGTATTTCAGAATACTTCAAAAATTCATGACAGGATAAAGAAGATTTATGATCGGAAAAGTAAGGAAGACAACTTCAAGATAGGAGATGTGGTACTCTGGTGGGATGCCAAGAATGAAGAGAATGGTAAGCATGGAAAATTTGAGAATTTATGGAAAGGGCCATATTAGATTTCAGCTTGTCGAGGACAAAATGTTTATTTTCTTGAAGAGATGAATGGACATGAGTGTATAGGAGGACTAGTTAATGGTAGGCTCCTGAAACACTATCTTTTCTAAAACAAATTTCTCGGTCAGTTTTCCATTTTCATTGTATGTATCAATTAAATTTTCTACAAGTGTGAAGTAGAGAATCTCTGGAGATCGGAGCCCAATGTGAAGGCCATGGAGCTTCACTAATTTTCTGCCATTTAAAAAAAGGTTCAGTTTTTAGTCAAGCAAGACAAGTCTTTAGTCATTTTTTTAGTCCATTTCAAGACAATTCAAATTCAGTTTATGTCATTTGAGTTATCAACATTTATTCATGTTTTTTAGTTTGAGTTTTGACCATATTGGCCCAATGGAAGAGGAACTGATATGCAAAATCCAGAGTTCCATTGTTATTGACACCTCTTTCAGAGCTATCATCCCCAATAAGGTCAATGTTAGTGTCAGTATTTTCATACTGCCCCAGTGATCAAAAATACTCTTTTCATATCATTTTAGGAGTTTCACTTAGAAATTTTTGTCACTCGACCTAGGTCTTCATTCAAAAAATTTACTCACTGATGGTAGTATTAGTGCAAAAACATCACTCCTCCTAAAAGGATTATACTTGTTGGCCCACCTTCATGTCTTGCTGAGCATACTTCAGTCTTGAGAGTCCATTTCATCATGTCATTATGTAAGTCAGGTCATCATTAAGTCTGGTCACTCAAGGTATTCATTAGGTCTCTAGGTTTGATTTTCCAAGGTCTAAATAAAACACCATCTCATTTCATAAGGTCCGCAAAAAATAGTGAGAGTGATCCAAATAAGATCCCTTTACCATTTAAAGAGGATTTCCAAACATGTAAAGATAGTTTTCAAAATTGTAATTCTACTTTCAAGTGTGAGTTTCATTCTAAAATGTAATTTTATTTCAAAAATAAGTATGTAATTTTATTTTTCATTTATGTAATTTTATGTTAATTATATGTAACAAGTACCTATTTCCCAAGCTTCCAACTCAGTTCCACGTGCCAAACAAGCACATGTCAAAGTGCAATATTTCTCAATTCATCCACTACTCAAATGTCAAAGAGAAAAGTTCAGAAGTGCAAGGGTATTCTACAAAGTTTAAAAGTGAAATTTCAAACATTATCAAAGTGGGTTTCAAAGGATAAAAATAAAATTCACTCAAGTATATAAACCCTCATGACATCAAAACAAACTTCATTTATCTCCTCCATCATTGAGCAACCTCAGAAAAATCATAATTTTCAAGTTTGAGGGCGAAATTTTACAAAACAGAGGTTGTGTTGCGCGTTTTTTCTTTGCGTTGCACATTTCCTTAGTGCGCTACGTGTTGGCTTAGTGCGTTGCACGTTTTTTCAGTGCGCTATGTGTTTCCTTAGTGCATTGTGCGTTTGACCATTTTCCACAAAAAAATCCAAAAATTGTGTTATCATCTTCAAATATTCAGCAAAATCACTCCACAGCCTCCAACAATCAAGTAAGTTTCCATTAGCACCATTCCTCTCCTCATCAAGTCAATTTTTTGGTGTTTGAGCTTGTTTAAAGAATAGGTGTTTATTTTTAACATTTTGAAAACCCAGTCATTCCCTAAATCCAAATTTTCATATCAAATTTCACTCCCTCGCATTTTCATTCCCTTCCCACATCATAAATACCCTATCCTTACTACCTATATCACATAATCCCCATTCCCTAAACCTTTCATCCCCAAACCCTAAGACCTAGGCTCCCAAAATCCCTAACCTGTAATAAAATTTCTTATCCCAAACCCCATAACATTAAAACTCCCTGTCACTTCCCTCATTTCATAAACCCTTTTCCCCATACCCTTAATTTTTTCCATCTCATTCCCACTTCCCAAAAACCATTATTTACTATCATTCCATCTCCCTAGGGTTTTCACACTAAAACACTATGGAATAAGAAAAAAATAGAAACTACAGTGAGGGAGAAGAAAGAAAGGAGAAAAAGTCAAGCAGAGGAGGGAGAATCCTTAGACTTGATACAACAAATACCAGGGAGCTCATGGAATCTCTCATAACTGTGACATGTTTTAAGCATGTAGGTTATTTTTAATTCTTTGAGAAATTACAAACCGCCCAACATCATCCTATGTTGACCAGACTATTCATATCCAATCTCCATGAAAAGCAAGTAACCCTTCTTGGTGTCACTTTCACTTTGTCCACTGCCATTATATCAGATGCCATTGGAATCCTGAGTTTTGGGGAAAAATGGTTCAAGCAAACAGGGTTGGAGGAGAAATACTATGAGCCATAAGTTAAACCTAGATATAAGAATGAAAGAAAGAGGAATTTTCCTTTCTCTTACCTCCTGGAGAGATATGCTCGCATGATGAAAATCATCATGAAATAATTTTCTTGTGAAGGTAGGTTCTCTAGACTGTATACCTATCACATCCAACTACTTATGCACTTCACAAGGTCAATATTCTCAACATACCTTATTTTATCCTCTGGAGCATTGGCGATATGGAATTTATTGAAAAAAAGAGAGATTATGAACACCAAATGCAAAGTATTTTTCACCACTCCCTCATCAAAATCATAGTCCTCCATCACCTCAAACAATTGAACATTCCATGGAGTTCATTCATAGCTAATGACATATTCACTGCTCCATCTATTCAGCATGCCTAGGATGTACCTTCATCATCCCATCCTTCCACATCCATTCCTCCATCTTAGCCCACAGTTCATGCATCATCATCAGATCAGTCTCCTTCATCTATTTCACCACCATCATCTCCATCCCACATTGATATTGGGTCACCTAATAGAGCTAAGATCAATAAGCCTAAGAAGGATAATGTGGCCGAGATAGAGTCATTGGCAAAAACATAATAGAGGGGTCATCGGTAGGTGTTTTCTCTACAGATTATGGAAGGGACCCATGCCTTCTTCACCAACAAAGCATGTAAAGAAGGGGAAAGAAAATATGGTAGAGGAGGATGTACATGAGGTGGCCATTCATGGTGAGGATGACCTCCATTAGACATAACTGGATTTTGACCTTGTTGACCTAGATGTGCATGATGATTATGAGATCACTAGCATAATCATCAAGGAGAAAGAATCCAAGATTAGAGAGATTCACACCAATCTTGACAGTTCCAAATTTGTCATTTAATTTCTTGAGTAGGAGAACCATCAGTTGAAAACAAAACATGTCATTGATGAGGTCAAATTCATCAAGGCTCAATGAGAAGAAGAAAAATCCAAATTTTTTCTTGAAGAGACTCTTGAAACATATGGTGTGACAGATGAGGCAGAATAAAAAGTTCCAAGGAGAAGGTCTAGGAATGTAGGGTTGAAAATAGCTCTATCACTAGAAAGGAAAAAGGAGGCTAAGCTTGTTGATCAACTAACCTTGAATGAACAACTTGCAATGGTAGTCAATGAGAACCGAGAGCCATGGCTTGATAGAGATAACCAACACCTAGAGAAGCTTTTGGAAAAGGAAAACAGAGATAATGCCATACTAAGGAAGAATGTCAAACACTATTCCCAAAGAGACAAATTTGCAAAGGCCAAGCTCAAAAGAGCCAATGCAAAAATTTAGGCTTTGACCATACAAGAAGAGGAAAGGAGGCTTGACATATTGGTTGAAGCCTCACTTCATGCCTAGCCACATCATCAACATCAAATTATCAAATTTTGAGGAGTAAGACATGCAAGAAAACCATTTTTAAAGCCTTTTTTGGACAACTGGCAATTGAAAAGGTGAAAAAACCCTCAAAAAATCAATGTTCTACCCATTTTTTTTGCCTATGCACTGCACATTTATCAGTCTTTGGAGAATCAGTTTTCGACAAAAAAAATAAACTCCAAATAGGAAACCAAAGGAATATTTGGAAAGTATATAGGATAGGATTTCCAACAAGCCATCCTGAGCCCAATTTGGACACCAGGAAGGCAGTCAAAATCAGGCTGCAACATGGATGGTGTGTTTGACAAAGGGATGCCGCATTTGATAGTTTTCTGATTTTTTCTGAGTTATTCTGCAAATTGATTTTTATCTTGGGGAATCATGTTTTTACCTCTATAAATCAATTATGTAAATTTAAATATCATGTTTTTACTATTACCTAGGGTAAATACATTATGTAAATGAACTCAATGAGGTGTAATGAATCAGTTCACAAAAGTTAGGGTCGAGTCACTTGAACCTCCCTACACTTCAGATTTCAGCTCAGTTTTTTATGGAACTTCTCCTCCTCTCATGGATTCGACCCTTGAGGCTGGGAGGATTTTTTTTGAGGCCTATATTATGTATTTTTTCAGTCATTTCACACGTTGGAATCAGTTGGATGTTGGCATATTGATCAGAGACTCTTTGTAATAATTTTGGCAGGAGTTTAATAAAAGTTTTGCAGCTATTTCTTTGGGATACATGTGGTATGGTTGTCTAGAATTGTTTCTTCTTATGTATCATTATGTTTGAATGTATTGTCTTCATAATTCATTTCACTTCTATTTTATGATCACTTTCAAGTTGAGAAACAAAATTCATCTCATATGATCTGTTTTGGGTAAGTTTTCATAGCCTTTTAATATTTATTTTAGTTTAGGAAGAACTCATCTTTCATGCTCTTCCTAGCTCCTCACATGTCTGAATAATTCCATCCCAAGAACCCTAATGTGCTAGCCTTTCTACCTACCTAGACCCATTGAACCTCTGCAACCCTAATACTATTTTCCCTGGCCTAGCCTCTTTGACCTAATATCCTCATCCAACAACCCAATCAAATCAAATCAGACCCTTCTGCATTTCATAGCTAGCCTAAAACCCTAATTTATCCAACCCTCTTGGTTGTGACCTTGTGGAGAAAGCCCTCTCCGTTTTGGTAGGTCTAGATACCAAGCCAAAAGATTGGTATGTGGTTACCTCTATTGGGATTTCTTCTTCATCCTTAGAAATCTAGCGGAGTGATAATAGGTCCCATCCTTCTTCTTTACAAAGAGTAGTGGGGTTTACCATGGTGACACACTTGGCCTTAGGTAGCCCTTTTCTAAAATATTCTTTAGTTGCAATTTTAGCACAACCAAATCAGGGGTCCTCATCTGGTTGGGTGCCTTGGATGTCGTTGTTGCTATAGCTACCAACTTAATAGAGAAATATATCTCTATGAGGAGGTAATCCAGGAACCTCCACTGGAAATACATCTTCATACTGTTGTAGAACTAAGTACAGTTTTAGCAGTTCACTTTCCTCATCCTCAGTGTCACTGCTAGCCCTCACATCACTTGAGACTTGACATGAAAACAACATGCATCCATTTATGTTGTTGTGCTTGGCTTGCATAGCTGTGATCAACCTTACTAAAGTAAGGTTTCTCCTAACCTGCAAAACTCTTATTTCCCCTACATTATCCAGGAATTCAATTTATTTCTCATAGTAGTCCACTTTGGACCTACACAAATACAAAAAATCCATGCCCAACAGTATGTTGTATGCACCCAATGAAAATAAACTCAAATGCGTTGTTGTGGACATGCCATTGAGCTAAAATTCATATGATCTCATCCAATGATTAATTTTTCTTTTTGTTTTGGTTTCCAATTGAACAACTCATGGTTCTTCATGCAATTCCTTAGCCAAATTTCATTTTTCAACAATCTTTGGGGTGACATAGTTATAATTAGAACCAAGATCAATCTAAATAAAAACAATTTGATTACATAACTTACCTTCCATATCAATGATGGATAACTAGTGATATGCCTAGTGGTTGTCTACAACTCCATAAATTATGGGTAAACTATGAGCTACATCACCCACTATACGGGCCACTTAGACATTGTAAATATTTGGTACAACATTTCTCTGGTGTGGAAAGTCTCTTTTATTGTGATTTTCACCACATGTCCAACACTTTAATTGCTATATACCTTCAATATTTCCTTTCTCTGAAGTTAGCTGCTGTATATTTCCCTAAGAAACAATATTAACTTCCTACTGAAATTTATTTGTATCGGTTGGATGCTTACTTCCCCAGTTTTTTGAACTTTTCTTGGGCCAATTCTTCTTATTTCTAGTGTTTTTCCTTACCTTCCAATCACTCATAATTTTTTGTCTGCATTTTTCCTACTCATAGAAATGTTTTAAATTTTTAATGGTATCCTTCAAAGTCCGGGGTTCCACCAATTTAATTTTGTCTATGAATGTCATAGGCAACCCACTAATGAATCTTTGAATCTTGGCTTTCTTATGCTTGAGATATGGCACATACCTCAATAATTCCAGGAACTTAGTGACATATTCATCATTTTTCATTCGACCCATCTTGAGTTCATATAACTCTTTTTCCTTGCCATCATAGTAGCACTCAAAAAAATATTGATATCTGAATAGCTTTTAAAATTCATCCCAAGTCAGTTCCTTCTCAAAAATGCCCCTAACATTTTTGAAATATTCCCACCATATGTCTGTTTTTCCCTTCAAGTTGTAGGTTTCAATCTTGGCTTTCATATTTTCAAAATAATCACAAATTCTGAAAAAATTATTCATGCCAAGAAACGAAGCTTCCGCCTCTTCTTATTTCGTCATATTACCATCAAATATGGGTGGCTTGGCTTTATTGAATTCCTCAAGAAAGTAATCATTTTACTTTATTTCCTGATGATGATGATGGTGATGATGAGAGTGATTATGGTTCCTTTTGGCAGTGAAGTTGGAAGTTATACTAGAATAATGCACATAAGTATTGGTTCTTCCTTCTGGAGTACTCAGTGACACATTTTTCTTCACAGTATCTTCACTCTATTGCTTATGCCTCTTCGACCTACTACCATATGCTCCATTTGTTTTCTCTTCTGACTCCTGAGTGCTTCTCTTACATTTATGACTAATTCCCATCTCAGGTTGCTTATGTATTTGTAAGTCTGAGAGACATTGCAAGATCACTGCATTTATTTCAGATTGCCTCTCTTGAGATCTCATGAACCTTTCATTGTCTGCCTTAAAGCTTCTAACTTCAGCACTTAGGCTCCTGAAAGTATTGATCCAATTAGGAGAGTTAGCCCCTCCCCTTTGGTTAACTGATCTTTCTTCTTCATTGGTTTTGATCTCTTCACTTCCATGTTGTGGCTAATTGGAACTATATTGCACCATTATGGTCCTCACTATGTTTTTTCCTATGTATTATGATGCTTTTGATGTTTTTTCAATCGGCATTACTAATCGATAGATACTTCATGTGATAAATAAATAAACAAAATTATGACCATTAATATTACATTCATGGAGCCTCCATGGATATCTTTGTTATGACAAAACAACCATGTTAGTATGTCCATGATACTGATCTTACATAGTTGTTGTATCAAACTGTCTGCAACAAAAAAATCCACATTAGCACATGTTTATCAGCAAATCATTAAATGAAATGTACAAGCTTGCATAATTCAATAATGTTTTAACTGTTAATCACAATGATTAATATATCTATGACAATTAAATATGTCATTTATTTATCTTTTTTATATTTAAGCAAATCACAAAGTCAATACATCAATGAAGCGTACAATTAAGTTGTTTAAATTGTTTTTTATCACCTAAAAAATTATTTTGTAAATTTCTAAAAATCAATGTGAAATTATCCTAAGGATATTTCTGCCCTCACTTTCTCATAATATATCCCATCCAGTTTGAGTTTTGAACTTGGATGCTCTGATACCACATGTAACACAGCCCACCACCTCACCTAGTGGGATGGCTACTACTAATCCAATTTCTTTGTTTTTGTTAGAAAAATAGGATAAATTTCTCTTCTTCTTTTTTTCCTATATATATATATATATATATATAAACCACACTCTGTCGCTATGCCTTGGAAGCCCCCCACTGTCTCCAATTAAATACAATGATAATAACGAGCGGGGAATCAATGAATTGTGATTGGATTGTGTCGATTCGATGTGCTCGATCGTTAATAGGCAAGAATATCATTACAACCATATTTCCAACCTATGGTTCCATGGCCCTCATCTAACATATCACAATACCTCTAAACCTCCGATGACCAATATTGAATGCACCATCAATTCCCCATGTTCTCTAAAACCACTGTAGAGAGGTGTCACAAGGAAATTTCTAGTTTTCCCCACAACGGCTAGTGAGGTTGCCGATGTATGCTTATGATGCGGTGGGGCATGTACCTCCATCCTCTTCCCTAGTGTCATCCTGAAATTATCATCCTAGCACTCTCCTCCATTATTCCCTTGTGCACCTCCAGGGTGGGACCCCTGGGACATGTCACCTAGATCCCTGCCCTCTTGGTGACTCTTCTCAACTTCTCCTTTTTAACCATTTGGGAAGGGACCTTCGGGGCATGTGGGTTGGTGGGCATTAACTTTTCACACCCTTTCTTTTGGCTGGTTCTCCATGTTGCAATGCCACAACACCCTGTGCCGAATCATCTCGACCATTCCTTATTCTATTTCAAAATCCACTTCTGAGAAGATCCCTATGGGTTGAGTTGTCACATGGCCCGCCCTACATTGGTTCTAGTGCAGCCAAGGTTACATGGACGCAACCCTATCCTAGACCCACATCATTCTTCTTCATATTAAGCTCCCTTAGGATATCTAAAAGAAATATTATGTTGGGATGAGTTGTATTGTGGACTCCATTCCGGCCAATTAGAACACTCGCCACCTCTGCGTCATGAGCCTAGCTGGTTTGGTGCCTTGTCAACCCTTCTGTTCCTTTTCCTTGCTAAAATAAACCTCTGGATGTTTCCTTTGGGCCAATTCACCCCTCCATTCGCGTAATTGTAATAAGGAAAAATTTGGGTGTCTGATCCAGCGCTTCCATGGATAGGTATTTCATAAGACCAATCACTTAAATTTATTCAATTAAACTATAAGTTTAAGTCCCCGTGTAGCTTCCTCATAACACTTTCTATTTGCAAAACTTCAATATTAAAGCATGGTTTCACTTATGGCTTGGTTGTAGTGGTTCTGAAACTTTCTGGATCTGCGCCAGTGTTTCGCCATGGCCACTATGGCTTACTAAAGACCTCACCGGTGATGTCCCTCCTTAGCTTACAACATAGCTACTCTTTCCAAGTCCACGGGATTCACAAGACACTAAAAGGGCCACAAAAATATTGGCATTCCTCAGAGGGATAGGGAAATCCTTTTTATGGTTCGAATATAGGCATGAGCATTACATATATGCATATAATGGATAAGTTCACAGACCTTAAGTATTCCTCCCTTAGGGACATGGAATTTTAGGCATGTCTACATTGGTAATATTTTGGCCACCCTCGGCTAAGAACTTGTTGACTCCTGAAGGGCCTCTAGCTCTCCTGCCACATGCCAAGGTGCACCCTATGCTTTATAGAAAACCTACAAGTAATACTACTACACTTATTTATGGTCTCAAGAGAATTTTTCTCTTACCAGTGACACACAATCATTCTTCCTGGATGAGATACTATCACCTATAAACTCCATGGCTAGTGTCATCCATTCAAGCAATAAGTAGTCACAACCTCTAAAAAATGAGATGCTACTCACAATGTAACTCCAAAAGAAAAGGGTTCGTATCTCTGCAGATAGAGAAGATATGCATATGAAAAATATACAAGTGTACAAGATCGAGTCAATCCCTCTTACAAAGTCGTGCTTTAGTCAAAATGAAAACAATTCCTTTGGACCAAATCTAGGTCAAATGAGTAATGTATCCCAACACCAGGGAATTCACATCAGGCTTAAGAAGCCCCTTATGTAAGATGACATATTATGAAGTTGAGTAAGGGGAATTACCCCACCATTATATAATGAAATATGGAAACAACAAGGGATGGTAACCAACACCTTCAACACACTACATGTAGACCCTATCAACACATGTTGCCCTCCATGTAGCCATTATATTGTAATAAAAAAATTGTTTATGTTAAGTGTTGTTATTATTTGGTTCAGAGTCTTGCAGACCATTCAAATACCCTCAACATTGCACGTTATGTTATTCTTTATAAGACTCATAAAAATAATCATGCATTTTCTCAACAACACCATTTCAAATCAGAAATGCAACATACATTCGTCACCATTTAAGTAAATACAAAGAGCACTTATCTTGTAAACCTTCAGGGAAATTGAGTCAGGACTATAACTCTCCACTCCAATCCTAGACATCTACGGCCAAGGCTCACTTTCAGTTTTCACCATTGAGACGGATTCCAGAGACTAAGGGGATTTTATCAAAAGATTAATATTGCCAATTTCTAGCTAAAACAGGGACTCCATAGGTCCTCCTTCCTCCATCCACCAACCACTCAATAGTTAACCAAAGTACAAATAATCCATAGGCAAGTTTCCTCCACTCTGTAGTTGTTCAATGGTAGCCAACCAATACACTGAGGGGATCTAGAAGCTTGCTACCTCCAGCCAAGAATATTAAGGGAGCCCAAAGCGCAAGTCTTTGCCCTTAATAAAAAATATAGTGGTTCCACCTACCTTGGGAAATCTATAATCCACTATAAACCAAAGAAAAAGAAAGAATCTAGAGATATTCCTTTTAGGAATCCAAGGAATAACCCTCCACCCCAACCATCATGGGAATCTAGATAAATACCATTTCTACCCTCTAGATATATAGGGAATCAAGAAGTCATTGTTCCTCACATAGGAGAGATCTTCCTCCTACCACTCTTTCCAACTAAATTGATATCCCTGTATTTATTTTCTTCCTGCAAGTATCCTTAGTGGTTCCTCCTCCTTTGTTGCTTTGGTCCCTTAATTGTGATTGAATACATGTTTGAATTCCCTGAAGAATCCTCAAACTCATTCATAGGTCGAATTTTCTTCCTTTCCGCCGCAGTTTTCTGCACAACCTCCGAGTTCCATAAATTTATTGTAAGTGTAGAAATTAATGTGTGGATCCTAAACTGCTGATGAAATTTACTAAATCACAAGACTAGAATCTACTCTTTTGATCTGCAAAAGAAAATTCATGACCAAGAATGGAAATCATTAACATGCATGAATATTCAACACATATACAAAAATATTTATCTAGGGGAAAGAAACTTCTCAAAAACCCTTATTATAGGTATTACATTAATTAAAGAATCTAAATGAATAATTTATTCTTTGTTCAACCTTGAGCTCAACCTGATTGACTAAACTTGGCCAATACGTAGCCAAATTTTTGAGTCTCCAAGCTCCTATTTCCTTGCATTGTTCCAGTGGTAAATTGCCCATATTTTTTAGGAATTTCTCACCAAGTAATTGCGCAATTACCATAGGTTAATTCTCTGATTGCATGCATCACTTGTACAAATTGGACCAGTTTACAACTGATAGTACACTACCCTTGAGCTCCAATCTCAATTAGGTAACTCGAATTATCTGCATGCATCAGCTATTTTGGGTTAGTTTATCAGTTAATTGGATGACCACTCAGTGTGACTAAACTTACACTACACAACTTGATCCGTCGCTAGTTTCTCCAATAGTTGGAACTAGTTTAGCTGACAATAAATCAACTTAACTTAATTATATTGCTACAAATTAGTAATCAATCATGTAGAATTGAACTCAAGTGTATCCAAATTCAATTTACTGAGTTAACTAAGTGATAAAAGCCATGTAACCTTAGTTAACTACCCCCAAGTATTCTGTTGAAATTGAATTTTGAATTATCAATCTAGTTTTACCAAGGAAAAGTCAAAAATATATTTTCTTTCTACATTTTCAACACTCCCTCTCAACAATAAATGGATTATGATATACCCCAATCATACTTCTATGGAACTAGAATTTACCCCTTGACAAATATTTTGTTAGAATGTCTGCATCATGTTCCTCTATCGGAATATACTGCAACAACATGATCCACCTCTACACACAATATTGTAGATGATGGTACTAGATATCTATGTGCTTGGATAGATCGTGAAAAAATAGATTCTGAAAGAGTTTTATACAAATCTGATTGTCACAGTAAATCATAGTAGGATCCATCATCCAAGTAAATAACCCAACAAGAATCTTTCTCATCCAGATAGCCTCACATGCTGCTTGATTGGCAGCCATGTAATTTGCTTCTGCGGAGCTGAGTGCTGCAGATCTTTGTGTCTTACTGTACCAATACAATTTTGTTGACCAATCATTGAAAATTCCTCCTGATGTTCTCTTATGTTCTGATCGAGTTCCCGCACAATATTCATCTGTTAAGCCTTGTAGCTTCACTCCCTTTTTCCATCTGTACCAAAGTCAAAACTAAGTGGTGCCTCTCAGGTACCATAGTACATGTTTAGCAACCCTCAAAATAGTTTTATCGATCGAAGCATGGCTTGGCTCAACTGGTTGAATTCATAACACATGTATGTTCGTGTGTTCACCAGATACATGAGTGAACCCACTAACTACCTGTACAAAGTAGCAACCACTTCCTCACCAGAAGTGGCTCCCTTTTTCCTCCAGTTGGTTGCTAGAGAAGTATCCATGGGTTTACATCTATCCATTTGGAAATTCTAAATTATCTTGTTGGCATACTTGCCCTGAGAGACAAAAAAATCCCCTTCTCCTTGACTTACTTTGAAATCAGGGAAATAGTGCATCAAACCCACATCCTTCATTTCAAACTCTCTTGCAATATCCTCCTTAAAATACTTGATAAGTTGTTCATCACTGGCCAAAATCAAGTCATCAACATATAAGACTATAATAACCAATTTACCTTCTACCAAAATGTGGTAAAGGTTTGCATCTGCTTCGCTTTTTGTGAAGCCCAAACCGGTGAGGTAGCTATCAATCCTGGTGTACTGAGCACGGGGTGATTGCTTCAACCCATACAATTCTCGCTTGAGTTGGAACACATGTGAATCTATTTCGAATGTCTCAAAAGCTTCAGGTTTTTCAATTTATACCTTCTCCTCAATAACTCCATTGAGGAATGTTGTCTTCATATCCATCTAATGGATGTTCCACCGCATCTATGGAGCTAGAGAAAGAATTGATCTGATAGAAGAGTACCTTGATATAGGAGAAAAGGTCTCTTCACAGTCTATCCCTTCTACTCGAGAGTACCCCTTGGCCACAAATCTTGCTTTTTTCTTGTCGATACTTCCATTTTTTGCATGCTTTACCTTGTAAATTATTGTCAAGATAAATCCCCTCTGCGGACAAAGGTGATCTCTCCAGCCCTAGAGTGGGTCTAGAAACTTGATATACTTTATAGTGAAAATATTTATTAGCTAATATTCAAAATGCGACAAGAAAAGAGATAGAGGTACCTTTTTCCTGATACTATGTTCGAACCCATTGATGGTGACCTTGATCCATGATAATTTTAGGCTTGCTCCTTGCTATTGGTGGCACACAGATACCTGTGGATGATCAAGAGGCAACAACAAAAATAATCCAATACATAATAATCATTAAACATTATCTATCTAGTAGATTAAGGAGTACTAGAATATTTTCATAAAATATTAGATAAATATAGAAATAAAACATCATATGTTTTATTGATAAATATGAAAGGAAGAGCTTACAACCCACGCCTTGATGTTGGAGGCCTCCTTTTGGTGAAAATTCGAGCCCTTCACCAAAGCTCTAAGGAATTCCTTCTCCTGGGAAACTTAGGTGTTATCATAGTGCAATAATGTAAAGGGAACAAGAGTTTAGACTAGCCCAACAATGACCAACCAATAGTGGAAGGATGGGGACCAATTTATAGAAAGGGAGAAGAGGTTGGGAGACCATGAAAGGAGAAGGAAGGTCCACTTTCTAATGGACAAACACCCACGGATGAGATCAAATCTCTAAAATCAGAGATCTTGACTTTGTCACCACCGTTTAACAACCAACTCACCACCCTGGAACTTCTAGAGGTCAAAGCTTCTCCTCCATTTGAGGAAACACTGCCAGAAAGAGATCAATGTGGTTTTCAAATAAATAAGGGAGTTGTTAGCGCTAAGCCAGAAATATCAATCCGACATCAGCGCGAGCATGAAACTACGAAACACGCTAACCCAAAAAACTAGGGTTTTGACGAAGTTCCTTCAATAATATTCCAAGGCAGTTTTCTTTGAGTCTTTAGGGGATGTCTTTACTTATTTCTTCATATGGAAACATTGCATAGGGTCTATCATGGGGTGCTTCAAGATCAGGGACGAGAAGTGAGCATGGTGAAAAATTAATGTGTAACAGATTCCCCCTGAAGCATGAAGGCAAAATTGGGAGTGATGGATAAAATTATTTTATAAACAAAGACAAAGAACTCAGATCATTGCCAGGAAACCTACCAAATAAAACATATTACAATATATGAAATATCTGGTATGAATATTCCTAACCACATAAATCTACACCAGGCATCAAATAACACATGAACCCATGGCATGGTTGTAGCCATCCATCTAAAAATATCATAGAAATGGATCTGTGGTATGGATGCAACCATCCATATAGATAGGATATTGTATGAAATCATGAATAATCAATAACTCCCCTCACCTTGGAACCAAATCAAATGTGATCCAGGGTCTTCACCGCAATCTCAATCAACCGAATGTACAAATCTAGCCATGCGAATAGATGTGCTGAAGTTGAAAATGGTAGAAACCCCCTGATTATCGGTCAATGATGAAAACCATTAACAGGCACGAGAAGAACCACCAATAATGAAGATGGACCTCAAGGTACAACAACACAATATACAAGTGTGAATGAATGCGTTGGAGTCGAACACTTTTGGAATCATTCAATTGAAGGCCAATGATGTGAACCTATCATCGAACATGAAGAAATTTCCATTGAGGCATGCAATCTCCAAGGTACTGAAAATATTCTAAATCACCTTCTCATATAATGAGCTGAAGTTGACAGGAAGTGATTCGTCGAAGGAGGGCCATAATGATTCCCACATCATCGACACAAAAAAAAAATATCTCAAGATAATAGGAGTGATTCAAGATTGTAACAGAGGAGGTCAGATAAGCAAAGGATGTTTGACAAAAATGACTTCTCTTAAACGTATTGGTGACACGACTCCAGAATCTAGCAACATTTGACTCAAATGGGATTAGAGGTCATGATGACAAAAAATGGTGATCGAATAAAAGGAAAATGGATTTCCAAAAACTGCAGAGGCAAAATGACGAATGAAGGATATCCCCAACCTGACACGAGCTACATATGAGTGTCATGTTCAAGAGCGACATGCTACCCAAAATACACATAGGATGTTCACTTTCAGTTTTCCCTTGTTATTGCTAACGAGTACCTCTTTATTTTTTATAGTTAGTGTGAAGAGGGTAACATATGTTGAGCATGTAATTTCATTCTTTGAATGAATCCATCCTCTTAATTTTAACGAGCCCTAGGAAGGAGGAACTCGCTCTCGTCATGGTGACAAGTCTTTCGCCATCTAATCCTTAACGAGTCTAACGAAAGGGAAACTCAATAATTTTCATGTTTAAGGAGTTTGAAAAGAAACAAAAAGAAAAATCCATCATGTCCCTTTTCATAAATCGTATTTCTAATCTGAAAAGGTAGAAAACAATATCCAAGAGAACCTCTTGACCATGTTCGATTAAGGTATTCATTTTTTGTAAATAGTAAATCTTAGCTCGAAAAAGGGGTAAACGTATATTGAGATTGCATAATTCATTTACTTTAACAAGTTTCAAATGACAAGTACTCGATAACATTTTCATTTATCGAGAGTCAGAAAAGAGCTGAAAGTTGACTCCAGGAGGGGTTCCTTTTTCATTTATGTTTACTGAGTCCGAAAAAGAGATAAAATAAAACTCATTTGCATCATAAATAATCACCAATAGTGTAAGGTCCCTGTTACTGCACAAAAACGACAAACATCACTGATATCAAGGAAAAATAATAAAATAATGGCAAAAATATTTCAAAAATCTATAAACGGACAAAAATTAAATTCATTTTCACCTTATATTTTGATTAAACTGGAGAAGTCCATTTTACCCATTTTCCCTCTGAAATTTAGATCAGTGGTGTGGTCGATCCAGGACACCATCCAGTAATTCGTCAGCACCACGTAAGAGCTCAAATCCTCCTATTGATTTTAATTCCATTATTTTAGTGTTTAGATTCTAAAATAAAGAGATGGGGGAGTATTTCAAACCTCAAAATCTCCCACGGCCAGCGCGGGTTCGAGCTATCAGACCCACGTTAATTTCACTTAGCTTGTTAGGGCAGCACACCACCATCACCGAATTAATTTAGATAGTCGCCCTGCCCAAGGGGAAGATTTTGAAATAAGAAATATGCCCATTTACAATGTGTTATCACTTGGATTGAGCCTCAAGCTGAGAGAGGAAATCCCGAGGTAACCTCAAACCAAACTTTGGACTTGGTATCTAGCCCTACGAAGTCAGAGAGGGATCTCTCAATAGAATCACAGCCAAGAGGGGTGGATGAAAAATATTTTAGGCTAGCTAAGGAACACAAGGGGTTTTTATTTTGATTTTAGGGTTGGGCTCACTGAACAGGATTTAGGTCAAGGGGATAAATCAGGGCCAAGGGGATGAAATTGCAGTCTGTTTGATGGGGAAAGGTAGGTAAAATATTTAACATTTAAATAGGATTAAATGCAATTAAAATACTAGTGAGGAGCTAGGGAAAGCATATGAAATGTATTTTCCCTAAACTGAAGAAAATGAACACATTAGACTAAATTTCCCAAAACAGAGCATAAATAAATATGAATTTTGTCTTTCAAACTTGAAATTAAATATATTATAGATGAAAAATGGTTTATGAATTAAAAATAAATTCTAAAAAATCAATAATAGAGAGGAAACTATGTTTAAAACTCATACCATAGGGATCCCAAGAAAATAGCTGCAATTTTCCATTAATGTCCAAGCCAAAATGATACTTGATCAATACAATATCTTCAACTGATACCAACCATTACAAAGACTGAAAAAATACACCTTATATACCTCAAAACCACTTCCTCTCATCCTCAGGGGTCGAATCCATGAGGTGAGGGAGTTGTTACATCAAAAGCTGAACTGAAAGCTAAAGTCTAGGATGAGGAAAGTGACTCATTCCTATCTTTAAGAACAGATACATTTGACTTCACAACCGAAGTTGGGAAACACATTTTGCCCTTTTTTGACGTTGAAAATCGTAATTTTCTATGTTTTTCAACTTCAACTCCACTAAACTCATATTTTTATTGCAAACTATGCTTTGACATAAAAACAAGAATTGTAGAGAATTGTCTTACCTCCATACCCATATTTTTTTTTTTTTAAATATTGACATATAGAGGGGTAAATTTCTTGTTTACTAACTGCATATACTTGAAATTTTCAGGAAAACATAAATAGTCACTTTATCATCCTTTACTTTTTTTAGGGAAGGTTATTCATTTTTTGGAAAAAAACCATAGCATCATAATCTGCATATATTGCGCTAGTGCACAGACTATTTTTCGGTAATTTTTGGATTAAATCACTATTTTTTATTATTTTTTGAAATGGAAGAAGACAAAAAAACAGTGATGTTTCAGTACATTTTATCATCCTTTGATTTTATTTTCAATGTGATCGTCAATAAGAAAAATGAGAGTACCCTTTTGAAGTAGACAGGGAGAGGAAGTGTAGTATGATTTTTTTGAATTTTTTGGTGTCCTCATTTGAAAGTTATTGAATTTTCATTCAATGCAATTTTTCGAACAATGAAATTCCACAGTGACACAGTTTAGTAAAAAATTAATAAAAAATTGAATTTTTTAATGAAACTCCACAAATCTCATATCATCAGAAACTAGATTCAGAGATGAATCTAATGGTACTTTGTCCAACATATAATTTTTTTTTTTGTAGGTGTTCTGCCCCTCCAAAGTTGCAGGTTCCTGAAAACTGTAGAATTCTGTGTGTTTTTCGTTGACCAGGAACTCTCGGACGAGATAATCTCTCGGACGAGAAAATTCTCAAACTCTTGACCGAGAAATTTAAAACTAGTTTAACCCGCCTAGAGTTAGATTTACCGCGTGTGGAAACTCTGGACTGAAAGTTAAAAAACTCTCGGACGAGAGTTTTCACCCCGAGAGTTTTCCGAGAGTTTTGAAAACTCTCGGCCGAGAGTTGATTAGTATTCTCATTGAAGAGGTAAGAGAGAACAAAACTAAACAAATTATTATGCACGCATGCAACAACCTAAGCATGATAAAATGAAAAAAGTTGACACTTGTCAAATCCAATTATAACGTGATTTGTATCGTTGTTAATGAAACTCGTGTTACCCACTATTGATATGTGTCACGCCCCTACACCACGGGTGTCTTCCAACCACGTCTTGTAGGCAGGTGCGGCACTGCCGTACTTTTTCTTTTTCTAAATACTCAAGTACCCAGACTACGCCTATAACAACATTCGTTAGTTATATTACAAATGTTCTTTCAATGTGCGGAATAAAACATAAACATCAATATCAATCCACAAGTACGCCCATACATACAAGGGAGGGGCAACTCCCTTTTAAAATGAGTTCGCCCAGATATTATGTTTCATAAAAATATGATTACAATGTCCAATCCAGCAAAAACCACTTTTGCTCCTTGGCAAGGCTATTTGCCTTTTGGTCAAGCTCTAAGGCTTACCAATCATCAAACTAGCTTACAACAGACTTTTACAACCATTTACAATCATCAAGTTCACCTTCGGAAGTGCTGCCCCAAAACTGCCCAAGTGCTAGTCACTCGGGTCACTCAGTTGTTGCTCCAAATCCAATCGTCCATCACCCATATGGTTGGATGTGTTTCGGAAATACGCAACTTCTGCAATTTACGGCACCTCAATCCGATACCCGACGCTCCCGAAATCACGTTTTTAGTGCTAGGCCCCTGCCGTTACTCGGCGCCCAGAACCGACCCGACTCGACCCGACCGTCATGCAGCTGCGCCCGACCCGACCCAACCAGAACTGCGGTGCGACGTGCACGAGCTCGACCCGACTCGACCAATGCCCGTTCGCTGTCGTGCCTTCGTCGTTTCTTCCACCAACGAGTTGTTGGAAACTCGTGGTGTGACTCCCTTGATGTTGTTCGTTGATTGATCTTCGCTTTTCGCTTGATGCCTCCACTCTCCATCACGCCATCATATATATATGCACGTCTAAGTGAAGTGTGGTCACTCATTTTCCATGAGCCGACCTGCCCGTTTATTCATCTGCCCACGAAACGTCGCGTCGTGGGGTGTGGGGCGCTCGGCCGACCCGAGCCGACCCCCACGTTTGGTTGCTCGCCCACGAAGTGTGGCGTTGGTCGTGCCCAACACACCGGCCGACCCACCGACTCGCCCGTCGGCTCGCTCGCCCAAGGGGTGCCCGTTGTGGTATAAACGTCTTGCCAACACCGTGTTGGTTTAACTCGACGCGCTTCTCCTCCAACTCGCCCTCGTGACTCGCCTCGCTACGTGCGCGCTCGTGCCTCTCCAACGGTGCGACGTGCCGCCCGTTGCGTCGCACGGCGCCCGAACTCGTCCAAACGCCCAATCGGCGCGCCCGTCCCACCGAACGCGCCCATGAAGTCTTGGGGCCTTACATCCTCCTCCACTTCAAATACGACTATCGTCCCGATAGTGCTACCATCGTCGCATCATATCGTCGCAAAGTATCATCGCAACTTTTGTCGCAAAGTCTCATCGCACAATATCGTTGCAACACCATTGCATAAACCAGCAAGGTTCATGTCCATGAGATATCTCCTCCAATCACCGTCGAATCCATGTGAATCTCTGCATCAAGTACTCCAACCAACTCAACACAACAAAAGCTGCTATGTATCCAGCATAACTCAGTGTACTGCATGCCCCCATAGCTCGAACTAGTTGGGTAGCTAATCCAACCATAACGTCCAAAACAATGAGAATACTCCTCCTCATGCCACTGTTAGTTGTTCCTTCTGCAAGCTGTCACATCCATCAACTCGATCAAGTCTGAATCTCATCCAAGTGCCATGTTTGGGTCCATGAAGTGTATCCATCTCATCCACAACATGCTGTCCATGACGCTAATCCATGTGCTACTCGTATGCAAGTAGACTCATCCTCCAAGCATCATCAAAAGTAAGAAGTGTGGCTAAGTCAAGTAGACTCAAGCCCATGCCAAAGTGTGTGCCACCAAGGCATCCATCATGAACTCCCATGCCTCATCATATCCAAAGCATTGGTAAGCCTACTTGTATTGGCCATGAGTGCCATCACAAGTTCTCACTTTGCAAACATATGAATGTCTCATAGGCTGCTCATCCAACCAATGTCCAAGTTGCTCATGGTGAACAACGTCCCATCAGTCCATCTATAAAGATCTCCATGTAGTCCATGTCCATGACTTTGGCTGCCCATGTGTTCATCTAAGTGAACTCAACTCAACTCTCATCATCATCATGTCTCAACATGTCGAAGTGAAGTGCTCTCGGTCACTCCTACCTCCATCATATATGTGAGTACTTCCTTCAAGTTGCTCCTCCACTAAAGGTCTGCCAAGAGGTCCTTCTTAGTTGAAGCCATGAAGAAGTCTACTCCACCAACGTGCCCTACCACCAAGGTAGTGTATGGGTCATGCCGGGCACTTGCCATTCTATGTGGCTAAGCATGACCCTTTCCATCACAAAGGTCATCACGTTCCACCCTTGTCCCGGGCATTTGAACCATCAAGTGTAAGGTCACAAATTGCCCCAACAAGGTTTGCATCGTTCCATGTTCCTTGTTCCATCAATGTACAAGGTCTCATCGTAGACATCCAAGGAGTAGTCATCAATGGTGTTGGCAAAGAAGTCACCTTCTTCCTCATCTCCATATGCGGTTCATCCTCCTTATGCTTCCATGAAACACAAGTCATATCTCCATGAAGACTCCTCAAGTGAGTGTCCTCCATCCTCATCAATGCCTTTGATGTGTTCGATCTTGGTACCACCTGCTCATCAAGTTCCTCCTTGATCATGGTCACATTTGCAACATCTCCATGTGGTTTGTCCACCAATGCTTGCAATGTGTCTTGTCTTGGTTCAACTTGTGTCACAAGTTCGTCCTTCATCTCTTCCATCTTCATATCATCCCCATGAGAATCATCCATCTTCGATGCTTGCAACGTGCTTGGTCTTGGTCCAACTTGGTTATCAAGTTCACCCTTGACATCTTCTACATCTGCAACATCCCTTGGTTCTCCAAGTTCAGCAATCCACCCATGAAAGTCTTTCAAGGAAGTTCGCATCTCCACTATCTTGTCTTCAATGTGTTCCAAGTGTTCCTCCACTTGCACAAGAGTCTTGTAGTGTTCCTGCCTTCCTTCCTCCAAGAACTCCGTCATGTTTATAAGCCTCTTCCGAGCCTCCAAAATTGCTTCCCTTGTAGCTTCAAGCTCCAATGTTTGTGGTGTCTTTGGTTTAGGTTCAACTTGTTGCAAAAGTTCTTCCTTTACCAAAACAACATCCATAACATTCTGCTTCGGTTTTCCCATAGAAGGTTTTAATCTCTTCTTATGGTTCTTCTCTTCAATTCTAACAAGCTCATCTCTGTGAGTTTGTAGCTCATAGCATAATGCCATCCATCCATCAAACTGGTCCATCTTGTCTCGAAGTCTTTCAAACTCATCTCGGTTTGAGTCAGAGATCCCCTTCTTGCACAAGGTCATAAGAGCAATCTTAGCCTCATTAACCTCTTCATGAATCTTCTTAGCCTTCTTCCAAGTTTCCACCAATTTTCTTTCCAAGACTCCAAGTTTGTTCCGAATCCTTGGGATTTCTTCGTTCAGCTGCTTTATCCATTGCAATGCTTCACAAGTCTTCTCTTCGAATTCTTCCCAACTCGGCATGTCTCCTTTTCTAGCTTTAGCCCTGGCAAAAGCCTTGCTTCAGCTAAGGTCTCAAGAGAAACCCCAAATATATAAGTCAGCTTCAACAGCGTCTGCAACCCTGCAACTCTGTCCAGCTCCGATACCAACTGATGTGCAACAGCAGTTGTGTTATCAGACTTCCATCCGTCCAGGTAGCTCTGATACCAACTGTCACGCCCCTACACCACGGGTGTCTTCCAACCACGTCTTGTAGGCAGGTGCAGCACTGCCGTACTTTTTCTTTTTCTAAATACTCAAGTACCCAGACCACCATGGGTGTCTTCCAACCGCTCTATGTAGGCAGGTGCAGCATTGCCGTACTTTTTCTTTTTCTAAATACTCAAGTACCCAGACTACGCCTTAAGCAACATTCGTTAGTTATTATTACAAATGTTCTTTCAATGTGCGAAAATAAACATAAACATCAATATCAATCCACAAGTATGCCCATACATACAAGGGAGGGGCAACTCCCTGCTAAAATGAGTCTGCCCAAGATATTATGTTTCATAAAAATGAAGTTACAATGTCCAATCCAGTAGAAGCCACTTCTGCTCCTTGGCAAGGCTATTTGCCTATGGGCCAAGCTCTAAGGCTTACCAATCATAAAACTAGCCTAAAACAGACTTTTACAACCATTTATAATCATCAATTTCACCTTCGGAAGTGCTGCCCCAAAACTGCCCAAGTGCTGGTCACTCGGGTCACTCAGCCGTTGCTCCAATCTATTGTAGAGCGTTTTATGAGCTAACCATGTGTCCAATCCATCCCAAACCTGTATGGTTGGATGCCTCTCACCAAGACTCACCTACTGCAATTTACGGCACCTCAATCCGATCAACGATGCTCCCGGAATCGCAATTTTAGTGCTGGGCCGCTGCCGTTACTCGACGCCCAGACACGACTCGACTCGACCCGCCATTCAGAGGTGCCCGCCCTGACCCGACCCGACCCGTCCTGCGGTGCGGCTGCGGTGGTCTGCGGTGCGCTCGCCCTGCCTACGACCCGACTCGACCCGACTCCGTGCAGCTGTCCTTACTTCACCGTTTCTCCACCAACGAGTTGTTGGCAACTCGTGGTGCGACTTGACTCACCTTGATGTTTCTCGTGCTTGTTCGCTGCCTCCACTCTCAACACGCTCGCCATATATATACAAATGCGTCGTGGAGTTGTGGTCGCTCGCCCAACCCGAGCCGACCCGCTCATTGTTCGTCCGCCCATGAAACACAGCGTCCGTGGGGTGTGGGGCGCTCGCCCGACCCGAGCCGACCTCCTCGTTCGGTCGCTCGCCCACCAAGTGTGGCGTCGGCCATGTGCCCAATGCGTCGGCCGACCCACCAACTCGCCTGTCGGTCGCTCGTCCAAGGGCGCCCGTCATGGTATAAACTCATATCACCAACGCCGTGTTGACTCGCCTCTACACCAACGCGCCCGTGACTCGCCTCGCACACCCGCGCGCCTATGACTCTCCAATGGTGCGACACGCGCCTGTTACGTCGTACGGCACCCGAGCTCACCCAAACGCCAAACCGGCGCGCCCGTTCCACCGAATGCGCCCATGAAGTCTTGGGGCGTTACAACCATGGAGCTTTGAAGATCCTGCAGCAGATTTCTACTGGGATTCCTAAGGGCACTCTTGCGCAGTCAGATCAGTGCAAGGGGTGTACTTTAGGGAAGTATGTGAAAGCCACCTTTCACGAGAAGGATAGTCGCGCCACGAAAATTCTTGAGAGAGTTCACACAGACGTGTGTGGTCCTTTCTCAGTTGCTTCGACAACAAAGCACAAGTACTACGTGATCTCTGTTGATGATTTCTCTCGAAAGTGCTGGATCTTCTTCATGCAGAAGAAGAGCGATACATTCGCGAAGTTCTGTGAGTTTAAAGCACTGGTCGAGAAGGAGTCGGGGAAGAAGGTGATTTCTCTAAGGAGTGATAACGATGGTGAATTCATCTCGGCTGAATTCAAGGAGTTCTGCAGCGCAGAAGGGATTCGGAGAGAGCTCATCGCACCCCATAACCCACAGCAGAACGGGGTGGCTGAGCGGAAGAACAGAACGATCATGGGTGTTGCACGGGCGATGTTGCATGATCAGGGCCTACCCCTTCACTTGTGGGCTGAGGCATGCAATACAGCAGTGTATGTGCAGAACCGTTGTCCTCACAAGGTTATTGGCATGAGTACACCAGAGGAGGCTTATTCTGGCAAGAGGCCTGATATTTCCCATTTGCGGATATTTGGTTCTCCTGTCTACATGCATGTGACGAAGGATGCGAGAAGGAAGCTGGATCCAACTGCTGAGGTTGGAATATTTGTGGGGTACACTGATACACCTCACAACTATCGGGTGTATTTGTCAGACAGTCGCAAGACTGTTGTGCGACGGGATATAAAATTTCGGGAGGAGAAAGCCATGCAGTGTTCGCTTGAGAGGGAGCTACACTTGCATGCAGATGAGGAGCTGTTAGTTCCTAAGGAGGAGCTTCCGGATGTGGATCAGCCACAAGAGGAGGTTCAGGAGGTGGAAGAAACCACCCAGGCAGCGCCAACCATCGGAGGGCGCATGCGCACTACAGAAGCTGAGCGACTGGCTCGGGATGCAGAGAAGGTTGTAGGACCACCTACAGCACAGCGCAGACAGAGACAGTCACCGGATCGGTACACTGGATACATGGCTCTTATGAGTCAATGTGTTGTGACAGAGCCATCCTCTTTTGAGGAAGCTGTGGAGGAACCCGCATGGGTTGATGCCATGATCGAATAATATGATTCGATCATCAGGAACAGTGCATGGGAGATTGTCCCAAGACCGGTTGGGAAATCAGTTGTAGGTTCGCGATGGATCTACAAAGTGAAGCAGGCGGCTGACGGGAGTGTGGAGAAGTACAAGGCGAGATTTGTCGCCCGTGGCTTCTCACAGATCGAGGGGATTGACTATGAGGAGACTTTTGCACCTGTCGCAAGGTACTCTTCCATATGGACGATCCTTGCTCTCTCAGCGCAGATGGGGTGGCACATTCATCAGATGGATGTGAAGACTGCGTTCCTCAATGGAGTTATTGAGGAAGAGGTGTACATAGAGCAGCTTGAAGGTTTCGAGATCTTCAGCAGTGAGTCGCATGTGTGCCGACTCAAGAGAGCACTGTACGGGCTGAAGCAAGCACCTCGTGCTTGGTACACTCGGATAGACAGCTACTTCACCGGGCTTGGATTCTCTAAGAGTGAGGTGGATCCAAACCTGTACGAGATTGTGGTGGAGGGGAAGATGTTGATCATCGTACTGTATGTAGATGATCTGATTTTGACTGGCGATGAGCAGTTGATACTTTCATGCAAGGAGGATCTTGCACGAGAGTTTGAGATGAAGGACTTGGGCATCCTTCATTATTTCCTAGGATTGGAGATTTGGCAGCGCAGTGGAGGACTGTTTGTTTCTCAGGGCAAGTATGCCCGGGAGATTTTGGAGAGGTTCAACATGCAAGGCTGCAAGCCTGTTGACACTCCTCTTCCTGGTGGTTGGAGGAAGGAGGATGCTACTTCGACGGAGGTAGTGGATGCCACTGTCTATCGACAGTTGGTGGGGTCGCTTATGTATCTGGTCAATACACGACCCGATATATGCTATGCTGTTAACCAGCTTTCGCAAGCTATGGTTAAGCCTACCAAGCTCTTTTGGAAGGCAGACAAGCATGTATTGCATTATCTTAGTGGCACATCGGGATATGGTTTGTGGTACAGACAGGAGGATGGAGTGAAGCTTTCTAGCTTCACCGATGCAAATTGGGCAGGGAGCCCAACGGACCAGAAGAGCACATCTGGAGGAGTTTTCAGCATTGGGTCGACAACAGTTTCTTGGTACAGCAGGAAGCAGAGATCCGTGGCACTCAGTTCAGCAGAGGCCAAGTACATGGCAGCAAGCTTGGCTGCATGCGAGGCTATTTGGATGAGGAAGATCCTCGTTGGATTGTTCGGGTTGCATTTGGAGCCTACAGTGATTTACTGTGATAACCGGAGTTGCATTAAACTCTCGGCTAATCTATTATTTCATGATAGATCCAAACACATCGACATCAGGTACCATCATACTGAGATAGTACTGAGTACTTGTGAGGAGTATTGTACTGACTTGTTACATGTTTTCTCCATTATAATATACACAATAGTTGCGGGGTTTTCAGCAATAAGATTTCCCCATACATACTTTGTTAATGTGTATGATGAATTGATGTGTTATCGCTTGTTTTATTTCCGCATGTGTGATGATCTGAGTGGAGAGTGAAGCAACCAAGTTCGAAAAAGCAACAAGGACGAACAAGCAAGAAGTCAAGGGTAGCACACAAGTTGCCAACAACTCGTTGGGCGCAGAAATGAAGATGAACCGAGCGTTGGTCGAGTCGGGTCGTAGTCGTGCACGCCGCACTGCAGGTCGGTTCGGGCGCAGCTGAACGGCAGACGGGTCGAGTCGAGTCGATTCTGGGCGCCGAGTAACGGCAGTGGCCCAGCACTAAAAACGCGATTCCAGGAGCGTCAGGTGTCGGATTGAGGTGCCATAAAAACCAGAAGGTGCGTAATTCCGAGATGCATCCAACCATATGGGTGAGGGACGGATTGGACACACGGTCAGCTCAGAAAACGCTCTGCACTGATTTGGAGCAACGACTGAGTGACCCGAGTGACCAACACTTGGGCAGTTTAGGGCAGCACTTCCGCAGGTTGAAACTCTTGATTGTATATGATTTTTCTAGGCTAGTTTGATGATTGGCAAGCCTTAGAGCTTGGCCAAAAGGCAAATATCTATGCCAAGGAGCAGGAGTGGTTTCTGCTGGATTGGATGTTGTAAACTTGTATTTTTATGAAACATAATATCCGGGCGGACTCATTTTAAAATGGAGTTGCCCCTCCCTTGTATGTATGGGCGTACATGTGGTTTGATATTGATGTTTATGTTTATTTCCGCACATTGAAATAACATTTGTAATATAACTAAAGAATGTTGCTATAGGCGTAGTCTGGGTACTTGAGTATTTAGAAAAAGAAAAAGTACGGCAGTGCCGCACCTGCCTACAAGACGTGGTTGGAAGACACCCGTGGTGTAGGGGCATGACATCATGGCACCTTATGGAGTCCATCCTTTCATTTCTCAAATTTCCCTTTCATTAATCCTTTGTTGTATTGCTTGCTCATTGCAATTAAACACAACTTGCTGAGGAAAACCTTGGATCTGAAAACATTCTCTCATTTTCACTCTTTCCCATATTGTAATTTTGGAACAATCAATAATGGGTAATAATATTAATTTATATTTATCTATAAAATTTTGTATGCTTTTAATGGTAAAGGAATATAATTAACCTTTGAAAAATGACAAGGTAGCTTTTAAACCTTTGAAAAATGACAAGGTAGCTTAAACCTTAAATATAGAATAACTTGTTAATTTTAAACCATCATCACATTACATCTCTCTCATATATAAACTATAAAATGCATCTCTCAATGCAATATGAATTAAATATATTAAGTTATAATAAATTTGAAGGAAGAAGCCAAAGTGAAGCATTAAACCTAAGGAACAAGCAAAGAGTATGCTTGTGAACATTATAAGGATTGAGTTTTAAATTTATATAATGCTTCAAATACATTTTCTACATGTCTAGTGCAAACTTAAAATGAAAATTTCCATTAAACTTTAACATAGGTAACAAAGTAAAATCTCGTTATAGACAATGGTGATCTAGGTGGATATCAGTTGCCACCCACCTCTTCCATTGTCTCAATGGTTATATATTTTCTTGGCATTTTTTCTATAATTTATGGGTCCCAAAATCACAGGGCCTTTTCGAGGTCCTAAATGATGTTTTTTGGCAATTTGAGAGGCCAAGAGTTGCCATAACATGCCCTATTCCTTGCCAAAATTTGTATTCCTTTAATAGTTCTTTCTACCGAGCTACTATGCACCCTAAACAAATATTGTATGCAAAATTTGTACCCTCAGGAAGTTGATGTACCAACTAACCACCTCAATATCCACAAACCTTTTGTTGTTTGATCTTTTGGGATTAGGGTTTTAGACCTATAAGGCTCTTCATTTATGTTAAAATGACATTCCTTTAGCCTCTTTTAATATCAATTGTGAATGCACATAACTGCCATTTCTCTATGTTTAGAGATAGATACCACCATTCTAACCAAATCAAATTTAGGGTCAAAAATTTGAAAATCCAAGTCTTATTATGGAAATAAGAGATCATATAATGTACTTGGGAACTCATCACCATGCATATTAGTGGAATCATTGGTGTTAGGGTGATGGTTTTCCAAGCCTTCATCTTGATTAATGAATTGAATCCCACTTGACTAATATCAAGATGTTGAGATTCTTTACGAGAAAATAATGTAGAAACATCATTTTGACATAGAGGAATTTGAAAAAAGAAGAGAGATTAAAAGTGTCTTCATCCTTTTGTTCCTCTACCTGTGAAATGTAACCATCTTGTACCTGATTTCCATGTAAACCAACTAATTGGGAGTTAAAAGTATCTAGAGAAACTACAATTGGAGTAGGTTGATTGAATCAAGGTACATAGGGTCATGTGGTGTAAATTGTAGAGGATGAAAGGTAACCCTTATATAAGCAATACTTTCTATTAGATCAGATTCAAGTTTTGAATTATGCACATCAATATTCAGCTAAGGCTCCATGGATTTATTAGAACATTTAAATTTTCCCTAGATACGATCTTGTCCATGGGGAGGAAATAAAGATAGGATAAGTGGATCAATGGTTCTATTCTCAAGTTTTCCAACTTCACTACCAGTACATGAGACTACTTTATATGGTGATGGAAAAGGAGGAAGAGAAGGAACAAAAAGGAGAGTAGGTTCATCCTTTGAAATTTTAATTGCCCCACGACTAAGAAAATTTGGAGACTCATATAAGATTCATTTTCATATGGTTCTAAGGAAATTTGAACTAAATATTGAAAATTTTCATTCATAAAATCCCAATCCACATCTTCCTTGGAAAATTCGTAGCAAAGGTGAAGAAAATTATCCATAAAATCCTCTAATGATTCATCATATTTCATTATAAGTTAATTTATCCTCTTATACACATTTCAATAACCATACATGTCAAAGGTTTGATGAAGCTCCTGGAACGATTAGCTCTGCCCTTTACAGTTTAGAGATCTCTAAGCAAGTGGAAACAACTCAAAGGAAATGAAATCCAAAAGGAACAGCAGCATAAAAGAAACAACAATTACAATTCTTCAAAAGAAACAGCAACTACGATTCAATCGCAATTCAAACAATTGGATATTCTAAACCTGTCGACAGTCCAATTGTAATCTAATAGCAATCCATAAATGAATGGAATAGCAACTCACTGTAATTACAGAACAACACCGCTGATAAATAATAATAAGTTTGATAAATGAAACAGCAATGGATCAGCGTTTACTTCAATCAATTAATGAAACAACTCTGTAATGAAAATAAATCTTAAACACACATTGCGCATTAACAAACCAAGATTAATAATACAGCAACATAGTGAAGTACCGTTGGGTCTATCTCAGAATTCTAAAGGATAGATGAAACTGGTGATTTTATATTAATCAAAAGAACATTACAGACAGCGTTCTCTCACGACAGAGAGTCGAGAATTTAATTGCAAAGGAAATATATGAGTCTTTTACAAATACAGTTCACCTTCGTCTATCACTAAAGATCAACGCCTTTATATTCGATCCTTGGATGGACAAATCAAGAAAGACAATCAGTTTATGCAGCGATCCCTCAGGATCTTCCAATCCTGAGGGATTCGCACCTCCTTTGTTTTATCACAGTTCTGTTTTCTTTGTTTAGAGCCGAGCTGTCTCTTGCCCTTTTCGGGCAATCCATTCAGATCTTCTTGGCTTCAGCTGACTATGGTTCATCGCAAATGGAGTAGGAGTCAGACTGTATTTAGCCACGCCTTTGATACAGCTCCTCACCTCTTCGAATTCCTGATTTGACAATAAAAACAATCTTTAGTTATCCTTTTTAGTCTCAATGTAAACCTTTCCAAATTAATTACAATTATCATGATAGATTACCTTTTCAAGACAAACTTAAGTATGTTTATGGTGAAAGAATGAACAAATACATAAGAATTTCATACCTCTTTCAATGGCCAACATACCCCCCTGCTCTACCTTTTTCATGTCCTCATGAAAACTATAATTTACATGGAGAGCCGTCAAAGAGTAAGCTAGAGAAGGTTTGTCATTGAAGGGTATAAAAACATGATGTGCAGCTAACTCTTCGAGAATATGTCCTGCCTGTCCCTCGGGAAGCTCATAGATAGCTTTGTAATCCAAAGCAGGGTACCAAACAATGGGGCTGTGGAACCTACACCCTAACCAAAATGGCCCTTCTTTCAAGACAAGATGGCCATAGGAAATGAAACGATCTGTAGCTAGCCCAAAGTTCCTATAATTGAATGGCTCCCTACTTTGTACGTTTTTACTCGAGGTTCTCCACTGGATCTTGGCTGCTACATAGGCCTGGTCCCTAATAGATGAAAAATAGTCCGTTCCTTTCAAAATGATCGACTTATGAACAGGCCCCAGAGCTTGGGTAACACCTTTCCTTGTCATTAGACTTTTCTGCCTAGCCCATAATTGACGTGGGTCCTGAGGTTCACTTCTGACCCATAGATCCAATGCATTCTCCTGCCTTGCAAAGGAATTATAGGCTTTAAGCCACTTTAATTGATTTACGACAAAAGAAATGAAGGCCTGAAACTGTACATCTCCAATAAAAGGGCTAGGATTTGATTCACAGTCATTTTCAAGAATTAAATTATGCAAATAAAACTCACACAACAGGCGTTGTACTTTGTCCCCATAAAGCTTGCAGCAAGATATCAGGTCGTCTATAGTTCTTAACTCTATTGATTTGCCAGCCCTAACTGCCTTGATTTTTAATTACAAATACCTTTCTAACAGAAACAAAGCATAATTTTTGGCAGGGCACCTACTAGCTAAGACATCAGTATATAATGAGCAGAGAATGTCCATTTGTTTTCGTGTTAATTTTAATTGGTTGCTTACCTTATCAGCTCTTATCTCTGCTTCTCGACGTTTTTCATGGGCTTCAGCTTCTACCTCATGAACAATTTTCATCTGCTGCTGTAATTATTGGTATTTCCTCCTTGGGACAGTATCTTCTTCCAGTTTTTGTCTCTCCATTCAAACCTGTGCCAGTTCTTCTTGCAGTCTAACTAATTCTGAATCACTAAAGGTTTGTTGACTGCTCGATTGGTTGTTTTCATTCAAAACTGGTTCTTCTGGAACAGCTGATGTTGGGACGGCTGTTTGCTGCTCCCAGAAATAATAAGTAGGCTCTGGTACCGTTTCTTCTTCTGGAACAACTGATGTTGGGACGGTTGTTTGCTGCTCCCAGTCCTCATAAGTAGGCTCTGGTACCGTTTCTTCTTCTACCTGAGGGTTTCTATTAGCAGTGACCCTTCTCTTTTTCGATCTTCGCTTGATGACAGGGTTTCGTCTTTTAGGAGTTCGCTTAGGTGTCTGCTTCATTTTTAAAATCCTAATGGTTTGCCTAAGCTGCTCAATCAACTTATGAAGCTTTTTCCTTTCTCTGCGAAGCTTCTCTACTTCCGTTGTTCTCTTCTTCTTTCTTAAGGGGACAGCAGTTTTCTCATCTGACCCTAATTGCTCAGCAGGGCTTTGAGCCGTGCCCTCAGTGAAATCTTCTTGCACCTCTTCTTGGGGTTCTTGTTTCATAGTCTCATGCTCTTGATTAGATTCCTCAGGAATCATTTGCTCAGTTAACTCTGCGGTTTCCTGGGGGTTTCCAGATCGAAATGTTGGCTCAGCATGCGCATTATCCTGTTCGTGCATCTCAGTAGAAGCAACCCTAGCTTCGCTAGGGTTTGTTGTTTCATCAGTTACACCCCTATCAAAGGCAGAGCATTCTGGGATTTGATTAATGTCACTGTTGGGGTCCAGAGACTGTGGGTAATTGCTCATGTTGGCCAAAATCTGGGCCAATTGGTCTTCCTGCAGAGGGCTCGTGTTGACATTTTCGACAGGCTCTGTTTCATCCTCTTTGCTGCTATTCGCATCACAGGTGTGATAACTACCTTCCTCATCCGAATACCGTATTTCATCTTCAACTTCTTCTTCCTCTGAATCTCCTTCAATCTCTTCTTCGTCCGAATAACGTATTTCTTCCTCCTCTGATTTCTTTTCGCCATCAGTATGGTAACTTGCCTCTTCCTCATCCGAATAACGAACTTCTTCCTCTGTACCGGGTTTTTTTTCACTATGGTAACTTGCCTCTTACTCATCCGAATAACGAACTTCTTCCTCTGTACAGGGTTGTTTTTCACTACTGGTATGGTGACTCACTTCCTCCTCATCTGAGTACCAAATTTGTCCCTCGAATTCCTCTACTTCCTCAGAACGAGGACTTGCTCCCTCCAATTGTGGAGGTTGTTCCTCTTCATCTGAGCTGTTTAATTGCAGGGGTTGAGTACTGCTGCTCGGGAGTTCCTCTATTACTTTCTTGCTTCGTTTTAATCGGAAGGATTGTCTGTAAGTGGAGGGCCCGGCTATTGAGCCGACCATCCTTTTCCGTCTCGGAGTGGGTAAATCCATCCCTCCTTCAATAGAAAAAATTAGCTCTTCCCAGCTGGTTTGCTGCTGGGCGAGGCTGTAACTTACTATTAGCCGAATCAAGCAATGGTGGCTGACCACCATGTCTGCATGATGTGCTTTTCTAATTCCACGAGCAATATCATGCAATAAAGAGTTTAAGAATGCAGGTAAATTGATAGTGCATTTTTGTTTTAGCACAGCTAACAGCTTAAGATGGCGAGGTCTTACCACGTCTTTTCTACCGTCGCATGTTATGTAAGACTACACGATCCTGGCTAATTCTGTCCATGGTTCGCCTAGCGACGCCGGGTGTACTCCTCTCCCTTTGACTATTAGCCTCTGTCCTTCATCTTGAAAGATTTGCATGGCCTCCCGAATTCTGATTTTCTTCTGAGTCCAGACAGTTCCCTGTGCGGGGATGCCGGATACTTCTGCAATTATCTCATCGGTCAGCGCTATGTGCCTTCCTCTGACTGTGGAGGAACCTTCCTGCAGATTTAACAAGAATTCAGTAGCCACTGCTTCATTGGGTTGCTGCATTCTCATAAAGTATGTAATCCATCCCAGTTTGTCTAATATTGCCCGTGCAGCATCAGATACAACCAACGTCTGAGGTTCGCTGCGAATTGAACGTCCGCCCATTTCTGTTCTTCGTTAATTGTTCTCAACACACAGTAACCTTAATGGAACAACACAGTGCACAGTTCGCTAAAATTTGTTATTTTCTGAAAATGCAAGGGTTTTAATTCATAAAAATCTATTGCAGAGATACAGGTGAAGAAATTTTGGGTATCTGATCTGCATGCAGATATTTCCGCCCCCCAAACGAATGAAAGGTCGACCTCGACCGTTGATTAAGGTGGCATGTGTGGAACAGCAATAGGACGGCAGTGAAAAAACAGGCGCAATCATGATAAATTCAATCAAATTAAGTAATTACTGAAATTGATGCGTACAAAATAATGAGGGAATCGCGTTGTGATAATTCAAGTATGAGGTGAAGGGACAACAAAAGATTAATGTAATTGCGCTATTTACCACATTAAAGTAATATGACCGATTTATAATATTTTTCATGTGTGATGGTTCGGGGATAGAACTTAAGGAATTTTATGCATTTCGTTTGATATTCACAGCAAAGATAATCTGCGAAACTGTTGTTCCTTTCAAAAGGAGCAGTAAGGAAATGCTCTGCGGACATGCTGTTCCGTTTGAAAGGAACAGCAAAAACACTGCGCGAAACTGCTGTTCCATTCGAAAGGAACGGCAGAAAATATCCTACAAAGGTGCTGTTCCTTTGGAAAGGAACAGCAAAAACACTCTACGAAACTGTTGTTCCTTTCAAAAGGAACAGCAGAAGTGTTGTTTCGTTAGAAAGGAACAACAACGCGAAAAAAACACAGAATTTTTATTATTTTTCGTTTATAAAGAAACTAAATTCAAACTAAATAAAGAAGTATTAACAAGGAAACGAATTTCAAAAACAGAAACCAAAAACAGAAAAAAAAAAAAAAGAATGCATTATGTACAAAAATTAAAAAAACCAATTTATCAAACTGGCGCGGGAGAGGGATTCTCCCCTTCAACAAGAATTTCAATGGTGGAGTCTTCCCTTAACTGCTGGCAAAAGGATTCACGGGTAAGCGGCTTACGATATAATCGAACTCGATGGCCATTAACCTTAAAGGAATGCCCAGATCCGTCAATGGTGACTAGTGTGAGAGTTTTTTTGGAATCTAAGCTTCTGTGATCCATAATATAAATTAGTAGAAATTCTTTCGATAATAATCACATGCAAAAGAACGAGGTCGACGCGTTTCGAACCAACCAGTGTGGTTCATCATCAGGACTATGTGAGAGATCAGATCCAGACATTAAGTATAACTAGATGTAGAGATGACTCAACTAGCCGTTAGGATAACGGCTAGTTTGACTTTGAAAAAGTAAATATTCCATTATTTATTTATTTATTTAATTTTATTAATTTTATTTATTATTATTATTTTATTTATTTATAAAACCTTTAATATATTAATATAATGGTAATTAATTTAACAAATCGTGGTGTATATATGTAAATTTTTGTAAATTTTTGATTAAATTATATAATAATTAATTATTATTATTAATTAATAAATATAATTAATTCTTATTCATATGATTTAATTATAACAAACCATCTATCAAATAGTTAAACAAAGAGTCAAAATAAATAAATAAAAATAATAAAAAATAAATAAAAATTAATAAATTAATAAATAAATAAATAAATAAAAACAAAAATATAAATTAATAAATAATAAAAATAAATAAAAATATTTTATTAATTAATTAATTAAATAATTAATATTATTATTATTATTATTTATTATTTATTTATTTATTTATTTATGGTCATGTTGCCTTGTCGGCATCCAATGTAGGCATCGACAGTTGCCAACCAAGGTCTTCCTAAAATTAAAGGGTGTCCATCTAGCTGGTTCTTTGGATTAATAACTAGGAAATCAGCAGGGTACTCCCAGGAATCTACAGATACCATGACATCTTGTAAGGTGCCTTCTGGTTTAACTACTGATCGATCAACCAATTCCAACAAGGTTGTTGTTGGTTCAAGTGATGTAATGCTAAGTTTCTGACAGGTAGTGGTTGTTAAAATGTTGATTACTTCTCCTAGATCAACTAAAGCATTAGGAAATGATTGGCCATTGATCTGAACTGTTACTATAGGGTTTCCTGGATCTTCATACTTGATAGGTGTTTCCATTCCTGATCTAATAAATCAGATAAGGTACAGACTATTTGAACAGTGGGATTGGTTGTTACTCTCCTCTTTGGTTTTTTTATGCATAATTCCTTAATGGTTTTTGCATATATAGGAATATCTTGAATGGCTTGGAGGAGAGGGATTTTGATACATAAATTTTTTAACTCTCCCAGAAGATCAAAATTAGGCTGTTCTAATGGGCGGGGGATGATCAATCGTTTTGGGAATGGTGGAGAGGAAGTTATTCCTTGTTGTTGTTGATTCTGTTGTTGATCTTGATGTTGATTCTGTTGTTGAACTTCACTCTCATTGTATTCTGTTTGTTCTACCAGTAACGGATTTTCAATATTCTCATCATTATTTCTCCCTGTTTCAACTATACGCCCAGACCTTAATTAAAGATCGTTACACTCCGTTAGTTCTGTTTCTACTTCAGGAGGTTCTGTTATTTGAACAGACTGAACTGGTCTATTGTTTGGGTTCAGGTTGGGTTGGGATGGGAGTTGAGGTCTTAAATTAGTCTGGGGGTTTGGGTAAGGCGCTGGCAGTGTAGGTTGAGAGGGAGGGATAGCTCCTGCTGGTTGATTTGAAGGTTTTTTCCAGTTTGACTGCCAGGCCTGATTCTGAGAAGTAGAAGGGGACCATTGTGTAGGCCAAAATGGTGGGCAAAAAGGAAAGCTAGGCCAGTTATTCTGATTTGTTTGATTGGGCCAACATGTAGGAGGGAATGGTTGTTGTGACCAATTAGGAAATGGTGATTGATTCTACCACATTCCGCTATACTGTTGAGCATTATATTGAGGTTGAAAAGAAAATGGATCATTTGACATACCTGATGGTCGTGGCTGCCACTGTCGGCGCTGGTTAAGTAGACACACCACTTCTGATTCCTCTTCTGCCTCTTTATAAACTTCTTTTAAGCCATGAAGCGACGGGCATCCTTCTGTAGGGTGATCTCTTGTACAAATGGCACAGACTTTAACCACATCAAATTGGCATTCTTTGTGGCTATGTTTCTTTCTACACCTGGGACAGAATATTGCAATATTCTGCTCTGTTTCTGCCTGCTTCTGCTTGGCTTGCATGATATCAAACTGTGTTGCTAACGTCCCCAGTATGTCTATCTTAAAATTTTCTAACAGATTTCCGATCTCTGCACGAGTCACACCTTCATTAGAGGGCTTATTCTCCCTTGTAACTATGTCACGTTCAGCTGATTTCAATCTTGTATTACCCCTCGAGCACCTGATGCACAAATCAACAATGTCAGAATATCTTTCTTGATATATATCACCCTTTCCCATAAGATTTAATGTCTCAACCCACTGATCTTTCATTCCCCTAATTAATGCAGTTTTCAAAAAGTTATCAGGTAAGGGTGAAGATGCATAGGGTGATCTTTGAAGATTGTACTGAAATCGTTCCACATATTCTTCCAAGGTCTCACTAGGTTTGGCTGTCATCTGAAATATCTCATCTTTTAATTCTCGTGACCTGCAATAGTCTTGATATTTCTTTAAAAACATAGTCTTCATATGGTCCCAATCTGTTATGACACCTCCACCTAATCCCATAAACCATCTTAGTGCTGCTCCTTTTAACGTAGAAGGGAACAGCTTTAGTTTTTGGGGGTCGGTGGTATAATCGTATCCTCTACACAGCACATCAAATTCAAACATAAACACATCTGGATCTTCTGATGTTAGACCATTAAAGGTAGGAATATGTTGGAGAGGGATAGCTTTCATGGGTGCGTTAACTGCAGTGTCTACTATAGGGTATTGCAGCGTAGAGGTTTGCTGCTGGTTCGGGTTTTGGTTCTGGGCCATTTGATCAAAAATATGCCAATACCCTTCTGGGATCTCCAGGGAATTTCTAGGTTGGCGAAGAAGGGTGGAAAAGATTTTTACAGCACTTCCTCTATCCGGAATGGGTATTCCCTGTTGTCCTACTATTTGAGGTGACTCAAATCCTTGGTTTTGAATAGGTTGAACAGCACTTCCCCTATTTGGGTTGTTTATTGTCTGAGTAATTTTAATAGGTGATTTTGTGTTTTCTCCTGTTTCCCCTTCTCCTTCCTGGAGGTTGCTGTCGTTCCCTTCTTGCAGGAAACTTATGCAAGGATTCTCAATTTCTTGGGAATCTTGCTTAATTCCATCAGTTGGACTGTATATCTCAGCGAAGGCCTCAGATGGTGATTCTGTAGCCTGAAGGGAACTGGTAGGCTGTCTAGAAGTAGTTCTTTTAAATCCTATGGATGGCTGAGACTCAATTTTCTTCAAGATTTCATCAATAAAGGTCGTGTGCCCAAGGGTCACCGGCCCCTTAGGTTTTTCGGCTTTGGGAGGGTTCTTGTTTCGCTTAATTGGTTTATTCATTCAAAAGAAACAATTATTCATTCCTACCCAAAAGAAAAGCTTATTTACCTCTACTGTGAAGCGAGCTGCGAGCAAGTATGTTTCTTGCCCAGTGCGCAGGTTCTTACCTTCTGTCTTTAATACCCAACTCTCCACGGGTAGAAGGAAATCAGCTATGCATTACTCCTGTAAAATGGCATACACTCTCCCCGGAAATGACGCCAAAATGTTGAGTTGTAAAAAGGTATCTTTTAAACACCTAATTACCCCACATTAATCATCCATCCGAGAGCGTCTTTAGCACTTTGCTTCGAACTTCCTGCACTGTGGGGGCGCCCATGAGCATTGTATCATCTACGAATTGCTGATGCGTTACTGTGGGTCCTTGGTGTACTAGTTTGATGCCTTTGAGTTGATTCTGCTGTTTTGCCTTGGCTAAGGATCTTCCTAGCCCTTTCGCCATAATGACAAAGAGAAACGGAGACAGGGGATCTCCTTGCCTTATACCTCTGGACGGAATGAAGGGTTGAAGGGGTCCTCCATTCAGTAGCATTGAAAAGAAAGCACCTGAGACCAATTCCATTATCCAATTTGTCCATTGATGACTAAATCCAAAAGCCTGGAGGATTGCTCTCATATAGTGCCAGCTGATTTTATCAAAGGCCTTTGAAAGGTCAAGCTGGATAAGCATACCTGGAGTCCTTTTTGTTTTGAGAGAATGCAACACTTCCTGAATGAGGATTATGCTGTCAGTGATCTGCCTACCTTCAACATAACCAGTTTTTTCCTGAGAAATGATTGAGGGGAGTACAGATTTAAGTCTGCTAGCCATCAGTTTGGAAAGGATTTTGTAAAGGACATTACAAAGGGCTATGGGACGAAACTTGTCGGGGGAGTCAGCCTGGTCTGATTTGGGAATTAAGGTGACGAATGTGGCATTGATGGTAGGCAAAAATTTCTTGGTTCTGTGAAAGTTCCTTACTAGGTTGAGAAGGCCAGCCTTAATAATGGGCCAGCAAGCTTTAAAGAATTCGATTGTAAAGCTGTCTGGTCTGGGAGCCTTGTTCGAGGCCATGTTGAAGATTGTTTCTTCAATCTCCTGCTCAGTGAATTCTCTTAGAAGGAGGGAGTTTTGCTCCTCTGTAACTAAGTTGGGAATGACAACGATAATTTCATTGATGGCTTGGGTTCTATCTTGAATGGGATCGCTGAGAAGAGAAGTGAAAAAAGTGTTGAGTTCAGATCCTATATGCTCCCTTCTATAAACTTGATCGCCATCAGTTTTTTTGAGGGAGAGGATGCGATTATGTGCTCTATGTTGGATGGTTGACTTATGGAAGAAACTAGTGTTGTGTTCTCCCTGTTTTAACCATTGCACCCTCGACTTCTACCTCCATAGCAGCTCTTCTTGTTTTAACCGTTCTTCCCATTGCCTTTGCAGATTTGATTCTTGAGCTATTCTTTCATCATTGGGCCCTTCTTTGATCAAAGATTGATAGAGGTTCACCATTTTTTCCTCGAGTTCTTTTTTGGCTTGAAATATGTCGCCAAAGGTGTTTTTGTTCCAGCATTTGAGATTGATTTTTATTGTTTTGAGCTTCTGCTGGAATATGTACATGATATTGTCGCTCCTTATGGTGGCTTGAGTCCACCAGCGTTGTATGTTTTGCATGAATGATGGGTGCTCTGTCAAGAAGGCTTCAAATCTGAATTGTCTGTTGTGGGGCTTATCCAAATTGGTGAAGTGAATCTACACTGGCCAGTGATCAGATCCTCTGATAGGCAGAATGTTGGCCTCCATGTCGATATTTTGCAGCAGAATGGATTCCGACATGAGGAACCTATCGAGCCTTGATGCTATATGCCTGTTTCCTCCTTGCTTATTATTCCAGGTATGCAGACCATTGACTGTGGAGATGTCAATGAGTTTGGATTCAACAATAAAGGTGTTGAATGCTTCCGAGTCCTTATCCAATCTTCGTAAGCCTCCCTTTTTTTCTGCTAGATTGGTGATCATGTTGTATTCTCCGCCTAAAATCCAGTGGTTTGCCCCATGGTGTTGTCTGACTTCGTCCAGGTCTAGCAGCATCTTCAGCTTTTCCTGGATTCGTTGGGGTCCATACACGTTGGTGATGCAGATCGATTGCCCTGAGTCTGGCATGTTGAAAATGATCGATAACGAGTGCTTGGTGGACAGAGCATTCTGCAAGAAGAATTTTCTTTTGTTCCAGAACGTGATTAACCCTCCTGCTTGACCGATAGCATCTATGCTTATGCAGTGATGACTGTTGGAAACAAGTTTTTTGAGTGTCTCTGTGCCTTTGGGAGAGCATTTTGATTCTTGAAGAAGTATGATGTCTGGGTGTAGCGAGAATAAGCGTTTTTTCGAGATCCTTCTTTTGGTGGTGCCGTTGAGCCCCCTGATGTTCCAGGTTGTGATTTTCATTGAGCTACCTTTGGAGTAGATAGGACCAAGGCCCTGATTTTTCCTTCATTGATTAGGCATCTGCCTGGTTCTTGTATTTGGTGTCTTGTGGATTTGCGCCCTCTTTTTCTTCCTGGTCCTTGTGGCTTGTATTGATCCAAATCCAGGTTGGCTTGAATACCCGTTTGGCTACTATTTCCCCATTGCCTTTTGGCTGCATTTTGGTTGATGTATTCCAGCTGCAGGTATGGCATTTCTATCTTCTATCTTCTCCAAGTGTTCTTGGGGAATGGCATCGACTCCCAGTTTGGACCATTTCTCATTGACCTTTTGGAGATCTAGATCGCCTAGGATCTCCTCCAGAGGATTGTTTGAAGTGGTTGAGGATGGCTGCTCTGTTTTCATTTCTGTGCATTGAGGAGTTTGCAGTGAGGTGTGGCTGGTATTAATCTGAATGGGAGAGGATTATGGTTTGTGTTGCGGTGCCTGGGCGTGGATTGAATCCGAGGTTGTGCTTGGGGCATTGGTTGTAATCAAAGATTGACTTAATAATGACGGATCTTGATCAGTGGGGGCCTGGGAGACTATAGGGTGCTCCAATGAGTCAAGATTGCTCAGAACTTCAAATTTGTTTTGCTGGGTCGAGGCAGTATTGGTGGGGGTTGTATTGGTGGAGGGTTTCGGAGGCTTGTTGCCTTTCTCCCCTTTGTTCTTTCTTGAGATGGAGGTGAGACCAGGTGTCAACAGGCTTGCACAATGGAATACATTTCTTTGTCATAGGGTGATGAACTTGGTCTGATGTGACCTTTCTGCAACAGCTCCTGAATCTGCCTCTTGATTTCATCATTCTCCAGAACAGAGCACCGATAGATCGGTCCATTGGGTAGCGACGCACCTGGGGTCAGATCAATCGGGTGCTTGACCTGACAGTGCAGAGGAACCCCTATGGGTGAGGTGAAGATGTCCCCGTACTCCTCCACAACCTTATCCATTTGTTGTTGTCGTGCAGAGGAGCCCTATCTGGAGGTCATGGAATTATCTTAAAGCTATTCTTGAGGTGTTTGGATTTGATTTAAGATGGATCTATTGGATAATGCCTTTTATTTCTTCTCCTAATTACTTTATTCTTCTTAACGGAGTTCCTTCAACTCCCTTTAATGCTACCTGGGGTTTAAGACAAGGGGATCCACTTTCCCCCTTCCTTTTAATTATTGCAGCAGAAGGCCTTGGTTGACATATTAAAAGTAAGATCCAAGGAGGTCAACTTAAAGGCCTTAATCTTTGGGGGGCAGGTTTAAAACTTTCGCACCAACAGTTTGCAGATGACATTATGCTCTTCTATCAAGCCACTCTAAAAGAATCTAAGGAAATTCTATCCATTCTTAAAGATTTCATGGAAGCCTCTGGAACTCTTATCAATAATGACAAATAAAATATGTTTATATTTAATACTAATATTCTCTCCCAAAGATTCCTATTGCCTACCTTGGGATTCAACATCGGATCCTTCCCTATGAAATATTTAGGAATCCCTCTCAATCTAAATTCTCTTCGGGTCTCTGGGTGGAAATATCTCATTAATCGCATATAAGCTCGACTTCAAATTTGGGCATTTCAGGTGCTTAATGCTCTAAGTTGATTTGCTATGTTAAGAACAGTCTTACAATCCATTCCCATCTATCAACTCTCTGGATTGGAAATGCCTAAAATCTGTTGTAATGATATGGATAAGACGTTTAAAAACATCTTATGGCAAGGATCTCAACAAGCTTGTAAATGGGCTCTCCTTTCATGGGATAAGCTTACGAAAATAAAAAGGACCAGAGGCTTGGGGTTAAGAGATCCATATTTGCTAAATCAAGTTATGGGAGCTAATCTCTGGTAAATATGGATACAATGGGGTAGAGATCTGTGGAAAATAATCTCAGAATAGAAGAATGAAATTTCCTTAACTATTGTAAGGAAATTAAAAGTTCAAATGACCCCTAAAGGATCCATTATTTGAAACTTGATAGCACTAAATAGATATCTCATCTGAGAACACAATTTTTGGGAAATTAGAGGAGGCGACATTGCCCAGTTTTGGGAGGAATCATGACAACAACAGGAGAAAATATTCAGTGAAATTGATTTAGGGGAGATTTTCCTATTCACTAACAGGCCGAATACTAAGACAATAGCACAATTTTTGGATGAAGGAACAGAGCTTCAATGGCGAAAATGGAAGCTAAAAGACCAGTGGAAGAATGCTCCAGAAACTTGTCAATGGGAAAACTATGTGAAAGAACTTAAATCTAGAAAACTAGCAATAGCAACACGAGAGGATATACTCATATGGGGGTATTGCACGAAAGGCATGTTCACAATACAAGAAGGCCATTACATAAAATCAAATAAAATTCATAATGTAGTTGTACCACTTTGGAAAAAAAATATGGTCGGAAAAACAATGGCCGAAAATTGAATACTTTTTGTGGCTACTTAGTCATGGAAAGATTCTTATCTAGGATCAGCTGCATAAGAAAGGAATGCATGGCCGACTGACATATACTATGTGTAAGAAGAATGTAGAAACATTGGAACACCTATTGAATAACTTCTTTGTCGCTGAGACCTTGTGGAAAAAACTTTCGTCCCTCTTTCAATAAACAAATAGGGACAACAAGAGCCTCAGGCATACAATTGAAGTCTGGAGAAAAGGAGGGTATAAAAGCCTTGTTCTTAACATAGTGTGGGGACTCTTTATGGGATTTCTCATATGGGTCGCCTGGAAAGAAAGAAATTGGAGAACATTCAGAGATGAGTATCGACAAATTGAAGAGATATGGAAAGTGGTTCTCGAGAATATCAAAGAAATTGTCCTCACCGAGAAATGGCATGAAGATGACTAGAAAGCTAATGGGCATGAGGATAGGATTTTAGCTATGCTTAACTTGAAACCCCAAATGCTCGCCCCAGCCTCATGGAAACAAAAACCTTTGGGAAGAAATTCGCACGATCCCAAGATTCCTTTGGGAAGCTTGGAATCTCCACCCGATTACACCATAAGAATCCAAAGCCCATAATGCCTCCACATGAAATCAGGTAGGAATCCATAGTGCACTACACTTCCACCTAATAAATTTCCTAGGAATCCAAATTCCACCCAAAGGATCTCCACCTTTGAAAACCAAGAGAAGTTCCAGAGTAACCAACATCTCCACTTGTGCAGGAATCAACAAATCACCCTACCTTATTAACGTGGTTGTTTTTACTTTTTGCAATGTTTCCAGACTAGTTGAGAGTGTGCACTAACAATGCTTCCACACACTCTTAATGCATAGTTGTCATCACTACGATGTGATTATTATGTCATTGACTTCCCTTTTCTACGAATAATGCTTGAATGCATCAATCATTGAATGACTCCCCTTGAGAGAGTGTGTGCTCTCATCTCCCAACTGTGTTGACTAGCGTCTACCATTCCACATGACCGAATTTTCCTTTATTTCTCTATTCCCATAAAACATTGTCAATTCTTATTACAATGTGGAAATGATGTGGGTGACCGAATTTTCCTTTATTTCTCTATTTCCCATACATCATCATCAATAATGAGTACAACGTGAAAAGGACATGGGTGGGAATAATTGCAACATTCAATACTTTCCCTACTTCCCCAAGCCATTCTATACTTTCCCTACTTGCCCAAGCCATTCTGAAGGAGCTTCCTCCTAGAGCTATAAATCTTTGTCCTTTCTCACAATCTAGTCATTTCATTTTATCACATTCAATTGCAATTACCGATGAAAATATTTAGATGAGGGAGCAACTAAAAAGTGTTCACACATCCATAAAATCTTTTAATATTTAGGATTAAATAATATTAACAAATATTTAAAAATATTTTAATGCAAAAAATAACAAAAAGCATTTTAATATCTAAAATGTAGTGCATAAATAAAATACATTAATATACATATTATGCATTTTATTTTAATGTTAAATATATATTATTTCCAAAATAAATTATATATGTACTAAATGAATTTGATGCTCAATTTCTAACTTGCAATACACACAAATGCATGTATATGAATTTGAACACACAAATAAATGTATATGAAGTCAACCGTCAAAAGAATGCAAATCCCATAAACTAGAGGTTAACCTAATTCAGAAAATGAGCAATGAGAATAAGTGAGGTTGATGTTCTTAGAAAGAGGCCCATCCCTTTCCGTGCAAGATCTACACAATCCCGTAGGAATAGAAAATCCAATATCAATCTAACCGGTGACCCTTGAGTTTATCGATTCCTCCAAAAAGATGTTGATGCCACTTGTTAAATATGAAGCCTTCTTAATGAAAGAGAAATTTGAGCTTCTTGTAGTCGTGATTTATACAATCACAATGGAATCGACCATCAAATTTCTTCATAACTGACCACCTCTCACTTTTACAAATCCCTAAAGAGAATTATGGTGCCTTTTTATTTTATATTACCATAGGAGAATATCAAGAACGAGCAATCAATTTGAGGACTTTAACAAAGCAACAAGGCATATTTTAAGGCCCCAAGACTTCATGGGCGCGTTCGGTGGGACGGGCGCGCCGATTGGGCGTTTGGACGAGTTCGGGCGCTGTGCGACGCAACGGGCGGCACGTCGCACCGTTGGAGAGGCACGGGCGTGCACGTAGCGAGGCGAGTCACGAGGGCGAGTTGGAGGAGAAGCGCGTCGAGTTAAACCAACACGGCGTTGGCAAGACGTTTATACCACAACGGGCGCCCCTTGGGCGAGCGAGCCGATGGGCAAGTCGGTGGGTCGGCCGGCGCGTTGGGCGTGAGCAACACCACACTTCGTGGGCGAGCAACCAAACGTGGGGGTCGGCTCGGGTCGGCTGAGCGCCCCATACCCCACGACGCGATGTTTCGTGGGCGGATGAATAAACGGGCGGGTCGGCTCATGGCAAACGAGAAACCACACTTCACTTGGACGTGCGTATATATATGATGGTGTGATGGAGAGTGGAGGCATCAAGCGAAAAGCGAAGATCAATCAATGAACAACATCAAGGGAGTTTCACCACGAGTTGCCAACAACTCGTTTGTGGAAGAAACGGCGAAGGCACGACAACGAACGGGCGTTGGTCGAGTCGGGTCGAGCTCGTGCACGTCGCACCACAGGCCGCACCGTAGTTCTGGTCGGGTCGGGTCGGGCGCAGCCGCACGACGGTCGGGTCGAGTCGGGTCGGTTCTGGGCGCCGAGTAATGGCAGGGGCCCAGCACTAAAAACGTGATTTCGGGAGCGTCGGGTATCGGATTGAGGTGCCGTAAATTAAAAAAGGTGCGTATTTACAAAACACATCCAACCATATGGGTGAGGGATAGATTGGACACACGGTCAGCTCAGAAAACGCTCTGCATTGATTTGGAGCAACCACTGGGTGACCCAAGTGACCAGCACTTGGGCAGTTTTGGGGCAGCACTTCCGAAGGTGAACTTGATGATTGTAAATGGTTGTAAAAGTTTTTTGTAAGCTAGTTTGATGATTGGTAAGCCTTAGAGCTTGAACAAAAGGCAAATAGCCTGGCCAAGGAGCAAAAGTGGTTTTTGCTGGATTGGACATTGTAATCATATTTTTATGAAACATAATATCTGGGCGGACTCATTTTAAAAGGGAGTTGCCCCTCCCTTGTATGTATGGGCGTACTTGTGGATTGATATTGATTTTTATGTTTTATTCCGCACATTGAAAGAACATTTGTAATATAACTAACGAATGTTGCTATAGGCGTAGTCTGGGTACTTGAGTATTTAGAAAAAGAAAAAGTACGGCAGTGCCGCACCTGCCTACAAGACGTGGTTGGAAGACACCCGTGGTGTAGGGGCGTGACACATATCAATAGTGGGTAACATGAGTTTCATTAAAAGTGATACAAATCACGTTATAATTGGATTTGACAAGTGTCAACTTTTTTCATTTTATCATGCTTAGGTTGTTGCATGCGTGCATAATAATTTGTTTAGTTTTGTTCTCTCTTACCTCTTCAACGAGAATACTAATCACATTCTAGACTCTCGGCCAAGAGTTTAGAAAACTCTCGGCCAAGAGTTTTCTAAACTCTCGGAAAACTCTCGGCGTGAAAACTCTCGTCCAAGAGTTTTTTAACTTTCAGTCCAGAGTTTGCCCGCGCAATAAATTTAACTCTAGGCGGGTTAAACTAGTTTTAAATTTCTCGGTCGAGAGTTTGAGAAATTTCTCGTCCGAGAGATTATCTCGTTCAAGAGTTTCTAGTCAACGAAAAACACAGAGAATTCTGTAGTTTTCAGGAACCTGCAACTTTGGAGGGGCAGAACACCTACAAAAAAAACAATTATATGTCGGACAAAGTACCATTAGATTCATCTCTAAATCTATTTTCTGATGATATGAGATTTGTGGAGTTTCATTAAAAAAATCAATTTTTTATTAATTTTTTACTAAACTGTGTCACTGTGGAATTTCATTGTTCAAAAAATTGCACTGAATGAAAATTCAATAACTTTCAAATGAGGACACCAAAAAATTCAAAAAAATCATACTGCACTTCCTCTCCCTGTCTACTTCAAAAGGGTACTCTCATTTTTCTTATTGACGATCACATTGAAAAGAAAATCAAATGATGATAAAATGTACTGAAACATCATTGTTTTTTTGTCTTCGTCCATTTCAAAAAATAATAAAAAATAGTGATTTAATCCGAAAATTACCGAAAAATAGTTTGTGCACTAGTGCAATATATGCAGATTATGATGCTATGGTTTTTTTCCAAAAAATGAATAACCTTCCCTAAACAAAGTAAAGGATGATAAAGTGACTATTTATGTTTGCCTGAAAATTTCAAGTATATGCAGTTAGTAAACAAGAAATTTACCCCTCTATATGTCAATATTTTTTTTTTTTTTTAAATATGGGTATGGAGATAAGACAATTCTCTACAATTCTTGTTTTTATGTCAAAGCATAGTTTGCAATAAAAATTATGATAGTTTAGTGGAGTTGAAGTTGAAAAAAAATCGTGTGCAGAAAATGCAGGCACTTTGCAATCAGCCAAAAAGGGCAGTAAGCCAACTTCACATTTTCACCCTTAGGCACCTTCCAATCATTTCTCCAAATATGAGGTTAGTTGATTATCCATAAGATCATTTTCAAAACTCAGATCTCAGAACAGGGGTGCTAAACTTTGAAACCACGTAGAAACTTAACAGGTAAAAGCTCACACCTTGTTGATTTCCCTTGTCCCTAGGTGATCATTGTCTTAATATTCTTTAATAAAATAACTTTGCAATAAACTACGTAGCTGAAAATAGTAAATAAGAAGAAGCATAAAATAATCTCGTACATATGCACATGTGTAATTTTCTCCGTCAAATCGCTATCATTCAACTAATTAATGTCATAAGCAATCTACACAGCCTACTAAACTAGTAGTTGCATGGTAAACAACCACCCCAACTTGAGTTGTATGGCCTACTAGAGAGGTACAACGGCAGGGAACTAAGCAAACACCCAATTTGTTGTTATATACCTTGTTGTATGGTTGTATGACTTGTGATTCAATCTAGTATGACAATTGTGATTTTAATTGTATGGTTGTGAGTATTTGTTGTACAACCCGTGTATGGTAATGCTTCTCAGCTAATGCGCTTTTCCCTTGTTCCCTCTCCAAATGGATGTCCCGTCCGATAAGAATTGTGTTTGAACCTATTTTAATTATCTTTTTACTTTTCATCGAAATTTACAGTTTACTGCAAACTCGAAGCCATAGTTTACCAAAACCCCGACCTCTTGGTAGATGTCCGATTAACATTAATCTTATAGTCTAAGTCATTAATGCACTAAATATTCTTTAAACTTAACATTCAAATATATAAGACGCGACACGTTCACCCTAAACATATGTGGAAGTTCTTGTCCAAGCTATATTTCTCAACATAGATAGATCCAATATAAACTCGCTCTTTGTCCGAAGAACCTGTATCACTTAGGGTTGCTTGATAACCATTTCTTCACTTCAAGAATCTCTTTTCCCACTACCTTGACGTCGTGATATTAGGCTTCCAGTTTCCTTGTGCTTAAGGCTGACTTACAAGGGTCGCCCTCTAAGTATCGTTGACTCATCGATAGGATATCATTTGCTATGCATTGGACCATTAAGTGAAAGTATTTTAACTCTAACAGAGGATTCGTTTTGTTGCCTGCACACATCCTTGGTGAATCGGGATAGCTCTAGCTCTAGATTGAACTCTACCCAGAAGTCAACTATAAGAGCCGTTGCTAGTGCTACCCTTCTGCCGCAGCTTGACATTCTCTCTTCTTTTCTTGCATTTATACTTTCTTGGACTGTTTCTCTTTTATGTGTTTTTGGTAGAGCTCGCTTAAGTGGACACTAGTTAAATTCTTATCTCGCTTTACATTGTCCCTAGAATTAAGTGAAAGGACACATTGGCTTTACACCGGATGTGTAATATCCCCGGGGGACACTCTTGTGGTTGAAAAGAGTCACGGCAAGATTTGTATTCTAACTAGTATCATGCGGAAGGTTCTTCAATTTTTGCAAATGGAGACAATATTGAATATACAAATAAGTATAAATCCGTATTTAATTCCACCAACTCATATGAAACCAAATAATCCAAATAGCATAGTCAAGAAAACCCATAGCTCCTTCCGGTGAAATTTTCTAATAATACGCCTTTAGATACATCAAATTGCGATGCATCAACAAACCCTATTATCCTAATACTTTAACCGACTCAGAACCACTTTCTAGAACCGCATTTACCTTCATAATTGGTGCCTGGCTTGAAAATGACTTGCCCCATGAGTCGAAGTATCTGAGCAACTCAAATAATATTAATTATCATTTAAATATCACGAACATTTGCCATCTCCATGGATTGAAATACGAAAGCCTCTGGAAAATGGTCGCATCATAATAACATTAGTTGTGTGCACGCAACAACCTTCCACCCTTGGGAATTCGGCATCTCGCTTAATCAATGCATCACTTTTATTTTCTTATTAAATCAACCATATCTCTCATATAACTCATTGATAAATATAAAATAATGTATCTCTAATATAATCTATCGAGATTTGAAATAATATATCTAAGTCAAAATATGGTGGTGATGTGAATATTGTAGGTTTCCTGAGATATTTAAGTTAATATCAACTAAAATTGATTCAATTTGTACCCTAAAACTACTCTTGATTTCCGTGTCCCGTACACATTCTCAAAACAGTAAGGAACTACGTTGACAAAGACAATGTCTTTTATCACTCGTTTCAACGCACAAGAAGACAGAGGAACTTTTCATGCGAGTGAACCCCCAACAAATCTACAATGGTCAGATCAAAGATTATGCGCTGAGGTAAATTCCATGGATTTGTGTCCTCCTGGGCTCAACATCTTTTCTCGTTTCTCGTTTTTTAGCGAGCGCAGGATAGCTTCATGCTCTCTCTCAGACAATATACAATTTGAAAAGTTAGTTTGATCTAGGGGTGTAATCCACGCCTTTCTTGTTTGCAAAATAATTTTTTTATATGAATTGTAATGATAAAAAATAATATACATTTGTCAAAAATATGAAAATCCCACATCATTCTTGCCTTAATTATATTTTAGGAAAATTATGCTTCAAAATTTTGTATCCGCTCAAATTAAATTAGATTCGCACATGATCTAACACTATTATGATATTTACAATAACAATAGACCGAACTGGATTTAATAAGACTCGAACATTAAAATTTGGAACTTACCCTCGCCTGTTGAAGAGCTGGGCTTTCCGAGAGATATTGAACAAATCCATGGTCATTAGGATAGCAACATATCCTCAAGAAATGCAAAGAGGACTGACAAGATTACTCAAACTCCTCGTCGCCATGACCGCTTGATACTCTAGCACTTTATCTATAGTCCGTGTTAAGAATTCTCTTCCCGTACTTTTTCTCGTAAATAATATTCTTAGAGTCCCGGGCTTAAAGGATCCGCTGCAATATTACACGAAGTATTAAATCATATATATTTATAAAGATTTGAATTTTGAATATATAGTCTAAATAATATTTTATAAGCGTCTGATAGTTTGACTATATGGTTTACACAATATTAAATATATAACATAGTTTGACTATATGGTAATTTATATAATAATATTATATAACATAGAGATATGATAAATAATATTTATTTATTATAACTAAATAACAAACGAAACTCGTAAAGATAGTTTTATTTTTCAAATGATTTATAAAATTTTGTATAAAGATTTCATATATAAACTTTTCGAAATCGATTTGGGTTCGGTGTGACCTTCAAACACTTTATAAAAGTAGTTCCAGTAGTTTGTTAGCAATCGTGCACAAAATTCTAACATAAATTCTTCAAACCTCTCCATGAGTATCTTCGATTCTCATAGCCTCCGAGCTAAAAACCAATGAGAGTTTTAAGCCCATCAACATGATAAATGTTATCTGGCCAAACAAAGGAAACCTTAATGAGCTATTGTGTAATCTAATCAGCTTTCTGTAATTAGAATTAAAGAACCATGGAAACTAAAAACGGGAGAATATTTAAGAATCAACTATTTGACCTTTTCTTTAAGATCAAATTCTTCAATACGAAATCTAAAAAAATCCTTAATATTCCCGGAATCTTAAATCGCACAATGTTTGATTGCAAATTTTAGAAATAGCAACTTGCACTAAATTTTCAAAATATCAAAATAACAAACAATAACACTTACGTTGAAAACACTTTAAGTTTATAATGCCACCGCTCCCATTTGCTAAGGTTTCTAATAATCATGCCTCCACATCCTAAAATAATCCATCTCGATTTTCAAAGCCCACTAGATTTCTAAGCTCAATCAAAAGCTGCCAGGTATTGATTCGTGAGTTTGAGAGAGTTTGGAGAATGTAATACTTTCCTACTATGTTCACACACGGATAGTTTTATTTAAATAATCAGTTCCTCATTTTGGAAAACGAACTCGATTGCTTTCACTCGTCGTTATGATAGTAGGTTGTCAAATATGTGTTTACCTTGAATACATGTCCATACCTGTCGTCTTCCATTTGGGAAGCCTGATCAAATTCAAAACTATACAAAAGTCGAGGCAATCGCTACCCATTGCTAAGATTGCTAACAATTCTTAAACATCTAACTATCTTCATACAGATAATTGTCATATTGATTCCCCCCGTATTCGTAATTAGCATGCCCATGAATGGACCAAATGGAAACCAAGATTGAGTTACTTAGTTCCAACAAATCCATTCATGATTCAGTGTACTTTAGGTAGTCATTATCCATTTTTTCCGAGTTTGTTGTCCTAAATTGGTATTAGGTATTAGCTAAGTCCACTAACAACATTTATCAGAGTTATTATGAAGAATCAAGGTAAATAATCTCTTTACAAACTATAACATAAATTTTAACTTATCATAACCACCCCTCCTCACTACATGACTTACACTCACTTGACATTATCTTCGTAGGGCCATCCTTATCTATTGCCAAGGATAAAAACTATCAACTCGGTGGGTTCAGCCATATCCTCGCTATACATATTTCTTTGAGGTATAAGATAATAAATGAGATTTGGCAAGATATGTTCATCTTTAACTTAAATTTATATACCCACCTTTAGTAACTTAAATTATTATCTATTGCCAAGGCTAAAAACCATTATCAAAGATAATAAATGCACTTATATTATACATCCACTTTAAATTTAAATTGCGTAATCCGATCAGAACCATACTACCTAACCACATTTAATTATATGTTGCTGACACAAAGAATCCTTAACTAATTCACACTACCCACCACATTTAATTATGTATCACAAGGCTAAAGAATCTTTTTAAATATCCTACTATCCGTTTAATGACTCTGCAGTAACAATCAGAAATGAAAAGTTGAACGCAGAACACAGCCATCAGTCCCAACCTACTATTCATTATTCTCTGGACCCTTGCCACCACCATTATCTATCTCCCATTGGTCCCTCCTCATTCAAAACCGACATGAACTATACCCATAGATGATCGCATTAAAACCATGCATGTGATGGTTGGTTCCAAATGTATCCCCGCCTAATCATGGTTCCCCGCTTCTTTCGCAGTAACCACCATTAAGAATGCCCAATACCGAAGAATGCTAATACCCTGAAACCATTGACAACAATTCATACAACAAGAAAGCCCAAGCCCCTCCCTAATTTTATTTGCAATCACCTTGCCGAGCCGTAGATCAAAGGCAAAACGAGAACAACAAATACTAAAAAAACATTTAACGTAAGTTTGATATTTATACTCTAGATCCTTTTCATGAAGAAAGGTCCAATGGTGGGAGTCGCGGCAGTGAGTAACTATTGTAAAAGTTCAACAAAAGGCACCCATACCGCCAGAGGAAGGGAGCGCCCATTTCCCTGACAAACCATCACCTCTGCCTTTAAGGAAGTAGGAGAAATACAAACCAAAATTACAAAAAGCAAATGCGATCCTACGAAATACTTCTCCCCACATGTTTGCTAGATTCCGACTCCGTGATATTCTCGATTTCTCGCTTCTTCTCTCCAATAATTGGTCTTACACTGTGGTTATGTTAGACAAATCTGAGCGGTACGCCTTTGACAGAGCGAGGGTGAACTTGCAAATAAATTAATCACATCATATGTATACCTTTTGTCACTATCCCGAGTTGCTTGAGAAAACAGACCAATCCAAACACGGAGTTGACTTTAGGAACAGGATGGATCGTGTATGGCAACATCGTGTTCCTCAGAGAGTATCGACGGGTTTGGAGTAAAGTTGAAGCACTGTGGAAAATCCATGAAGACCTTAAAATCCAAAGAGTTAACCTTCCCTTAGAAACAATGCCACCTCATTTCATCCGTGTTATTTTGCATTGAATTCCAAAGAATAGAATAAAAACAACTCCCCGTGCAACATTCGTGATCATAATCCGGGACTTCATTTGTCTCGTTTTTCTTAAGTGATCCTTATATCCGATAATAAGGCGTTCACTTATATTAAATCAAATATGTAATAATAATTATTTTCGTCGCTTTAAGTCAAACCTTCCTAAGCAACTTCCTAGACAAAATAAAGATTGTTGCTATTCACTTTCCAGCTTCAATAAAGGTAATCTAGGGGCGACATAAAACACAGATGCAAGAAGCTTTAAGATGAAGAATTTAATTGGAGTGGAAGGCAACAACCCTTCCACAAATGTGATAATGCATTTCTTAGAAATGTGAGCTATGCTCCAAAACTTTGAGCTCGCCCATGCTTCCCGGTCTCTTCACCCCAAACTAGATCTCAGGAGGGACCTCGGTGCCACAAACATTTCTTCTGTGTCGATAAAACTCCGCCGACCTCAACAACTCAAGAATGATGAATTTACGTTACGTGATCAGTCAGCTGCCATAAAGACTTCTTCCGGGGGACAATCATAACCTTTAAGCTTTTCAAGCACAAAGGTTTCCTTTGGAGATCTCACGTCTAAAATTCCTCAAACTTCCCCGTTCTAGTATTTGAAGATGGGCCGCTCGCATTTGGCTCTGAAGGCTAGGCCGCCCCAAAGATTTTACCCTTCAAACAATTTCGCTTCACACAGTTCCCAAGGTGGGCCACATGCCTCTATAGGCTTTCGTGCTTACGTCGGTCGCCCGTACCCTCACTTGCCGACCTCACCGTCCCCGGAAATGCTCAACAGCTCGCGCTCGCCGCGCATTAGCCCTTGCAATCTGGCCGCAGCGCGTACTTGCTTGCGCCTCTAGTCTTACTAAATTCAAAGATTAAATCATTGTGAGCTTTGTTCTAATCCAGCCCTTTAGAACCTCTTCCTTTCTACATCTTCTGTCAGCATTTCTAGTTGTTTTTTTTTTAACTCGTGGCACTCTTTTGCACCCTATAAAGCTCACCCTCAACATGAACAACCGATGTTTCTACATGTTCAAAATTTGTGCTTTTCTATTCCTCTAAACACTGTAACCTGCCCATCATCTAAATGTGCTTGCATATGTCTATTTAGGTCTGCTTTAGATCATAGCCTTTCCAGATGATCATGTGCTTGGGAGTGGACCATTGTTTTTGTTTTTCGCATGGCCGGTGTTGTGAGATCTTCAGTATGAATTTGAGAACAAATTGATGGAACATATGGAAGCCTTACTTTATCAACTGGTTTCTATCTCATATGATCCCTTAAAAATAATATATATCATAATTTACATACTAAGCTAAATTTAGCTAATTGATATTTTTTAGATATTTAAAAATGAAGGCATATTTAATTAAAATTTCAATAATAAATGAATGATATTAACTAAAAATTTACCATTTCTAACCATAAATTATATGTTTTTTTTCATTGAATTTTTGTCTATATTTTATATATATTACTAAAACTAATAAGAACTTATAATGTTACATTGAATACTCCAAAAAAAACAAAAAAATAAATCCTGCCGATGCCAGTTCCAAAGCCATTGAATTTGCAAATAAAATCTAATCTGCCACATAGTGGTATTTATGAAAAGAATTGACCATAAAGTCCGAAAAATCTTGCCTTATTCATATGCCGTTCCAAAGATTCGAATCCCTCCGGTAGCATGAGGGTCAAGCAACCGCAACCGCAACGAGATGCAAAATCTTAGGCATAGGCCAAACACATGCCTCCTGTGCCATGACCCACTGTAACCACCCGTGTGTTGTTGAATATGACAAAGAGTCAAAATTTCATCACATTTCAAACCGAATTCAGCTTGTGATTTTAATCAGGATTATACCCTTTCGATTCTCGAAACCGACCCAGTGGCCCTAGAAGGGGCTCACGTATTTATTGTAAGGAGAGGTGTTGTAGAGATTTTCTATAATACCACCCCCGTCTATAATTAAAGTTTGTAATTGAGATTTCCAAAATTTTTTCACAAAAATCTCAAAATTCCATTATTTTCTAAAAGAAATTGTAACATGAATACACTTGCGAAATTGCATCCTTGTTAAAACTATAGATTTGGATCATGGTGGTGTTAAGCTTTCACTATCGAAGAGGGCTTTATAAAAATTCAATTTTATAAAGGTAACTCATCAGCTTGTGGCTTCAAAATTATAATGAGTTCTCAAGATGGCTTCAGTAAATTCGAAGGTTTTTCATTTAGGTGGTGTATCGAATAAAGTCATGTTTTTGCGTAGGTCACTGTGAATGAGGCTCATTAGGTAATTCTTCATTAATTTCACCTCGTTAGGCCATGGATAGGGCTTATATTTTCACACGCTCACTCTCTGTACCCACTGGAGTAATAACCTAATGTTCTTCAAGAACATGCAGTCATAAGGGGCACTATGTGGTAAAACAGTTAGACCGCAGATGGAAATCAGAACTAGTGTAATTTTCTTATTATTTTATACTTCAGAAATAATCCACTCAGCTTTAACCAACAGTATCTAGGTCAATCCTTTGGAGTAATGCAAAGCACATTCATGAATCCAATCACAATGACAGTTAATATAGACCGTTCTCTGTTACTATGACATGGAGAAGACTGCTCAAAAGTAACGCTCTTGGGTTCAGCACTCAAAAGTCTCTACAACGAAATCGAAATCACAAACATCTCTACAAAGAGTGTCAAAGCTGTTTCTGCTAGAGAATATTTCATTTCCATCTCTTCGATGACAAGTGGAAGCGGAGAGAATTCCATCCTAAGCTACTGTCACAACAATGGAAGTAGTGGGAACTTGCAGCCACTGTCAAACAACCTATAAGGTTATGGAACACCCAGAACTTGGGTATCCCTCTGTCAGCATTTTTGTGTTTCTCGTTACCCCATCCACATTTCTTTCTATTTAAATAAATATAAAGAGTATCTACTTCCGGGAAAGTGAAGACTTTAAAAACTTCCATGTGAAAATTAACAATCTCAGAATGGCAAGCATGAATAAGAGGAAAGTTAAGAGACCGAGAAATGCGCTGATTTTCACAAAGTTGTGTCTCGATTCTAAAATTATAGTCACATAAAGACTTTCTTAGGTGCATTAAATCGAAGCCCACTTCATACAATGATGTTGAAGGCTTCATCGATTCAACATTGTTATAATGTTAAAAATTTTATTTGAAAACGTGTCTTATAACCGTAAATTTCTTCTCTCATAGCTAATGTTCCAAAGAAAAGTGCACCTTAACTATGCTTAAGTTGTTATGTTTGTATATTTTTTTACTCATACTTCCTGGGTTATGTATGTAACAGTTGGATGACATATTCACAACTCACCAACAGAAATAGGAAAGCATAAAACCTCCCATGTGTGTCATGTAACATTTTTATAACCCACCGTACAAAATAACAAAAGCACTAAGAATCTTATCTAGAAGAAAACCCGAAGAATATTTTTTTATTTATTGAAGGAAAACAGGTCCTACCACAATCGCAGGAAGAATCCACAAGTTAAGCAAAGGAATAGGTTTTCTCACCATATTGAAGGAAAATGAAGTTCGCCAGTGCCCACAAAATCACCCAGCTTAACGAACTGCGTTAACATAGGAATATGTTTTTTCCGGGGGCTGAAACCTGCATGCAAGATGAGAAGGCAGTGTGTCAAGAAGATGGAAACTTTGTCAGTAGCGCAGTTAAGATATGTTCCCTCTCACGCCAGCTAAAAAGCAAAGCAAAATTTTTAGAATGCTAAAAAAATAAATTAATTAAAATAATAAAAATTTAATGTAAGTTAAATCCATGCGGCATTTAAAAGTTGTTCTAGCTTCAAATATAAATAAAAATTGAATGACATATAAATAGAACATTTTCAATTTTATAAACATTATTCATTAATAAAAATTAAGTATTGTGTCAGCCTCATCCAATGTAATAATTCAAAGGCATCCCGTTGATCATGTGAAAAGTTTTAATTAATAATTATAATCTAGTCATGAAGAATCAAATGCAATGTTCTTTATGTCTGTGGATTCATCACATAGAAGAGCGGGAGATAACTTCAATAAATATATTTTCATGTCTTTATAATACAATGTATTGGATTATCTAGTGTATTTTGTTAGATTCAGTTTTTTCAGCAAGATATGGGGCTGTACTTTTAAAAACATTACAAGACCAATCAAGCACTTCATGTGGTTATAATATGAGTAACTTTTGGGCACAAGAAACTCATTTATTCAAGTGTCAATAGTCCTTGGCTTTAATGAGCTGGATGTCATAGGCAGGATGGCAAAAAAATAAACCTACTACTACTCCAAAGAGAATAAGTTCATTTCCAAAAAGAAAATTTCATGAAGAAAGGTCCATCCTCACTTATAAATTCACTCAACTTAACCATTAAATGAATGAAGTACTACTTATATAAAGGAGAGACAAACATGCATATGATACATTCACTACTCTTTATTCCAACCTCTTCTAACAATAACAAAGTCAATACATTGTATAACCTCGATTTTGGAAAATATCTGCTTATTTGATTTAAAAACAAAGAAACAGAAGAGGAAAGACACAACAAATACATGAAACACAAACTGCTTAAAATTTAGTCTTTGATGAAAGAATAGAAATTAAACCACATGTGAAGAACACCAACCTTCAAACAATAATATTAATTTTTCTCAATTTTTTGAAATGTAGCCATTTGTGTCTATGTTAGTTTAAATTATATTTTTCAACCATTTAATATACACATATGTTTTTTTGTTTTTATTTGTAATTTTAATGTTTTAACAAAAGCTAGAACTTAAATAAAGAATAAGTCATAAACCCAAAGACTTTATTCTTCAGTGTCATCAGTAGTCTTAAAGGACAAATTCATGGTGTGATTAAAGCTCCATCACATTTTTACTCAAACAAAACCAAATAACCTAACTTGGCAGTTATTATTGATTGGATTTGGAGGAGCGATCTTAAGCCCAAGTTTATTCTATAAACCCTTCTTCAATAGATTATGATGATTATGCATATGACATTGTATGGTTTTGTGCTGCCAATGCATAAGAGCAGGGGATTGTAAGCAGAAAATTCCTTGGTGAGTGTTTTTTCATCTTTTACCTTGAAATAGCCTGTGCCTTCTTTACATACAAATAACATGGTTTCTTCCTTACAATGTGCTATGGTGCTGTCACCTTGATCTGCTACATGGAAATTGATGTGATGGAAATCAGCCATATCTTTGAAATTCCACCAAATCCTATTGGGGAGAGATATGGGGATTATGAGGATCTAATTTTTGGAAGAAAAAGGGTTAACTTGACTTTCTTTGCATCATTAGGTGTACATTAGTACTTTAAATGAAATTATTTATCAAATTTAGCTCGATTATTTGAAGTTGATGTTGGAAAATGCAAACACATACTCAAATTGATTATGGGAAATATAAGGGGCGCATTAAACCGGAGCTAGAGAAATACTCTCACCGTGGTTTTTACTAGCATATACATTGAATTTTATCTTTGAGAATGTCTCCATAGTTTTTTTGTCTTCATGTCTCTACTCGTATTCTGGTGACACAATTCTCCTCCTAAAAGGAGGATTCACGACAAATTTGGTTTGGATTTGATTGTATTAGCATCCAAGGAAATTGGATAACAAGACATTGGTTGGATTAGGGAAATTCCGTTTGGAATTTCGCTAAAAATTGAAGAAGCTGCTGAAGCGCGTATATATATCACATATCCGTACAGTGTGTATACATACAATTGTGAAAATTCAAATTTTCAATTTAATCAAGGAAAAATAAATTATAATTTATTGCTACATTTTCGTACTCCCATCAACAAGAAAGTAGATTATCAACCACCCCTATCTTGAACGTATGGAACTCGAACTTCCTATTGGCCAGCCAGTTTGTCAAATGTTAAGATATTGTCCTTTGTCGTAATGTACCAACATTATCTCGCTCTCGCATTACAACTCGTAAATGGTGATACCATATACCTATATGCTTGGATTGATCATGAAATATAGACTTAGAGAGAGCTTGATGTAACTCTCATTATCACAGATCACAGTTGGATCCACCATCTAACCAAACAATCCAACAAGTATCTTATCATCCATATCGCCCACATGATGCTTGACACCTGCAACACACATATTTGGATTCATACAATTTGTTGAACAAAACGAGGTCTCAACACTAAAAATTCACCCTATTTACTCTTTCATTTGATGGACTTTGCACCCACCTTGCATCTCTGAAGCCACACAACTTCACTCCCTCTATACCATAGTCCAAATTGGGTGTTCCTTCCGAGATATCGTAGAACATACTTAGTCGCCTTCCAACAATTTGGTTGGCTCAACTCCCATTACAGATCCATGACAATGTTTGTTAGATCTATGACGCAAAGTTAAAAACAGCAAATAGGTGACTATAAAGACACCTCCACTTACTAACAAAGATAGATTCTCTCTCCACTAAATTTGTTGTAGAATCTAGAGAAAATGAAACTATGTTAAATGTTAAAATTAAAACACTCCTCACACCAAGGAGATGACTTGCTGCAATTCTCTCGCTATTGATGACATTACCTATGCACCATCGAGAATTCTAGACTGAAGGTGGGGAAGCATGCTAGAGATTCAAAGATAATTGGTTATAAACTTTGAAGTGATGGACATGGATAACTATCCCATAATTTAATGAGCAGTATTTGATCAAAGTCTCAAGAGCAACAAATATTTGGGTTAATTATCGCAGGAGTTAGAATATTGAGATTGTGTAGAGTTGAACTAGTTCTTTAAAACCAAGGGAAGAAGAGCAAAGATAAGAACAAAGTAGCTTTATAAAAGGTCAAGTTAAGGAGATCAAAGGATACAAATAATTTTTTGGTGGAAGAGGATTATGTGCCTTTTATTTCTCCAAATCATGGAAGTGCAAAGGCTAGAACATGGAAGTGACCTAGAATGGATTGAATGATATTGAGTAACTTATGAATAAGGTGTGATGGAGGAAGCACATGCATTAAAGAGGGCAAAATAGATTTTAATCAAAATGAAATAATGAAGTGGTGGATGAATACAACAAATTTGGCTTGCTGTGGGTTATCCAAGCTAACGATGGGAAACTGGTCCCATCTGCAAAAACTAGATTACGAACAGCTATCGTTCAAATGCCACAGATGTCATGAGTATGGCCACTTCGCCAAGAACTGTCCCAAAAATTCAGCCCCATAAAAGGAGAAAGAAGAAGGATGGCAGCAAGCCAAGAATCCCAAAACAAGCCTTAAGCCAGGGCCAATGGAGAAAGCAAAGGGAAGTTCAACACCCAGAGAGAGTATTCCTAAAGCGAAACCCTCTCAGAAAGGCCAAGAGAACAACTTTGCAGCCTTGAGTTCAGAGACAAAGGAAGTCCAAGAAATCAATCCACAAAACATGCAAAAGGACCTCCAAATGCAAGAAACCCTAGCAACATTAAAGATAGGCGAATATCCTGGAGGAACCCTGAAATACAAAGACTATGTCACTGAAGGGGAAGATCAAGATTCGGAGGAGTCGGGGGAAGAAGGAGTAATTGGGGACTCCCAAACTTCAGTTAGAAGATCTACCAGGGGACGAAAATCCTCCAGGGAAAAGAGAGAACAAGAAACCTACAAGGAGAAGCTGCAGGGGACCCGGCTGACCCTAGAAAAGATGTTGGCAAAAAACCCTAAAGCACACAGAAATCAAAGCCAGGGCTCTAAAGGAGCCCTCTCATCTCAAAAAAGGAAGTAATGAAGATCATCTTCTGGAACTGTAGAGGGATGGGTAGCAACCTAAAAGAAGAAGCAATTAAAAGTCTAGTAAGGTTGGAAAGCCCTGACATTCTTCTCATCTAGGAGACCAAAATGGATGAAATGGACTTTCTCCATAAAAGCAAACAATTTTGGGGAAAAGGGGGAGTTGTCGCAGTCTCCTCTAGAGGCGCCTCAGGAGGGCTGGGAATGCTATGGGATAAGACATCCTTTGAGAAAATCCAGGTTAAACTTAACTCAAACTAGATTTTTGCTCCTCAAGAAGCAATAATTCTCCAGGGCCTCCACTTAGCGCCTAGCATGGTCTCCCCATCTTCTTGGAAAGCTATCCCTGACATAGGGGACACCATCAGGATCTTCAAACCTCCTCTAGAAGTTTTCATCAAACTCAACTTTGATGGAACCTCGAAAGGCAATCCGGGGCAAGCAGGGGTTGGAGGGATTTTTTGAGATCATCAAGGCACAACAAGATTCATATATGCTGACTCCTGTGGCTTTGCCAGCAAAAATGAAGCATAATTCATAGGAAAGAGCTTGGAGAATACCAAACATTTGTTCAAATAGGGGGATTTAATAATTGGAAAGAGCTTGGAGAGAAGAATATGCGGGGATTTTGTGCATGAAAAACCAAAGAAAGAGCAAGATTTTGGGCCAATGATTACGCTTCCAGAGAGTGTTCCATTTGTTGTTTGTGGGGATGTGAGTGGAGTTCGATAAGAGGCCATAGGCTTCATTTATGTTGAAGTGGCCAGCCGCATTAGAGCCCCATCTTAGCTTGTCCGGCTCATCATCCCTTTGAACCTGCCTTTCCTTAGCTCATCAGCTAGGTTAGTCCAATCCCGAGGGTGATTTTGCTGGACCCATTCCAGGGCCTCGAGTCATTCCCTCCATTCAGTGTTTTCTTTGTTTTTCCATAAATATTTTATAAGCCTTTTGTTGTGGCTGTCCATATGAGTTCGAATTTTTTGGAATTAGTCTCGATTGAGATGAGGGCGTTGCTCCCATGCACCATCCCAAAACAGTGTTGTCCCTCCATTTCGAACTTCCCAAAAGCAATGGTTTTGGACCATTCCTCTGTTCTCCCAAGCTTGGTCCCAGACCGAGGAACCTTTGAGGTTGCTAGAGAGCCTGATTAGAGACTTCAGGTTGTGAGATGGGGCATATTTTTCCTTCCAGAGTGCTGCCCAAGAGGTGTTGGGGCTGGTGATCCATCTCCACCAGGTTTTGGCGCCCATAACTTTTCCCAACATGTCTAGGGCTCTGAGACCAAGCCCCTCATATTTTTTAGGTCTACAGATTTTTTCCTGGGCTACTAGGGCCCATTTTCCCTTGTTCTCTTTGTCATTCCATAAGAAGGCTCTTTGAATGGTTTTGATTTTGTTTGAAATAGATTTGGGAGTAGAAATGATCGAGTACTAGTATTGAGGAATGGCTTGCAGGACTGAGCGGACCAAGACTAATCTGCCCGGGAGATTTAAGGACCTGAAAGTCCAATTGGAAATCTTTTTTGTTTTCAATTTGGTGGCCAGAGATTCCCAGTTGGCTTTGGCCAGGGGTTTATCAGTCAGGAGAACATTGAGGTACTTGGAGGGGAAGGAGCTGAGCTGAAAGCCTATAATGCGAGCTATGTTGAGTTGAATGGTCTAGGAGGTATTGAAGAAGAAGAGTTTTGATTTGGCTTTATTGATGGAGGTGCCAAAGGCCTGGGAAAAATCAACAAGAATATTCTGGAAGGAAAGGGCTTCTTTGACCGAGGGAGAGCCCATAAGAAGAGTGTCATCCACATATTGTTGGTGGGTCGAAGGGGGGTTAGAGGGGTAGAGGTTTAAACCAAAGATGCTTCCATAATAAGGTGTTTGCCTATAATGGATTTAATAAATTACAAGTAAATATTGTGCTAGTTGGAAGATCCATTTACAATTACAAGCATACATAAATTAACTAGTTGATTGAGAGGCAACGAGTAAACTTCTTAGCTCGATATGTCAAACAAGTATGGATTTATTGTGAAGTGATCATCTTCCACGGTTTAGATTGTTGTTTGTATGGATGAAATACAAACATTTCCTAGAATGATCCTCCTTGAGCAGACCCTCTCCAAGGGCTTAGGGCTAAGGGGATTTAGCAGTTAAGGAGTTTAAGGGTTAGGGGTGAGGGGTTATTGGGTTATGGGTTAAGCATTAACAGTTTAGGGGTTTATGGGTTAAGGGGTTAGGGGTTTAAGTGTTAGTGGTTTAGTGGTTTAGGGGTTTAGAGGTTTAGGGTTTTAGGGGGTTAAATGGGTTAGGGGTTGGGAATTAGGGTTTAAGGGGTTAGGGGTTAAGGGTTAGAGGTTTAGGGTTTATGGGTTAAATGGGTTTAGGGTTTTAGAGGTTTATGGGGTTGGGGGATTTAGCAGTTAAGGATTTTAGGGGTTAGGGGTTAGGGGTTGAGGGGTTAGAGGTTTAGGGGGGTAAATGTGTTAGGGGTTTAGAGGTTTAGGGGTTAGGGGATTTAGCAGTTAAGGATTTTAGGGGTTACGGTTTTGGGGGTTAAATGGGTTAGGGTTTTATGGGTTTAGTGGGTTAAATGGGTTAGGGGTCAGGAATTAGGGTTTAAGGGGTTAAGGGTTAAGGGTTTAGAGGTTTAGGGTTTAGGGGGTTAAATGGGTTAAGGGTTTAGGGGTTTAGGGGGTTAAATGGGTTAGGGATTATAGTCATTTCTTAGGTGAACAAGGCACAATATAGTTGTAGTAACTGTAACTTGGTCAAGTTGTTATAGTCAAGGCAAGACTTGGTTGGGTTCCCAAGTCCCAAAAAAAGTAAGGGTAATTGTGAGGGCATGATAACTAAAGGGTGTCGTTGTGCGCCAAGGATTGAAAAGGCATGCTAACATATGCCGGAAAGTGTCAATGGATGTTGAGGAGTATCAAGGAGTTCCAGGACATCTCAAGGGAGAACTAGGTCAAAATGCATGGAAATGAACGAATAAGAGTGTGTGCCAAGTAGTGTCAACGAATTCCAAGTGTCTCAAGGATAAAGCATGTTACGAGAAGGCCAAAATAAGACTTGTAAGAGGTAAGCCTAAGGTTACATAAAGGGCTGGAAAAATTAGTTTCAGACAAAGGGAAACTTTGGGTTGGGCACAACATTGATTTCAAATGACTTGGTTGGGTTCCCAAGTCGCAAAAAAAGTAAGGCTATCTATGACGGCATAAAAGCTAAGGAATACCAAGGTGTGGCAGGAAATGCCTAGAAGTACTAACACATGCTAGGTAGTTCCAAGGCATGATAGGCATTCCAAGATGTGCGAGGTGCCAGGGTGTGGCATGAACACATGCTAGGGAGTGTGAGGGCCAAGCGTCAGGGAAACATAAGGGAGCACTAGTTTCAAATGCATGGAAATGAAGTATCAACCAGTTCCAGGTGTGCTAAGAAGGGAGTGACATGGTATTCTAGGAATTTCCAAGGCATGTTAGAGTGCTAGGGAAGCATACAAAGATGTTCCAAGTGCCAAGGTGTGCCAATGTGTGCTAAAGAGTGTTAGGGAGTGCCAGGAAAACATAACAGAGCACTAGATCAAAATGCATAAATGAATGAATAAGAGTGTGTGACAGGGAGTGTTAGCGAGTTCTAGGTGTCTCGAGGAGGGAGTAACATGGTATGATAGCCAATGCTAAGTCATGTTATAGTGTCAGGGAAACATGCATCCAAGATGTGCCAGGTGCCAGGGTGTGCCAACATGTGCTAGGAAGTGTTAGGGACAGTCAAGGAAACACAAGGGAGCATTTACGTTGTAGCCATTGGAGAAGTATTTACGTTGTAGCCATTGCGGGATGTCGAGAACTTTTTTCCATGGAGAATTATTTACGTTGTATCCATTGCATTAAAACAAGAGGTTCATCAATGATTTTTTGTATGTGTTTATAAATTGGATGAGAGAAATCAGGAACAAGAAGGGCCTGAAAGAACTGAACAAAGAAATGGAGGTCACTAGGATAAAGTTTATGGCATTGGAGTTGGTAGTTTTAGACTGTCACAAGGGCATCCAAGACAACCATGACCTGATTGAAGAAGTGGAAAACAAGTTGGCAGTCCACATTGAGGAAGATATCAATCCATTTTCGACTAAACCAGATATATAATTGTGGCTCTCTCTACTCACAGTATTTCATTGAGATTGTGTTAGGTATCTGTTATTAACCTATGCTTGTGTCTATTTAAATGGATACTATATTGATAGCACAAAAATGAGGCATTTTGGATTTTCTATAGTTTGTACTAGTTTTGAAAAATAACTAGCAACAATTGATCTCTTTGGCTGCAAAAAGTATTCTACTTGTTGTGTTGGGGAGTTTCTCTCAGTAAATTTATGGATAACCCGACATATTTTTTATATACGTACTGTGCAGAACCTTTATAAATCTACCTTTCAAATTAGGGTCAACCTAAATAAATCTGATTTGGGGGTTCCATTGCAACAACATTTTCCCCACAACAAGCACAAGATCAAGCCAACATGTGTGTTGTGTGCATTGAAAGAGATGGATAGGTTTACCCTTACGAGAACATGGCACATTAAAATCTGACCACAATTGGTGAGTGCAAGCATTTGCGAAATGGCATCATGAATGGAGCCTTTTCCAAAAGAGATTATTCATTTACATTACAATATATGCAACATGTAGTTAGCGTTTCATCCATGTTAGCACACACACCTGATGGTATCAGTCCTTAAACTGGTAAAAAAAAAATGGTTTTATATATTCACATACGGGACAGTCACAAGATGTCAACAAAATCACATACTTATCGAAATCCTCAACTAGGAATATGCTAAATTGCTTTAAAATATGCTTGCAACTAGGTAGGCATCAAAGACAATCATTGCAATGGGTTAAGGGGATCTAAGAGAGAATTATGTAAGGAGTTCCTTCTAGGTAAATGACATTGGTATTACTATTGTTAAAGGGGGTGGCCTACAAGGATACATTGGTAGCTATTGATGCAAGAGCATAATTTCAACAATTTATTTCAAAATTTGTATTTTTCCTCTAGAAGGTCTTAGAGATTTATAGAAGAGGAAATTGGTTTCCTTCTTGCCCTATAATTTTGTAGAATTTCTAATTTCATATTTGGGATAGGAAATTTTAGTAATTTTAGGGCATAATTTAAGATGTTATTTGATTTTTAAAGGCCTCCCAGTTCTTAGGAATGTTGAGTCTTATGACTAGTACTACGGTGGCATCCCCATGTATTTTTCAAACCCAACATACCAAGGCAAATATGTGGAGGACATTTGGGTGAAGTGTGAGCCAGGTTGTTAAAAATGTGATAAGATTTGGGAACTTGTAGCTCTTTTTCCCTGGACCTACTAGTTCTTATAGGTTGTATTTGGGAGCGTTAGCAAGAAAAGATAATATGCCCAAGAAGTGATAGGGGTGTTGGAATACCCGTGTTTGGGAGAAAGGATAAGGGGTTCGAGGGAGTTAAGGGTTTAAGGGGTTTAGGAGCAAGGGTTGAAGGGTAAAGGTAAAGGGTTAGGGTTTATGGGATTTAGAGGTTAGGGTTTATGTATAGGGGTTTGAGGGTTAGAGACACGGTTTAGTATATGGATTTAGGGGTTAAAGATTAATTATCAAGGGCTAATGTCAGGGGATTTAGGGGTTAAGTGCCTAAAGGTTATGGTATTTAGGTGTCGCAGAGTTAAGGGGTTGGGGTTAATGAGTTTAGGGGTTAGGGGCAGTGAGCCAAGGATCAAGGTTTAAGAGGATATGGGATTAGGGTTTATGGGGTTAGGGTTAAAGGGTTAGTGGCTTTAGGTTTAAGAGGATACTAGGGTTTAGGTTAGGGAAGTTAAAAGGTTAGTGGCTTTAGGTTTAAGGGATCATGGGTTAATTTTTTATGAGTTATGGGTGTAGGGGTTAAGTGATTGCGGATTTGGGTTAAAGTATATTTTAGTGGTTATGTTAAATGTGTGTTAGTTGTGATAATGGGCTTAATCCCCTCACAACTATTGGCTTCACTAATTTCTCTCATTTCTTTACCTATAGGTCCCGAGCTCTCATGCCATAAGGCCCCAAGGCTACTTCTCATTCTCTAATGTTAGGATTATAGATCTCAGTAAACCATGTCGCAACCTCTCACTCTTGCCCATCTATGTTACCCTTATGTCCCCTTGCCCCGTTCAATACATCAGATCCTCCTCCCTGTGCATCCATACCTGAACATTTAGTGATAATTTAACAACTTCACAAATCAGTCCATTTATCATTTTGCCTTGGAGCTAGTGACAATAGCTTGTTGAGCTACATAAAGGATAGGTGAGAGCTATGCATACCAATAAAGGTGTATCAAGAGGATATTAGTCTATTGGCTATAAAATTTTACTTTATTTGTTATTATCAGTTAAATGGAAAATATGTGATATTAAATTTGATTTTCTTCTTTCACCAGGCTACAAAATAAATAAAAGTAAATAGTCTCAACTCCTCATAGGTGTTTAGCAATAATTAGCATGAACAAACAAAGAACTAATGGGTTAAGTTTAGAGGGTGTTTTTGTAAACAAGTTAATTCCAAGCTTGTTAGTTAGTGTATAATCTTTTTTGAGGTTGAGTAGTCTTCACATCACCATCCACATCCAATTGAAAAGGTACCAACCCCTATAATAAAAATATAGCCTAAATAAGGTGTAGTTAATAATAATAATATCACCTCTTATGAATCTATTATAATATGATTTGGAAAGCATATTTGCACATGAAAGAAACAACTATTTGCTTAGCAAAGGAAGTCTTTTGAAGACCTCAAGAAACCCCTTGAAGGAGACAGAAGGGTTTGAAACCATATAATACAAGTTTACTCCTATGAACCCTTTCGATGTGTTATATGCATGTGTTTGTTCACCTCTGGCTTGGACATGTGATAGACAATATATGAAGCCTTTTTTTCATACGTATCATCTTCATTAGATATCATGTTGCTAAGAAGGAAGTGTCCGGGATTAGAGTTAAAGTTCTTATTTTAGTTTGTTGTCTTTTAGAGTATGTAACTTTTTGGTCAACTCATAAGGTAGTTTGGTTTTCAACTATTCTAAGAATATGTGAGCTAATATAAGACCATATTGTAATATTTGAAATAACATGATGAACTATTTAGCACAATTTATGGTTGGATTAATTGAGATGTTTATTTTTGGATGGATGGATGTACATCTCTTTAGCTGTAAGGACAAACTCATTACATTGTTGTATGTATGTTATTGAGTTAAGGTTGAAGTGCCATGCTGAGACTTAGAGGTAGAAGATTTAGACTTGTGTATGTTGTCACCTATCCGGTGTGATGATACCTTGTGGAGGGAAAATTTCATTTTTTAAAGTCTTGGATATATTCTATACGCCTGAGAGAATTTCAACCTTTTAAATACAAATGAAAAACAAATGTACATTCATGCAATAATTACTAATTGATTTACAGTGACTCCCAACAAAATGTAGCATGTTGGTTGTTGAATTTGTTGGTAAGTTAATTAGGGTCAGATAAATTTGTAAGTCAAAGGGGATTTATTGCGGTTGTATGTGTTTAGAGAAGCGTAGTTTGGAGTGGTGGTTGTATTTCCTTATTAAATTTGATTTCTTGTCTTTTCTTTCGTGTCTACATAGTGGTTTCTTCTCATTTGCAAATATTTTTCTTGCTGTATGTAAAAGTTTTTGTTGCATCCTGAAAAAAATTTGCACAATTGTCCTGATTTATCTCCTCGATGATTTTGAGCCTTTCGCTTTTCAATTGGGCTAGAATCAAATTCACCAAGAGTGGCTAGTTGTTTTCTAAATGTTAAAACATTTTATCTTGTTTTATTTATTTATTTTTTCTTCAAGTAGGTGTTTCTTTAAAATCTAGAAGAAGCATTGCAAGTGGCCTGATTATAGTTGTCCTTGCGAATCAGGGGGTGACCCATCCCTGGATTGGCATGTTAGTTACAATTCAGCATTGCGAATGCACGTTAATTACAATAACTCAAGATAGAGAGAATGCACTACACACTTATTTGTACCGTTTATACCAATCACGTACAGCACCACATGACATTGGAGTTTTTGACGAGATCTTCAATCATTTTATTTCTTATTTTTTATATTTTTCTATCTCTTTCTAATAATGTTTTGACCTTTATATTTTGTTGGTCGATTTTTCATTAATTTTTAATTTCTTGATAACTTTATTAGAATTTATAAAAGTTTGGGCAGAGGGTGGACTTGGAGGAACTTTCAAAAAGGTTACCCAGGACCATGACCAGTAACATAGGGGTGAATGAACCAAAACTAGATAGATTCGGTAATAAAATGGCGGAAAAAAAAACCTGGGAGAAGGAACACTGCTCAAAGAAGGAAGCTGAGAGAAAAGGAAACCACAGGAGACAATTGCAACGCAACTAGCCAGAAGGAAGTAAAAGCCCAACCACGACCATGAATAGCCGTGAAAATCCGCATTAAAGTAAAACAACAAGAAACAACTATTAGAAAAAGGAGACGCGTTGCAGATAAACATACTAATGTTATTGTTAATATTAAATAGAAAGAGAAATTTTTTATTATACATGAAAATTTTAAACACGTCTTCGTGTAAAAATCTGGCTGAACTGTTCAAACCATTTCAGACGTCGTCTATGCTGAATTTTTCATTTAGATTGTTCCTTCTTTGAAATGAGGAATTTTGTAGGGTTACGGACGTTTGGTGATACTCTATCTCAAGTTTGCAACTGGTTCTGGACATCAAATGATAAAGCGGATGTTGCAGCCGTCGGGGGTGTGAAAATCTCTCCTTTCATGGTTACCAGAAACTCGATGAGCCATTCCTTACTCAATCCCAGCAAAACCGTCTCAGAGGACTGAGCAAAGACAGACCCACTTGAAAACGATATTGATCTCATATAGGAAAACATCCCAGATCCGAGCGACTAATGGAATTGGCAAGTCGGCGGAGAAAATAGTGAGAACCAGGTTCGTGCATACATCGACGGCACGATTCTCGCCAGTCAATGACCAGCCTGAAGCTGCTTCTTCACCAACATTCCGAATTGAAAAGAGGCACAGCAAAAGAGGCGCACGTTCAAATATACCTGCATTTCCGGCTTATTCCACTGCAACCATCGTCCAAAATGCCGACCTTCTTGTTCAAGTAATGAAGCAGCAACCTGCAGCCATGTAACTCATCCCCTTTATATATCCTGCACCGGCTTTGTCATACACATCATACGCCTTTCAAAACATTGGAGAGACCCGTAGGTTTGGGATAATCCGAGGCATTTTAACGTGTGCGAGGAATGTCTTTGACAAGTACAGTTTTCGAATTCGTATACCGCCGGATACTAGTTGTACCATCAGTTGTCTTCTAAGAGAATTTCGCGGGCGCCTGAAATGAGCCGTTGGAACCAGGGCACGAACCCATTCCAAAGTCCATGTCTGATACGCCTTTTGACTTCCTCTGGTTTCTTTTCAGGCAGCGCCTCCAATAAATAATTGCCTCGATTAACCGCCACCACGTCCCCCCTCAGCTCTTTACAGTTTCGGGGTCCACGTCCGGCTCTGGGGTTTTGAATTGCCGAATGTTCAAAGCAGGTGCCGTTAACATCTGCAAACTTTTTAGACCTTCAGTCAGTTTCGATCATCTTTGTCATGATGATATGCCTTTATACTCTCTCTCTGTTTCTTTAGCAGACAGCGACTCCAATCAATACCGTTTCGATTAACCGCCACCTTGTACGCCTCCCCACAGCTCACGGTTTTCGTCCACGTCCGGCTCTGTGGGTTTCAAAATCGCTGAATGTTCAAAGCGGTGTTGTTTACATCTGCAAACTTTTTAGACCTTTCAGTCATTTCGGTCATCTTTGTTGGCATAATGTCATTGTATTAAACGTGGTAAGTAGAGATTGCAGAAGTTTAGTTTCTGATAGTTGTCTTCGATTTAAATGCGTATAAATGGAATGGATTGTAGTTTTTCAGCTATATAAATATAATACAACTGTAAAGAAAGAAATATATATGGGATAAAAATGCATTGAAGCAAATCCGACGTGTGCCCTTGGTGAATGTGGTTTTAACTTTTTCGATGAGGTAGAAAGATTGAGTTTGATTGTATTTTCTCTATGAATATGGTCCTCAAGGATCCATTTAAAAATGATTGTTCTAATTTTTTTCTTAAATATATTAAAATAAAATTTTATAAATGTAGATAATGTAAGTATCTATATCAAATTATTTTAGTTTTTTAATTAGATTATAATATATTTTATTATTGAAGAGTTTAATGTTAAGACATGTGTTTTTTCATGAGAGGTTAAATGTTGAAATTGCGGTAGCTATTTACGCTAAGCTCCGAAGACATATAACGCCACCTCTAATTATGAACTCGTGACCTTTGTAGCAGGAAACACATGCTTTCCAGAACTCATTAGACCCACTCAAAGTTGTGAATTATTTGGGCTTTATTAACTTATTGACTTTATAATACTACTTTATTAGGTTTATAATGTGCTGGGTGTATAAATATTTACTTACTGTTTCTCTCATCCATAAGTTTAAGGTTACTGTTTACTTACTACCTTTGAATTTATAATAGCATCAGTTAGGTTTATTAATCCCTTGGGGTTATAATATTAATAATTTGTTTTGGATTCCTTAATGCTTTGAGTTTATAATAATTCCTTCATAGTAATCCTTTAAGTTTATTGATCGCTCATTTATAATCCCTAGACGATGCTAATATTAATAACCTATCGAGTTAATCAATCAACCCCGCTTTGTAATATCAATCCCTCAAAGTTTATTAATCCTCTTGTTTATAATATTAGTAACATATAATATTATTAGTTAACTATTATTATTATTATTATTATTACGTTGATTTCTAAGGGATTCCTTTCCAAACTTGTCCATTCATTTTCTAATATTAACTATCAATCTATCATTATGTATTATTATTATTATTATTATTAATTTGATAATGATGATTTATTATTATCGCTTTATTAATTACATTTAAAATGATACTTTTAATTATTTCTATTAATTATTACTTCCATTTTTAATAATAAATTATTATTATTATACATTTACCAACATCACATCACTATACCATTAAGGGCTATTGATATTTTTCAACCACATTTACTAATGTGGTTGTGACGCAGTGATTTACGGTAATGCCTGCTGTATATCAACCACATTTATTAATGTGTTATGTTAGTTAGATTTATCGCATCCTCATCAATATAACAGCAAAATGATGATAAAAAATAGGGTGATGCAAGCACCAATAAGAAAGAAAGTTGTTTCTAAGCGCATAACTTTTTGAAAAGTTTTTCTGCTGCTTATTTTATGATCTAATTTCAGTCTAGATTATGGCGGGAATTTCATTGAAATCACATAAGTTTGGATGAGTGAACTTTACTTAATTGAAGTACCCTAAAGTTTCTCTGTGGTGTTGAATCCATATGTGCAAAAGAAAACCACGCAGTCACACACAAATCAAGGTATCGTACCACAATGTCATGCTGACACAAGCCATAAATCCACCGAAAAACTCCCATTCTTTGTTAAAGAGAAATTCCATAAAAATGAATCTCAGTGGTTTACCTGCTTTGTACTCCTACATTTATCGCATCTCGCGCACGAGCGACTAAGGAAGACCTAGTGCACCCGCTTGCATTACTCGATCATATATATCATAAGAATACACGTTAGCACTGCGTACAGCCTAGCAGCACATGGCTGCGCTCAACACTCTTTGTCGTAGCTGTTTATTCTAAGCATTAGCAGATCTATGTTTCAACCATCGCACCTAGAAATAAGTGTTGTGATATAATCAAAGAAAAATTTTAAAACTCAAGCTTTTGGATGGTTTTCACTTTACATTTGGCATGTGGAGTATGTAACGTTAAAGTAGTCAATGTTTTTGTTTGGATAGTTGGGATCCACAATTGGTGCATGGCATGTGAAGTAATGTTGTGATATAATCAGAAAATTAAAACTCAAGATTTTGGATGGTTTTCACACTTTGCATTTGGCATGTGATATAACGCTAAACAAGCTTCTAAATGTTTTTATTGGATAGTTGAACCACAAATTGGCATGGTGCATGTGAAGCTAATGTTGTGATATAATCAAAAAGTTTTTTAAAACTCAAGTTTTGGATGGTTGAAGCACGTTTGGTACATGGGAAGTAATGTTGTGATATAATAAAAAGTTTCAAAACTCAAGTTTTGGATGCTTTCAATCTACATTTGGCATGTGATATAATGGTAAATGTTTTTATCGAGAGTTGAAACTATAATTGGCATGGCATGTGAAAAAATGTTGTGATATATAATCAAAAAGCTTTTTAAAACTGAAGTTTTGGATGGTTTCAAGACTGCGATTTGGCATGTGAATATAGTGTTAAATTTTTTTATTGGATAGTTAAAACTACACGCATGGCACGTGAAGTAACGTTGTGATATAATCAAAAAGTTTTCTTTAAAAACTCAAGTTTTGGATGGTTTTCAATCTACATTTTGGCATGCGATATAATGTTTAAATGTTTAATAAGCTTTTTATTGAGATAGTTGAACTTGCAATTGGCATGACATGTGAAGTAATGTTTCGATATGATCAAAAGGTTGAAGTCAAGTTTTGGATGCTGAAGTACACTTTGACATCTTAAGATTGTCTTTTGATCTCATACATACTTTTCTCTCTGTAGAGTGGATTTCCAACAGAAAGAACATAGCTGTCAGTGCAATCATTCAGGACAATTGGAGCTCTCACGCTGAGAGTAAAGGTAAAAGTTAACATGCCACAAAACATGTCAAGAAATAATATTTGTGGTTGTCATTTTTGTTGGAATAATCCAATTATATTTTACGAATTCTCCATCGAAACAATTTCAATGTGAAGAGAATCCTTAATATGATTTAGTTATTCCAATAAAATAACAAACCAAATGGATGCTATTTATTGGCTTTTTGGTTTTTTGCTACTTTTTTTCAAATAGAGCTCAATCGATATGTTAGTTGGATTGAAAAGCTTAAGTGCTCTTTTCTATTGGAATTTTTTTCACTCAAACAATATGTAGTTGTGATAGATGAATATAAGAAACAATATAATCGATAAAATACATTTATCTTATTTTCGTTATTTCTACCAACACTATAAACATGTTGAAGGTATGTACACTATACATATTAAAAAGAGAGAACTATGAAATAGCTATTAATTTATATATAGTCCTACGAATAGTTATTAATATTTTTCCATTCTTCACCAAAAAGAATTTGTAATTAACAATTATTAGATGTGTGGACCTTAACCCTATTATGAAAAGAACCTTCTTTTTAAATATTAAACTTAAAACCTTGATCATTGCGACCATCCTCGATTGTACATTTTCTCAATGTACTCTCGAACAAGAAAAGTAAATTACAAAACTCATCTTAAGCTACTGTCAAAAATAATCTAAATTATTATACCAATATCTAAATGAAAATTAATATCATAATATACTTTTTAACTTTAAAATATTTTAAATTTTAAAAAATACTCAAAAGACCATATATATATTAAAGTGCCAGTAAATACTAGAAAAAGACTTTATAAAGTATTTATTTATATTTTTCTATTTACGAATCATCATAAATCTAGATTTAAGTACCAATCTAGAATGAGTGAAAAGGAATCAAATTTCTTTTAGTGTACATTTTTTAGAGCATATACATGTGCTATTTTTCATTTGGCTAAATTATCTTTTTGTTTGAATACTAAATAGAGTATATATGGGATCAAATAAAATCAAAAACTATATATATATATATATATATATATATATATATATATATATATATATATATATATATATATATATATATATATATATGTACATATATGTATATATCTGATATCGACATAGTTAACATAGATAAGATGTAAATAGTTTATTTAAATCTCTTACTTCAAAATATTTTTTGAAAAGTATAAAATCTTAAACATCTCATCTCACACATTTTTTTGTAACTTCTAATTACTTTTACTCTCTCTATATATAGACAACATTATTTTCCATTTAACATATAATTTTTATTTTAAAAAGGTACAAATAGACAGACATTATAGAATTAGCTTCTAAGCTCAATAATAATATCCAAAACTTAAAAGTGAATTCTCACCAAATTTAAAATAATTTAATATATGTAAAAACATAATACTATATATATATAAATAAAGAAATAGATTACAAACAGTATTGTTTTAATTATTTTAATAAAATTTGTATTAAAATTAATAATCTTAATTAATTTATAAACATTTAAATTATATAAATTTTAATTTATTTTAAAATTAATACGAAATTATTAAAATTTACAGAATAGATTCTTATTAAAAGTTATGAAATAAAATTTAGTTTGAATAGTTAAACGAAATAATTAGTATCCTTTTCTATTTGTGTTTTTCTTTAGAAATCTCATCATTATTTTCCTTTTCATTAATTCTATCTTCTAGGCTCTAAAAAATTATGTAGATATCCCTACTTTTATAATTTTTAGAAATTCAAGAATAAAATAGCATTTAATTTTCATATAAGCATGCTTAACAAGTTACAGCTTAATAAGTTATGAAATTTAAACTATATATATTTTTTAAAATTTAAATATATTGAATAAAATAATCCATTTATGCCTAGGTTTGAAAGTAGATAGCGACCGGTATTTTATTAGGTTATTATGTAGTTGTAAAGCTACACAATGCGCTCGAAATGGGAAAGCAAAATAGCCAAGGATATGACTCCAGGTGGCCTAAGTCTAGGTGCGATCGATTCCGACAAATTAGATGCACTCCGGGATGTGGATACTGGCCATAGGTTTAGCGAGCGCAGAGTGTCATTTCAAAGACCCACCACATGGCACCTAGTGCAAACAAAAAAATAAAAGTAAAAACACTCAATCTATAATTGATAGTTTAAAAATCAATAACATTTATCCAAATGTGTCTATACTTCATATGTTAATGAAAGCTTAAAATTTTACATGATTAAAAAATTAAAAATGTACACTAATATAGTCATATAAATCAAATGAATGAAAAATATTTACAGATATCAAAACACCCTTTTTAAAGACATATATATGAAAACATACAATATTTTTTGAACAAATGATCGTGTTACCTCAACGAGAGAATATATAAATGACCGAAGGTTTAGTTTAGGTTGGAAGGAGTACTTGAGAAAAGCTAAAAAATACATAACCGGACCGTTAGGCCTTTGAGGCCATGAGTGGTTAAATAAAAGTAAGGACGACCCATCAATGACCCAATAAGTATGAAAAAGATAAGAAATGTATGTAACCAATCATCCGAATACATAATGAGTATGAGAAGACTAGAAGAGGGAAACAACGATAATCGCAATTTGATTGACTCGCCTTTAAGTGAGGCAAAACCAATAAGATAAGGACGTGATGCTTCTGTTCTACCTCTAGTCAATGGTCCAAGTCTAGGCAAATTAGTGTGCCAGAAGTTCCGTTGAGAGAAGAAAGTCCTCTTTGTGAATGTTAATAAACGAACTTTTTATTCGTAAGAAATCATGTACAAGACAAGATGTGTCAATGTTCACGGGAAAAGAAGGCAAGTCTCCTTTGTGGCGCAATCAATTAAAACTTTTCAAAGAGCTTCATGCCGCACAGTCCACCGCATGCATACATTTGGGTTAATGCCCATGGGTGCCATGTATTAGAACCTAATTAGCCAAATCTTCTATTAACTCCATGTCTAAGAGATAATTTTATGTTAATCAATTTTTGTTTGCTCTTAAACACAAGGATTTCTTCCCTAACATGTGGGCCGAATTCCCAAAAATAAAGCTACACAAATTCTAACCGTAGCTACTTCTGATGGCCTCTACTAGATTGCTCTTTATAGTAGACAACACCGTGGATGATGAGATTGGTGAGGCATGGAAGTTTCACAATGTAGAGAAATATTCCCATTCCCATGAAATGAGAAGTGAGTGTCATAAACAAAATCCACCACAGGATTCGAGGAGTACTTTCCAAAATGTTGAAACACAATCCGTGACCGTAGTCGAAGTCACGCAGGGGTGAACGAAGAAAAAAATTGAATATGATAGTAATGAGAGAGTAAGTATGAAAGAGATCCCCGAGAGAAGAAATACCGCAAATGAGGGAATTTATATGGAAAGGGCAACCATAAGAGAGCAAGTAATATGGAACCAGCATGAAGGAAGTCAAAATACAACCACCACTCACAAAGAGGAGAGTTATTATAACTTCATCTAAATTGTTATTATTATTATTATTAATTAAAAAATAGTATTATTATTATTATTATTATTACTAATTACAAAAAACAATATATGAGTTAAACATTATACATTTAATGAGAATATTTTACTATGGAGGCTTATTAATTTGTAAATACATTTTGCTGCAATACCATGACCAATATTATGATTTACTAATACTATTACTTTTCACAAAACCATAACTTAGATTCATATAACCTTTTATTTATTTATCAATTAATTTAAAAAAAATAGAAAGTGAAAACGTTTTTCTCTTGAAATAAATATCAACCCTTCATATATATAACTATTATTCCTTTGTTTAAGATAATATATGCACATTAAAAACTTTTAGATTCAAAATTAAGCTATAATTTGAGTTCTTTTTTATTTTTCTTTATGTTGAGATTTTTTGAAATTATAAATAATCACATTAGAGTAATGTCTCCCTTCAACATAGAGAATACAAAAAGTAAATAAAAATGGCATAGACACAAGATGGAAGAATGAGAACAACACAGGAGAGGAACTCTTTTTTTTGAAATTTATTCAACTTTCTCTATTAATCTCTCTCATCAACATATGAGAAATACATTGCATTAATAAAAATGGTTTAAGCCGAAATTTAATGCAATTTTAGAATGTTGATTGATTGTTAACAAATAAAATGTTCTCCCTCTCTATTCTATTGTTTCTACACTAAAAACAACTAAGACAAAAAACATACACAGAGTCCCAAAGCATGGCTGAGCCTAAGTTCTTTAAAAACCACATCGCATCCGACTTCCATCCATCGCAAATCACTTCTTATTGAAGGCTTACATTTAACGGCGCATATATCAGAAGACTTAAAATTGTGATATCCATTGTGACTGCAGAATGTCACATCGCAACACAAAATACTCCTACTCTCGTACACTTATTAGTTTAACTCGAGCTTTGTGATGTGCACTTTGTTGGCAATACTGCATCGCAAACAAGTTGTCTCCCAACAAGTTACAATAGCAAGTTTTCTCATCTACTATGAGGTACTAAAAGAAAATATATCAATTCATATAATACTAACACCATACTTGCCTAAGGTCAAAGCAAGGAAATTTAATTTCATCACAAATGTTGGTCCGGAATTGACCATGTACACAAAGATAAGCTTGGGTTCTCTGTGGAGAAATGTATTGCACATAGATTGTGTAGCAGATGAGCACTTTGTGAAATGATCAATAATTATAGAAATACATTTCTTACCATGCATAGTGAGCAGAATGAAAGTGAGGTTCATAGATGAGTCCTCCCATGAGAATCTCCTCATGCAGTGTCATGCAAAATGAAGGGGTGTATACTCCCTTGGAAACACTCCATCAATAGAAGCATTCTCCCAAGTGCCAGGCTCTCGTAGGCCTTTAGTGATAAGGTTTCCGCAACTCCAGAGTGATCTCCATTCTCCTTTTGACATACCATATGTCAAAGTCATCCACCATCATGCTCGCTATGTGTGGGAGTCTTCTTCCCATGTGGAAGTACCTTCCCGATCCTTCAATGCTCAAGGGTAGTCTCCTTTCACTTTGGACAGTGTCGCTCCTTTCTCTTGAAACATGCTACAAAGTATGGGAAAAATACAGCATACTCTTCCGCGAGAAGCCAAATCAAGAAGAGCCTTCGTTGCTCTCCCTCACACCTCCATCATACAAATCATGAGATGAAAACATGATGATCAGATGTATTAAGAATGCCATATCATCATAATGCACCTCAAAACTCTTTGCTACCATATGATGAAAGTGCCTGCCAAGTCTCCTCCATCAACATACCCTTTCGAAGAAGGACCCGTCATATGATAAAGGCCAAACTCTTCCAAGAGCACCCAATGCAACCATGCATCTTGTTGCCCCGTGTCATAAATATGAAGGTGACCCATCAACATCTTACTCATCAACATCACCCATCCAACCAATGGTGAGTGTCTATCATCATGTCCAAGTGTCATTCCTCCAACGGAGAATACCATCCTCCCAAATCAGACGTATGTCTTTCATTTCATGGGATGTGTGAAAATGCACCTCCGGAGACTCTCCAAATGAAGACCACTCATAAACGACCAAGCTAACTCCCATAAGGATCCAAATATTGCTCAAGGCAAAATCTTCCTCACCGAGAAATGAAGTGGTCATCAAGAAATATCCATCATAACAATGGAAGATATAATATGTCTCTCATCAACCATCCGCCTATCCCCTCACTATGCATGTAGAAAGTTCCTATCGAAATGTCCAATAATGGTCGAGTTCAAACTCATCACTCTCGGCTTAATGGCACCATGCCGATCTCTATACTGGTGCGCATGTTGTCTGCAACATCGTGCCGACGAGCATAAACACATAGCTCCGTATTGCATTGTTCAGCATGCACAAATACTCATCCCATCCTCCAAGAATCTACACCCTAACCTCTGTGGAGTTGTGTGCATCATAGTAATGAATAGATCAGAATATTTTTTATCCTCTCCTCGAACAACCCCAGGCCGCACAATGCAGTTGAGAGTCTCACCGCTCCAAATCAGCAATACGATTTGATCTCCTTGGTCATGCAATTTGCATAGGGTTTCCAAGCCAAACCTCCAGCAAGATGTGTTGAAATAAAAGAAAGTGGAAACTTATGCATATCTTGGTAAAGCTTGGGAACATGACCTCAGTATTGATACAAGGGTTCCTTCCTCCGCATGGCTCTGACTGGCGCCGATCGCCGATGGTCGTCGCTTCCATATTTGCATCAGTCACGCACAAGTCTCCTCAAGTGGTGGTGAAGGCTTCTTTCCTCTAATTCTATTCTTGTCACCTCTTTCTCGATCAACCTCGAGTAAAATCTGCAAATGCAATCACTCTTGCATGACTCAAAATGGTCGCAACTCACCAAATGCTTTTCTTCACCCTCAAGGTGAAACGCCGCAATCTCAACAACTTCTCTCTCTCACCTGGATGTAGTAGGAAGAATGCATCCAACTTCATTCCCCAAGCCCTTGTCAGGACATGTGGATGACCAATCAAAGGTAGAGAATAGAAATCTATTTCCCTTATTTTCTCCTATCGCTAAGCAAGGTCTCCTTTCTTCTTCAAGTTGAATGAACTATGGAAGAGTTAGAGTTTCCTTCGGAAAGCTTTCCAGTTGAGGACTTATCTTCCGCTGTGTATATCCACTTAGGATCTCATGTTCCCAGCGTGCCCTCCATCTCCATGCGTCTTGTATCCTTCCTCAAAATTGAAGGGACATGAGTGTATTTTTTTGGAGTTCTATACAACATCTAAGCTCTCTTCTCATGATGAGAAGTACATGGGCCTTCCTCTTCTTTGAAACCCCCAGAGGTCTTCCATTGTATCTCTCCTCTTTTCATCTTCTTAACCTCCTTTGGAGAGGTTATTCATAGACATCTAAAAAAGTGATGAGGACAAAGCTCACTCCTTCCATCATGTTAGACTCTCTTCTCCTTTTCTTCTTCTTCTTATAGCATAATATGGTCAAACTCAACAGTAAAGCAAAGCCAAGATGATGCTCCAATACCACTATAATATTCCCAAATGGGAAAATCAGCTAATATATGCACTAAAAACACATTTTTCAAAAATTATGCTATAATATTTAATAAAAACATATGGATCCATTGGTTTATACACTACAAAGAATCCAACAGGAGATCAGATCATGGTGTGATAGACTGAGATCAATCCTCCCAATGTACCAAAATAGCCCACAAACAATGCAACCCCAAGACTATTGCAACACACGTAAATACCACAAGCAGTGGACAATGCAAAGATAACTGGCCAAAGACATCCAAAAATTATTATGAGAAAAATGGACCTCGCCGATATATTAATCAATAGTGCTCAAAACGAGATCTAGTTCCTTTTACACACAAATCCAAGAGAACTCGGGAAGGGTTTCCGAAACACACCCAAATACAAAATGGTGGTCATACAACCCTAGGATCGAAGAATCATTGCAGTAATGAAGCTCATGAAATAGGATGCTGAAATAATACAGATAAGGATGTATATATCCTTAAAGGTCTCCTCCAACGAAAGGCTAAAACCTCTCAACCACATACATGAAAACACTATAAAAGATCCACTCAGATATCCTTCCTTGAAGCCATCTCTCCAAAAATAACGCAATTCCATATTGAAAATCTCACCGTAAAATGATGGAAATAGGTTGGACTAGTGCCAAAGGTCCTGGAATTTTCTTAGAATCCCTCCTTGCTAATCTCCCAAGATGAGAGGAATCCTTCCTCCCATGAAAAACAACCCGTAAAGTGGATTTCGACAACCCTCCACCGCAACACCCCGCAACACACACACAGAGTATGCCGCAACCAGCATTGCAGCCGAAGAATGAAGCCATGGCCAATGCTCGGATATGTGGAATGATAGACTCGCTACTATCCCAAGAGCTACTCAATGTGAAGAGGTAGACCCGACAGGAGTCACCCTCAGCTAAAACAACACCCAACAATATAAGTAAACAACTAATGAGAGAAAAAATTCTAAACACGTACATATCAAAATCAGGACCACAAGCTAAACCCCATATGGATGCCATCCTCTTCCTTATAAAAAAATGTGAGCCTTCTCACCTTGGGTCCCACTCATTAGGGTTTCCACCATAACACAATTAATCTACTCCTCCAAATCGCATCGTGCCATCATTAATGCCACTCCTCCATGCTAACAACGTTGCTCGATCTGCCCAATGTTAGATCCTCTTCAACCCGCTTTCCACATCTCTGCTTACATAGGGGTCTTCAATCCAACTTTTATATGAGTATCTAAACTAATCCACATTCATAATGGCCGTCTCTATTGATGATTCACTCCTTCCATTATAGCTCTATCACTGTCGGTCAAATCTGACCTTGCTCCTAGCATGCATTAGCCCCTCGTTCACACATGAGAGTGCTTTATGACCGCACTATGAATATGATCCCCTTTCACATTAAGAGGGATTTTATGCTTTACTAAAGAGATTTGTGGGCCTCCATACCCATTTATTCATCTAAATATATTTCAAGAGAAAAATTAATATATTCCAAATTTATCTGCATGTTAAGGAACTTAGGAATATCGTCAGCCCCTCCTCTCCCAAATGTTGCTTGTCCCCAAGCAACTGCATGATAGAACCTGAAGAGCCTCTCCTCTTTCCTCCCGTAGCATCTCCATGGGATAAGCCCCTCCAAGGACCAAGATATCAATAAGTTTCCAAGTTGCTCCTCCCAAGTGTATAAGTATGCCTTTCGTGAAAAATCCAAATGGCCCTCATCATGAACAGTAGAATATCCATGGAGGCAGCTATCCATGGTCTAGAGGCCTTCCTCTGAGGCATGGAATCTGAACATATTGGGAACCACAATTCCCAGTGTGAAGCCTCCATCCCCAAGTTGTCATCCACAAAAAGTGAGTCACCCTTCTCCAATGGTACCTCAAGAGAGATCTCCTCCACCTTAGGCTCCCGCAAAGAAGGTGGGCTACATTGCTGAATTTGATAGACCAAATTTTCCATCCCACATGATGTCTCTCTCTCGGTTATGATGAAGTGTAGATTAGCTAATGATTTTGGGCTGCAATAATGTTTCCCTCAAGAGGCAAGAAGAAGACCGGATCTCCAAAACTCCTCTTCACAGAGTCATGAATCATGTTGGCCCAAACCATCCCATACAAAATGAATGGTACATCATCACCATATGGCATCCAAATCAGAAAATGTTGACGCTATGGCAAGCTTGGACATTTCCAATTGTTTCTCCAATGGATACAATGCAATTTTACCAACTATTGTCGAGCCATCATGTGGCAAGTTGTCTCCCAACAAGTCACACAGTAAGCTTGCTCATCTACTATGAGGCATTAAATGGCATTAGATGTCACGCTCTAGTACAGTCAGAAGAGCTGACACCATACTTGCCCAAGGTCATGCCAAGGAAAGTTACCTCCATCAAAAATGTACCGTACATAGATGGTGGAGAAGATGAAAATACTTTGGCATGAAATGATCAATACATAGAAGTACATTTCTTTTACCATGCATAGTGAGTAGGGTCGTGAGTGAGGTTCATAGACAGGGTCTCCTCCCAAGTGAGAATCTCCTCATAAAGGTACAAAATGAAGGGGTGTATACTCCCCTTGGAACACCCAATTAATAGAAACATACTCTCAAGTGTCGCAGATCATGGCTCTAGTGATAAGGCCTTTGGAACTCCATGACTCCCATTATTTCGATTGCCAAATTATATCAAAGCTCGTCCACAATCATGTCGCTTCTGCCATGTGGGAGTCTTGTTCCTATTTGGAAGTACCTCATCCTCATCTCAATGCCGAAAGCAGCCTCCTTGCACTCGGATTGCTCCATCTCCTTTCTCGATGCATGCCAGCAAAGTACGAGAAATATACAACCCACACTTTTCGGGAAGTAGCCAAAGCAACAATAGCTCTCACGCCTCCTCACACCTCCATCATACGACCATGAGATGGAGCCACGATGATTGGTAGGAAGAATGCCATATCATCATAACGCACCCAAACTCATCGCCATATGATGAAAGTGCCCTCGCCAAGTTTCCTCCATCAACATGCCGTTTGAAGAAGGACCTCGCCATATGATGACCAAACTCTTCCAAGAGTGGCCAGCACGTGCCTATGCATCCCGCCGCGTCCTCTATGTCATGAACATGAAGGTGACCCATCAACCTCTTACTCATCAACATCACCCATCCAACCAATGGAAAGTGAGAGTATATCATCATGTCCAAAAGTGGCGACTCCGCCAAATGGAGAATACCAGGTCCTCCCAAATCGGATTTATGTCTTTCGCATTTCATGGGATGTTGAAATGCAATCTCCCCGGAGACATCCAAATGAAGACCACACGTCATCATGATCAAGTTGACCCCATAAGGATCCAAATATACCTCAAGGCAAATCTTTCCCTCTCACTGAGCAATGAAGTGCTCATTAACAAAGATCCATCATAAAGACGGAAGATAAGACAGCACTCAACCATCTCGCTTCTATCCCTCTACTATGCATGTAGAAAGGTCGGCAGGAGTCGCTTCAATAATGTTTGGGCCCCAAACTATCACTGGTCACGCTTCTGAAAGGATAGTTGCTGCTGATCTCCATAATGGTGCACCTCGTTTTCTCAAGATCAAGCTCAAGCGCCGAACACATAGTTTCGTATTGCCATTGTTCAAGATAATACTCATTCCATCTAAGAATATACACTCCAACAGTGAGGCTGTGCATCTCAATAATGAAAAGTCAGTGAGAGGATTGTTTATCCTCTCCTTGAACAACGAGGTCAGCACAACACTCGTGAAATTTCCGTCGCTTCCAAATCAGAAATATGTTTTGACCCTTGGTCATCCAATGGCATATTTTCGCACAACCATCCATAAGATGTGCTAAAACACCGTGAAAGTGGAAACTTTATGCATACCTTGGTAAATCTTTGGGAACATCTTGTAATTCTATAAGGGTTCCTTCCTCGATAGTGATGGCTTCCCCAACTACGGATGATGATGGCAACTCTTCCATAGTTCTACTGCCGTTGGTACAAGTCTCCTCAAGTGTTGGTGAAGGCTTCTTCTCCTCTGATTTCTTCTTGTCAAATTCTCGATCAACCTTTGATTAAAATCTGCAAAAATGTAGTCACTCTCAGCATGAGTCAATTGGTTGAACCACCAAATGTTTGCTTCACCCTCAAGGGTGCAGCGCGCAATCTCAACAACTTCTTTCTCACCGGATGTTGTAGGAAGAATGCATCCAAATTCATTCTCCAAGCCCTTGTTGTACATGTGGATGACCCATTAAAGGTAGACAACAGAAATCTATTGCCCCTTTATTTTTCCTATTATCAGTCAAGGTCTCCTTTATTCTTCAAGCTAAATGAACTATGGAAGAGTTAGATGAAAGCTCTAGGTTGAGACTTATATTCTTGCCAAGTATCCACTTAGGATCTCATGTTCCCGTGCTCCTCCATCTCCATGCCTCTTGTCTCCTTCCCTCAAAAGAGAAGGGCAAAGTGTATTTCTTTGGATTTCTATGCAACACTCGGGTTCTCTCTTCTCATGATAGGAAGTACATTGGCCTTCCTCTTCTTGAAACCCTCTAGAGGTCTCATGAGCATCTCTCCTCCTTCATTTTCTAACCTCCTTGGAGAGGTTCTTCATATATTTTAAAAGTGATGAGACAAAGCTCACTCCTTCCATCATTTTAGAGCTCTTCTCCCTTTTGTTCTCTTTCTTCTTATATCATGACTGGTCGAAACTCACAAGTTGTGCCAAGATGATGCTCCGATACCACCGTAATATTTCAAAATGGGAAAATCAACAATATATGCACTCAAAAACACATTTTTCAAAAAATTTATGCTATAATATTTTATAACATCCCATGGATCCAGTTGGTTTATACATCATAGTAACCAAATACACCTAGAAATAGCCTAAAAAACAATGCAACCCCAAGACTACTACAACACATAAATACTCATAGTAAAGTGACATAATAGTCCAATGAGAATTTATACTCCAAAATTATAGAGACAAACAGATTTGTATTGATATATTAATCAATAGTTCTCGAAAAACTGAGATCTAGTCTCTTTTACACAAATCCAAGAGAACACTGGGAAGTGTTTCTAGAAATACACCCAAATACAAATGGTGATCTATAGCTTTAGGACTCGAAGAATCATCGCATACCGAAAGCTCATGAAATAGGAGGCCGAAATAATATATATTTTATGTAGATATCCTTAAAGGTCTCCTCCAATGAAAGGCTAAACCCTTCAACCACATGAAAACACTCTAAAAGAGCCACTAGATCCTTCCTTGGGGCGTCCTCCAAAATAATGAAATTCTAGACCGAAAATGCACCGTAAATGATGGAAATAGGATGGCCTAGTGCCAAAGGTCCGAAATGTGCTTAGAATCCCTCCTTTATGATCTCCCAAGAGTAGAATCCTTCCTCCTATGAAAAACCAACTCAGTAAAGTGGGTTTGACAACCCTCACTGCCAACACCGCAACACAACACAATATTCTGCGTAGAACTCGACCGTAGCTAAAGAATGAAGCTCAAGCCAAAATTTCGGATATGTCAAATGATATATTAGTACTCTCCCAAGAGCTACTTAATGGGAAGAGGTGGGATTCCCGATCATGCTACACACACGTGCTAAGTAGCACCGTAAATCTTAGCTAAACATCCGAAGAGAGAAAAAGTCTAAATAGACATATCAAAAATCATAATCATAAGCTAACCCCATATGGCTACCATCCTCTTCCTTATAAACAATGTGAGCCTTCTCACCTTGGGTCCCACTCATTAGGGTTTCCACCACCACATAATCAATCTCTCTCCAAACCGCAATGTCCAATCATTAATGCCACTCCTCCATAACAACGTTGTTTGATTTGGTCAAAGTTGACCTTTCAATCCGATCCACTCCCCTTTTCACACCTACAGGGTCTTCAATGTAGCTTTTATATGACTATCTAAACTAATCCAAATTCATACTAGGTTGTCTCTATTGATGATTCACTCCCTCCATTCCAACTCTCGTTGCTCTAGCCAAACTCTGACCTTGTCTACATGCATTAGTCCCTCGTTCACACATGAGGGTGCTTTATCCAACTATGAATATGATCCATTTTCACATTAAGAGGGATTTTATGCCTAATAAAGATATTTATGGGCCTCCCTACCCATTTATTCATCTAACTATATGTCAAGGGAAAAATTAATATTCTATTTAGTCACATGCTAATTTAGGGAAATATTACAAAGCCTCTCCCTCCCAAATGTTTCTTGTCCTCAAGCTAGTCCGTAAGGATAGAACTGAAGAGCCTCTCCTCTCTCCTCCCCGTAGCATCTCCATGGGATAAGCTCCTCCAATGAACTAGATGTTGTTTTATCAATAAAGTTTCCAAGTTTCTCCTCCCAAGTGTATAAGTATGCCTTTGGTGAAAAATCCAAATGGCCCTCATCATGAACACATTATAATATCCATGGAAGAAACTATGTGTGGTCTAGAGGCTCATTTATTGAGGCATGGAATATGAAACATATTGGGAACTATCATTCCCATGTGAATACTCCATCCCCAAGCTATCATCCACAAAAAGTGAGTCATCCTCCAAAATGGTAACTCATGAGAGATCACCTCCACCTTACGCTCCCACAAAGAAGTTGGAGTTGCATTGCTGAATTTGATAAAAAAAATTGTCCATCCCATGATTTCTCTCTCTCCACTTATGATCATGTAGAGTATCTCTGATGATTTTGGGCCACAATAATGTTGACCTCAAGAAGCAAGAAGAAGACTAGATCTCCAAAAATCCTTTTCATAGAGTCATGAATCATGGTGGCCCAAACCATCCCATGCAAAATGAATGGTACATCATCACCATATGGAATCCAAATCAGAAAAATGTTGAAGGTTATGTGTAATTTTGGATGCTTCCAATGGTTTCTCCAATGGATACAACGCAGCTTTTACCAACTGTTGTTCCCGCAACATCATGTGGCAAGTTGTCTCCCAACAAGTTGCTAGTAGCATAGCTTGCTCATCTACTATGAGGTAGTAAATGGCATTATATATCAGCATGAGAATAATAATAATGACACCAAAATTTCCCAAGCTCATGCCAAGGAAAGTTATCTCCATCACAAATGTTGGTCCTACAATGACCATGGAACCCAAAGATAAGCTTTCCCTCTTGTGAAGCAATGTATTGTACATAGATGGTTAGAAGATGAAAATACTTTATGAAATGATCAATAAGTACAGAAATACATTCCTTACCATGCATAGTGAGTAGGCTAAAAGGGAGGTTCATAGGTGAGTCCTCCCATGAGAATCTCCTCATAAAGGTGCTCCGCAAAATCAAGGGGTGTTTACTCCCTTGGAACACTCCATCAATAGAATCATAATCCCATGTGTCAATGTTGTTGGCCTTAGTGGTAAGGCTCTTGCAACTCCTTGACTCCATTCTTTGACATACCATATGTTAAATTCATCCACCATCATGATTCTATGTATGAGAGTCTTGTTCCTATGTGGAAGTACCTCCCGATCCTTCAATGTTGTGTCATTCCTTTCTCCCAAAAACATACCGCAGAGTATGGGAAAAATAGCAACCCATACTCTTCCAAGAGCAGCCAAAGCACAATAGCCTTGTCGCCTACCTCGAACCTCCATAATAAAAAATCATGAGATGAAAACATGATGATCGATATGAAGAATGCCATATCATCATAATGCACCCAAACTCCTTACTCCCATATGATGAAAGCGCCCTACCAAGATTCCTCCATCAACATACCCTTTGAAGAGGGACCTATCATATGATGGAAAAACTCTTCCAAGAGTAGCCAACAAAACCATGCATCATGTTTCCCTATGTCATAAATGCATGAAGGTGACCCATAAACCTCTTACTCATCAACATCACCCATCCAACCAATGGTGAGTGGCTATCATCATGTCCAAATGTGGCATTCCTCCAATGGAGAATACCATCCTCCCAAATTAGATTTATGTGTTTTCATTTCTCATGGCATGTTGAAATGCAATCTCCTCGAGATCTCCAAATGAATACCACCTCACCAATGACCAAGTTGACCTCATAAAGATCGAAATATACTAAAGTCAAAATATTCTCATTGAGAAATGAAGTGCTCATTAAGAAAGATCCATCATAACAAATGGAAGATAAGATGTCTCTCGCCAACCATCCGCTCATCCAACCCAAGCATATGCATGTAGAAAGGTCACGTGTGAATGCTCCAATAATGGTTGGGCCCTCAACTCATCATTGCTACTCAAAGGATGCTAAGTTGCCGATCTTCATAATGGTGCACATGTTGTCTCAAGATCATGCTCTGGCGAACGCATAGTTATGTACTCGTTGTCTCAAGATCATGCTCGAGTGTTGAACGCATAGTTCTATACCATTGTCTCAAGATCATGCTTAGTGCTGAATGCATAGTTCTCATGTGCATTGTTCAAGACAATAGTCATCCCATTCTCCAAGAATCTACACTCCAACAACGGAGTTGTGTGCATCTCCATAATCGGATAGTCGGTGAGGATTGTTTATCTTCTCCTTGACAACTTAAGGCCGCACAACGCGTTGAAAGTCCCGCTACTCCAAATCAACAATATGCTTTGACCCTTAGTCATCCAATGGCATATTTTCACAACCCTCCATAAGATGTGTTGAAATAATAGAAGTGGAAACTTATGCATATCCTTGATAAAGCTTGGGAACATCTTGTATTGCTAAGGGTTCCTTCTCCCCTAGTGTGATGACTTCCCAACCGGTGATGATGATGGCCGCTCTTCCATATTTGTATCAGATGATGGTACAAGTCTCCTCAAGTGGTGGTGAAGGCTTCTTCTCTCTCGATTTATTATTGTCAAATTCCTCGATCAACCTTTGAGTAACTCGCAAATGCAATCACTCTTGCATGACTCAAATGGTCTGAACCACCAAATGTTTGCTTCACTCTCAAGGCAAGGTCGCAATCTCAACGGCTTCTCTTTATATCACTCGATGTAGTAGGAAGAATTCATCCAACTTCATTCCCCAAGCCCTTGCTTCACATGTGGATGACCCATCAAAGGTAGACAATAGAAATCTATTTCCCTTGTTTTCCTATTGTTGTAAGGTCTCCTTTCTTCTTCAAGTTGAATGAAATGTGGAAGAGTTAGAGTTTCCTTAAATGCTCTAGGTTGAGACTTATATTCTCGCAAGTATCCACTTAGGATCTCATGTTCCTAGTGCTCTTCATCTCCATGCCTCTTGTCTCCATCCTCAAAAGAGAAGGGCAGAGTGTATTGCATTGGAGTTATATGCAACATCGATTCTCTCTTCTAATGATAGGAAGTACATGGGCCTTCCTCTTTCTTGAAAAACCTCTGTAGGTCTCATTGTATCCTCCTCTTTCATCCGCTTAACCTCCCTTGGAGAGGTTCTTCATAGATCCGAAAAGTGATGAGACAAATCTCACTCCTTCCATCATTTTATATCTCTTTCTCCTTTTCTTCTTCTTCTTATAGCATATTGTCCGAAACTCACAGGGTGTCAGTGCCAAGATGATGCTCCGATACCACCTGTAATATTCCAAAATGGGGAAGTCAATGATATATGCACTAAAAATTGATTTTTCAAAAAAATTATGCTATAATAGTTAATAATAGCCCATGGATCCATTGGTTTATACATCATAGTAACAAAATACAAAATGATATTAGAAAAAAACATTCATGATAGATGAGATAAACAAGCTTCCCACACCTGCATTAGCCCAAAAAAAATGCAACCCCAAGACTACTCTGCAACACAAAAAATACAAAGCAGCAAGTGACAACGCAAGTCTCAACGAGGGTTTATACTCCAAAATTATAGAGACAAATGGATCTGCTGATATATATATCAATAGTGCTAAAAAAATGAGATGTAGTTTCTTTACACAAATCCAAGAGAACCTGGGAAGGGTTTTCGGAAATACACCCAAATACAAATGGTGATCTACATCCCTAGACTAAAGAATCACCGAAGACTCGAAGCTCATGAAATAGGAGGATGAAATAATATAGATTTGATATATAGATCTCCTTAAATACCTCCTCCAATGAAAGGCTAAGCCCTTCAACCACGGGAAAAACACTCTAAGAAAGCCACTAGATCCTTCCCCTAAGCCGTCCTCCAAAATAATGCAATTCTAGATTGAAAACTATGATATAAATGATGGAAATAGTTTGGGCTAGTGCCAAAGGTATGAAATGTGCTCGTGAATCCCTCCTTGCTGATCTCCCAAGAGAATTAATCCTTCCTCCTATGAAAAACCAACTCGGAAAAGTGGGTTTGACAACCCTCCATCGCAACACCCTACAACATAACACAAAGATTCTATAGAAATCGCGTTGCAGATGAAGATTTAATCTTGGCCGAATGCCGATATGTGGAATGATATATCAAGACACTCCCAAGAGCTACTCAATGGGGAAGAGTGGGATTTCCAAATCGGAACACCCCTGTGCTAAACAACACCAGGAATCTTAGCTAAATAGTTGAAGAGAGAAAAAAGTCTAAACAAACATACCAAAATCATAATCATAATCTAACCCGATATGGTTGCCATCCTCTTCCTTATAAATAATGTGATTCTTCTCACATTAGGTCCCGCTCATTAGGGTTTCCACCATCACACAATCAAACTCCCCTCCAAAATTGCGTTGTCCCATCATTAATGCCACTCCTCCATAACAACGCTATTTTATTTGGTCAAATTTGACCTCTTCAACCTGCTCCAACCCCCTTTTCACACCTAAGGGTCTTCAATCCAAAGCTCTTTATATGACTATCTAAAATAATCCACATTCATATTGGGTTGTCTCTATTGATGATTAACTCCCTCCATTCCACATTTCTGTTGACTTGGTCAAACTTGACCTTGTTTACATGCATTAGCCCCCGTTCACACATGAGGGTGCTTTATCCGACTATGAATATGATCCATTTTCACACTAAGAGGGATTTTTTTCCTACTAAAGAGATTTATGGGCCTCCCTACCCATTTATTCATCTAACTATATGTCAAGAACAAAATTAATATTCCAATTAAGTCGCATGCTAATTTAGGAATATTACATTCTATGAACTGAACATCTCTCGCTAATTATTATTTTCTTGGTTGATGGATTATAGAGCTTGTAAGCCTTGGATTCATCACCGTATCCAAGAAATATACACTTCTCCCCCTGCTGTCCAACTTCTTCTTAACTAATCTGGGACATGTGCATATGCCACACATCGAAACACTCTCATGTGAGTGACAACCTTTCTTTTGTTCCACTCCATGCTTCTTCTCGGGAACTAAGTTAATAACACTTTTGGTTTGACATTTATTTAAAATATATGTCTCGCACAATTGATGACTTATCCGCCCAATACTCATTTTTCAAATGATTTTCCTTCAACATTCTTCTTACCATGTCCCATGATGGTCCTATTCTTTCTTTCTCCGACACTATATTTTTGTTGTGGTGTATACCTTGTGATAAACTACTTGTGAATCTCATGCTCCCTACATAAATGTAGGAAGTATTTGGATATATATTATCCACCTCTATCGATTCTCACAGACTTCTATGTAGTGTCCAATTTGCTTCTCAACAAGAGCTTTGAAGAGGTAGAACTTTTCAAACACTTGATTTTTTTGTTTTAGGAAATAGACTCATGTCTTCCTTGTGTAACCATCTATAAATTTCAACATATAATGACTTCCCTCCCTTCTTTGTCAGTGATGTTTACTCTTCCTTTTCCCATGACAAAGACTTTATCGTCAAATCCGTTGTCACTAGATTTTAGACTTTCATCTAGATAGGAAAACATTGCTACGTTTCCAGATCATATGGTTACTACAACTTGAATCTAAGAACCATAAATCTTCTTGTTTTTTCTTGTGCTACATTACAAGTTATAAGCACACTTCCTTGGTTCGATTTTCTTTTGTAAAATTTACACTAGGTTTACTACCCATATCATTTTTCTTCTTTCTACATTAATTTTCATAATGACCATACTTTTTTGCAATAATGAAATTGGACTTGAGATTTATCATACCTTTGTCCTTGTGCTTGATTCGGCTCGAGCCTTGCCTTGGATTCTAATTGCTACCCCTTTCACTTGTGTTTACGGGTTGCTTCTTCCACCTCTACGTGGGCTTCTTCCTCTTCCTTGGTACATTGATCTTCCTCGACCTCTACCTTGACCAAAATACATTTGTGTCTTAAATGCATGCTGCTTGAAACCAAAAATGATGTGAGCTATGAAGTTACGAGCAACTATAAGTCAATGCGAAAGGAAATAAATGCGAGAAAAAGGACTTGAGTACTCTTGTTTTTTATTTTTGCATGGATTACATGAAAACGCCTTTGGGTTGAAAACATAGGCTTTGTCTTTCCCTACACAACAATTCAATGAAGAGTGAACTATCTGCCACTCCTTATTCATAGCGGTGGTTGGGAGTATTTCCAATAAATTTCCTCTATTTCTTCATCTCTATATAGCTCTTTCTTCTAAATCCTCATTCTTTTGTGCATTACAATCTTTGTATTCAATTTCATCTTTTTCATTCTTTTTCTATAATATTTGAAACCAACTTTCTCTTGAAAGTTGTTCATTATAATGTTTCACTTTATGTTCTTCAATTCCTCCACTCTCATTTTTCGTAACCTTCTCTATAATTTATCTACTAGGTTCTTTTTCTACAATATCTAGAACCAACTTCTATTGAAAATTGTTCACTATAATATTTAACTTAGTTCTTCCATTCCTTCACTCTCATTTTCCGTAACATGGGTCTACCATGGCTAGAGACAATGACGCAACTTTGCTACGGTGGTGCAAGCGGCACAACAAGAAAAGCTCTCTTTTAGCACCATAAGTTAGCACCACTTATGTTATGTGGTGTTAATGTGGTGTAAATGTTTATGTATCATATTAAAAATGGAGTATATCACCATAAGTTAGCACCACTTAAGTTATGTGGTGCTAATATGGTGTAAATGTTTATGTATTATATTAAAAAATGGAGTATATCACCATAAGTTAGCACCACTTAAGTTATGTGGTGTTAATGTGGTGTAAATGTTTATGTATTATATTAAAAATAAATTATATCACCATAAGTTAGCACCACTTACGTTATGTGGTGTTAATGTGGTGTAAATGTTTATGTATCATATTAAAAATGAAATATATAATCACCATATTTGAGAGACAAGTTAGCACCATTCTTAATATGTGGTGTTAAAGTGAAATAATTTTTTATTGATCTTATTGGAAGTGGAGTATATCACCATATATTTAAAGAAGTGGTGTGTGCTATATTGTCAAGTTCTATAAAGTAGGGTAGTTAACTTTGTGTTTGCCATGTTGGCATGTACAAGTGGATTTATTAATATGAATTGTCACCATAACTATAAAAAATTACAAATATTTATATTATGAATATATAAGTTAGAACTAAACTCACAAATATTTATTTTATAATATTTATTTGTTTGTTATGTTTACATGTAAAACTAAAATTCAAAGTGATTGTTTTCTAAATATTTTATTTCAATTATTTACTTTTTATATTATTCTCATGAGAAAATAAATACACAAAACCATATTACATAATTATTTATTTTATGAATAAGCCAATTAAGATAAATATTTTTATATTATTGTAATTCCAAAATAAAATAAGGGTGAATTCGATGGAGTTGGTTTACTCTTTTTTTGGAAGAACTTCGATTTCCAAAGGTTGAAAATGTATCTTTGTGAGGGTATTTTTTAAGCCCTCCATCAAAGCTTTTAAAAGGTCCATCTAGGACTAAATAAAAACCCTTAATTAAACTACATATCTCCATCGTCAATATGAACTTGATCTTTTCGAACTCTTTTCCTCGAAATTTGGAACTTGATCTTATTGAACTCACTCTTGTGAGTCCGGGGAAGTCTTGGGCTAATTTCACCAGGGCTCATAGAGATCTCGCTCCAAGGCTTTGCCAAGGATGTCTCTTCATAGACCAATAAAGATACAATGTTTGCTTGAATTATGTTAGTCTGCCCCTTGTTTGTCCCAAATCTGGTATTAAACCTCTCCATTCCTTAGTATCCATCTTTGTATTTGCATGTCTATTTATGTCGACTTCCCATTTTTCAATGAGCTTTTGGATCACATTGATTGAAAGCCTCCTTCCTCTCGGCTTGCTCGGGGGTGAGTCGAGGGTGGGCTTCTACCACCTTCCCCTTTATCTTTCCAGACTACGGCCTTAAGTCGCATGGCTCTTGGAATGGTCACGAGCTGCGGGGACTCTTGGAGCATGCCATCCCACAATATTTGACTAGGTTTCCCGGGTAGGTGACCCTGTCCACACAATCAAACAAAGGCATAATTCCATATAATGAAAACGATCAAAGGTCCATGCATTCCGATTATCGGGGAAGAAAGGTGACCTTGGGGCCTCTTCCCGAGACTTCTCCCTTTCGCCTGTCCCTCTGTGGACCCATCGCCCTCATACCGCCGTAATTTCGCCACCCCCTATCCATGACGATCGCACACACCCCATAAATTATCCCAATAACCCAAAGAGCTCATGCCTTCCTTGAATCTCCCGACCTCCCTTTCGGTGTCCTCTCTCTCATCATACCTCCCACTCTCGAAATTGACAAAGGAGGCATCGCTACCCATTGCTCGGGCCCAGGGTGGAATTCCCTCTCCCATTCCTCATGCGCACCGAGCCCAAGTAGCTCAAGGTGGTATAAACCGACAAATCCTTTGAACTAAACACAACCCATGATTGCTCCTTAACTCTATACCTTGGCAGTGATTTCCCAACCCCATTCCATCTTGTTGGCATCCCCTTACTTGGCATGACTCACACTCGGGTGCAAGTTGAGGTCATGCCCAATTCCTACTCTAACACAGCAGCAGAGACCCAAAAGAACCCCAACCTTCCCCCCAACCCGAGTCGTAATGGTTCCTCTCTCCCTACCCGATGAAGAATATACCGATCAGACTTTAATCACCTTATGGTCCCATAGAGACCAACCCAAATCATAAACATAAACATGGCATGAACAAGGGAGAGGAAACTAAGTACATACACGAGTTTCATCATGGTGGAAGTGCAATGGAGGTTTGTTATTTCGTCGCTGCACTTTGCACCAAAGTATTTCATCATAACAAAACTCCCACGCCTTCCTCCACCCTATTTTTAAGCTACATGCACGGGCCTCAATCCAGCTACCTCACCTCGTGTCGCATGCAACGAGTACAACCTACCGCCCTTGCCACTCATGTGGAAGGTGGTTGGCTTCAACCCCGTGGGACACTACCATTAACACCGATGGGAGGGCCGATCTTCTTCGTTACACCGTGATCGGGGAGCTAAGTCCGAGAGCGTGGGTGAAATCGCCCTCAGGCCCTGTCTTGCTCTTTGATGCTCTACTGACTTGATCCATCGTTATTCCCCAGAGATTAGGGAGGAATGCTTAATTCAATAGGTTCATTCAAGTGAGCACAACCACAATTTTCCAAGAGGTCAACCGCTTTCTGTTTCCTTCCCTCATTACATGAGTGATAATGATATAATCAAATTTCTTGTTTGTATCCTCCAATCCCCGCACATGTGAAGAAGTATGCCATCTTTGGCTTAGTTTTCCCCACTTCGTTCCTTGATTAAGTCTTTTGAGAGTGTTCGTAACCAAGCTGAGAGTCTCCTTCGATTACTAGCTTTTTGTATCCTAGCACGATGGCCAAGAGGAGACCTTGGTGCACTCCTATGAATTATGCTTCATTGTTGCTAGCAAAGCCATAGGAGTCATCATATATGAATCTTGTTGTGCCATGATGATCTCAAAAAATCCCTCCAACCCCACGCTTGCCCCGATTGCCTTTTCGAGGCTCCATCAAAGCCGAGTTTGATGAATTCTTCTAGAGGGGGGTTTGAAGATCTCCGATGGTGTCCCCTATGCCGGGGGTGGCTTTCCAAGAAGTTGAGGAGACCATTCTTGGTGCTAGGTGGAGGCCTTGGAGAATTTTTTCTTTCCTAAGGAGCCATTTGCGAATAATCTGGCATACATTTCTCTGAGAGGATGCACTAGTAGAAAATGATGAAATTAGTGACTAGGTGACTAAAAAATTTAGTCACCACAATTATTTCAAGTGAATTACTACTAAATTTGATCAATTTTAAGTGACCAAACTAAAAATGACTAATTTAGTCTAGGGTTAAAATATACGACTAGATGATTTTATTGTACCAACTAGCGCATGCTCTGACAGGTCGAGAGCGAGATGACCTACCTGTGACCTCCCAGCTGCCATGGCATCAAGATGGGGACTCGAGGCTCCCCTTCCTCCTCCTCTAGAAGTCCTTGCATTCAAGAAACTGATAGCAACCAACAACAAGCGCCCTCTGACTGGATCTCAGCAAATGTTCGTGAAGAAGCTGGATAGCATCCCTTCGATGGCCCTTCAAATTGAAGAAACTTGTCGATCTGCATTAAACTTGGCTAAAAGAGGGCTCATTGGACATTTTATTGGCCTCTGGCCCTCTCCCAAAGCTATGGAAGACTGGGTGCAGAGGAACTGGATTCCTTTAGTCTCGGAAGGCATCAAAAGCCACTTCGTAGGCAAAGGATACTTTGTTTTTGTTTTTAAGAATGTGGAAGATAGAAGCCTCATCTTCAGGAATGGCCCATATTTTATGGGTCCTAAGGGACTATACTTAAATAAATGGACCCCTAACTTAGATCATGCTCAATATGTGCCTTCAACTGTTCTATTGTGGGTAAGCCTCCCACATCTCCCACTGCATTGCTGGAACCAGAAGTCTCTCCAAACCATTGGAAATACCCTCAGAAAGTATATTGATCAAGCAGTGAGAAAAGATCAATACTCATGCGCACGTATATGTGTTGAGGTGGATTTGGAAGTTGGGCTACCTAAATCTATCAAATTAACGGTTGCTAATTGGACCCATATCCAGGAGCTGGATTATGAGCAGCTTCCATTTAAATGCAGGCATTGTCACGGCTATGGACATTTTGCAAGGCACACTAGTACATTTGGTCAAAATTCCAACAATTTAGTTCTAACACTTTTGACGTATTGTCGGAAATTTCCCCAATTTTTATCAATTTTTCAAATCTCGCCAACAACCGTCACTCTAGCGACGTTTTTGGAGTATCGTCGAAACAATGACGTTTAGGACAATCGTCAGAATACCGACATTACATGAAAAACTGTTGGAATAGCGATGTTACAGGACAAACCGTTGATATTGCGACATTTAGGAGACCGTCGTCGGTCTTGCGACTTTTAATGAAACTGTCGGTCTTGCGACGTTGAGGGAAAAACTGTCGGAATACCGACATTTAAAGGCCTATGATAAGGTTTATATTACAACTCTCAAGCTAAATAATTTGATTTGTACTTTTTTTTTGGGGTAGCATTTAATTTACTACATATCGAAAAACACATGACATTCAATGATGTACTTGAGTAAAAAAAAAACAATTATAGACATGTGACTATGCATTTCAAAAGCCTATAGAGAATGTAGGTTTTAATACCTAGAATGAATTAAAATTAATGCATCACTCAATAAATTTTTGTTTTATCTTGAAATTTTGTTTTACCATAGATAGGGGTTGTTTGATCTCATAGTTCACCATTATATGGTGGGATACATTAAGGGTTGACATGAAATGTTGTAGGCTGAGCTCTTAGTGTTAAGGAATATTGTGGAAGTTAAAAAGTAAAATATTTGGTTTAGTTTTTTTTTTAAATATCTTCAATAATTTTTTTTTTTTTTTTTATTTAATTTTTTTTTTTTTGGGAGAAAGGTCGTATCAAATTTGCTAAGTTGTGACCGCACGGGTGCCTTTTGCATGTTCGTGCGGTCCGTTTGCCATTTTCTCCCTTATTCCTTCGTTCAATCGGGCGTGACGTGTCAGGGCGCCCGCCCAAACACGTTCGGGTCTAGTCGTTTCGTTTGAGGGCGCCCGCCAAGACGCATTTAGGTCGGGTCGGGTCGTTTCATTTGAGGGCGCCCACCCAAACGCATTCAAGTCAGGTCGGGTCATTTTGTTTGAGGGCGCCCGCCAAGACGCGTTCGGGTCAGGTCAGGTCGTTTCATTTGAGGGCGCTCGCCCAAGCACGTTCGAGTCAGGTCGGGTCGTTTCATTTGAGGGCGCCCGCCCAAACGCGTTCGAGTCAGGTCGGGTCGTTTCGTTTGAGGGCACCTGCCCAAACGCGTTCAGGTCGGGTCAGGTCATTTTGTTTGAAGGCGCCCACCCAAATGTGTTCGGGTCGGGTCGTTTTGTTTGAGGGCGACCGTATCAAATTTGCTAAGTTGTGACCGCCGGGTGCCTTGTGCACGTTTGTGCAGCCCGTTTTTCATTTTCTCCCTTGTGCCTTCGTTCGGTCAGGCACGCCGCGTGAGGGTGCCTACCCAAATGCGTTTGGGTCGGGTCGGGTCATTTCATTTTAGGGCGGCTGTATCAATTTTGCTAAGTTGTGACCGCACAGGTGCCTTTTGCACATTCGTGCGACACGTTTGCCGTTTGTTCCCTTGTGCCTTCGTTTGGTCGTGCACACCATGTCGCGCCATGTGAGGGTGCTTGCACAAATGCGTTCGGGTTTGGTCATTTCATTTGAGGGCGGCCGTATCAAATTTGCTAAGTTGTGACCGCACGGGTGCCTTGTGCACGTTTGTGCGACCCGTTTGCCGTTTGCTCCCTTGTGCCTTCGTTCGGTCAGGCGTGCCATGTCATTTCGTTTGAGGGCGCCCGCCCAAACCCGTTCGGGTCGGGTCATTTCGGTTGTAGGTGCCCGCCCAAACGCGTTCGGGTCGGGTCATTTCGGTTGAGGCCACCCACCCAAACACGTTTAGGTCAGGTCGTTTCGGTTGAGGGCGCCCGTATCAAATTTGCTAAGTTGTGACCGCACGGGTGCCCTATGCACATTCGTGCATCCCGTTTTCCATTTTCTCCCTTGTGCCTTCGTTCGATCGTGTCGCGCCGTGTGAGGGCACCCACCCAAACGCGTTCGGTTTGGGTTGTTTCATTTGAGGGCGGTCGTATCAAATTTGCTAAGTTGTGACTGCATGGGTGCCTTGTGCACATTCGTGTGGCCCGTTTGCCATTTTCTCCCTTGTGCCTTTGTTCGGTTGGGCGCGCCGTGTCATTTCGTTTGAGGGCGCCCGCCCAAACCTGTTCAGGTCAAATCGTTTCGGTGGAGGGCGCCCGCCCAAACGCGTTCGGGTTGGGTCGTTTTGGTTGAGGGCGCCTGCCCAAATGCATTTGGGCCGAGTCGTTTTGGTTGAGGGTGCCTGTATCAAATTTGCTAAGTTGTGACCGCACGGGTGCCCTGTGCACGTTCGTGTGCCCTGTTTGACGGTTGTTCCCTTGTGCCTTCATTCGGTCGGGCGCGCTGTGTGAGGGCGCCCACCCAAACGCGTTCGGGTCAGGTCAGGTCGTTTCATTTGAGGGTTGCTGTATCAAATTTTCTAAGTTGTGACTGCATGGGTGCCTTTTTCACGTTCGTGCAGCTCGTTTGCCATTTACTCCCTTGTGCCTTCATTCGGTCGTGCACGTCGTGTGAGGGTGCCTGCCCAAACACGTTCAAATTGGGTCATTTTGTTTGAGGGCGGCCGTATCAAATTTTCTTAGTTGTGACCTCACGGGTGGCTTGTGCATGTTCGTGCGGCCCATTTTCCATTTGCTCCATTGTTCCTTCATTCGGTTGGGCGCGCCGTGTTGTTTCGTTTAAGGGCGCCTGCCCAAACCCGTTCGGGTCAGGTCGTTTCGGTTGAGGGTGCCTGCCGAAGCGCGTTCGGGTCGGGTCGTTTCGGTTGAGGGCGCCCGCCCAAACGTGTTTGGGTCAGGTCATTTCAGTAGAGGGCACGCGTATCAAATTTGCTAAGTTGTGATCGCACGGGTGCCCTGTGCACGTTTGTGCGGCCCGTTTGCTGGTTGCTCCCTTGTGCCTTCGTTCGGTCGTGCATGCCGTGTGAGGGCGCCCGCCCAAACGCGTTCGGGTCAGGTCGTTTCGTTTGAGGGCGGCCGTATCAAATTTGCTAAGTTGTGACCACACGGGTGCCTTGTGCACGTTCGTGTAGCCCATTTATTGTTTGCTCCCTTGTGCCTTTGTTCAGTTCGGCTTGCTATGTCGTTTCGTTTGAGGGCGCCCGCCCAAACCCGTTCAGGTCGGGTCTTTTTGGTTGAGGGCACCCACTCAAATGCGTTCAGGTCAGGTCATTTCAGCTGAGGGCACCCGCCAAAACACGTTTGGGTCAGGTCATTTCGGTTGAGGGCGCCCGTATCAAATTTGCTAAGTTGTGACCGCACGGGGTCCTTCCGCAGGACTCATGCAGAACAGTGTTCAGGGCGGGCGCATTTAGGTCGAGTCGGGTTCGTGCAGCGCGTCCATGTTCAGGACGTGCGGAACAATGTTTGTAGGCGCGAAAGTTGTTCATCAGGGTTGGGCCGAGTCGAACGTGACCTGAACGTGTTCAAACATTTTTCCAACATAGTATCAAAGCTAAGGTGCAAGAAAGAGACTAAAGATCACATCCTAGTTGGCATTATGGCAAGGGTTATAAACAAGGGTTTCAAGTTTGTTGGGAATCTCACTACATTCATCAAGGGTTTCATTTTGAAGATCATTTCCAAGCTAGAAGTAATGGATGGAAGTTTATCTTCTGCTTTGTCTAGGACTTTCAAGAATGAGAATGTATGGGTTATTGATAATGGTGCTTCTAGACATATGATGGGAGAATGCACCTAGCTTTAGACTTTGTCAGAAGGAACCTCCATCTCCTAGCTCAATCTGAAATTGCATGTCCTTCTCGTTCAAGTAGCTGAAATACTTCTTGTTCATGGTCATGTGGAAGGATGCCCACACCACCTATCTCATCTTGAACCTGAGTGAACTTTGAAAGATGTGTGATGATGGGCTCATCTTTGCTCATCTGCTTACTTCTTAGCTTCTCTTTGAGAGCAAGCTTCGTGACATCACTGGAAGCCTGAAACAAATTGAAGATGGCTTTAAATTTAAACATCTCATACACTGTCTTCTTCTCATTGAGATGAGGAATAATATGATCTCTGAGCCCCTTTAAAATGATCCTTCTTGCCTTGGTGTCATTCTTAGTATGCTGGGCCAACCGTTGGGGATCTTGAGGTGGCACTATTGCCTACTTGACATACTCTGCTACCCCATTATCTTCCAACACTACTGTGATTTGCTTCTTCCATGCACGTAAATTTGAGGCTCCTTCTAAACTGTGATTTGACCTTAGCCCTAGGACCGACATATTGCTATCCAAGGAAATGCTCTGCTCTGTGCTTCAAACTATCACCCTGAAAACAATCTTGTCCTCATGTTGTCCTAGCTGGACTGACCTTGCAAACACACAGACCCTTGCTCCTCCTTTCTTGCACTCAGATAGTCCCTATTTCCTTGTGCACAGGTTTCCTAGTTCCTAGTGTAGAGGACTCCCTATTCTTTAGGGCTTCACTTTTATTTCCTAGAGAAGAATTGCCCTATTCCTAGCGCAATTCTGCCATGAGAAAAGCTCTCTTCAATGTTGCGTATTGGCTCCTCCAAGATACACACTCACAACAAAGATCTCTCACACAATTTTGTGCTCTCTCTCACAATCTTGTGAGCTGTGTCTTGTCACAGTCCTTTCTGCACAAAACAACTATGAAACTTTGTGCCTTTGTCCTCCTTTATTGATTAGATCCATGCTAAAATTGGCAAGTTACAAATTTAGAACATGTGTTTTGATTAAATAGTTAACAGAGTCTAACTGGTTCTCTAACTCGTCCTTGCTTCAATCAAGGATTCAAGCTCCCAACTCGTCCTCTTCTAAATTTATAACTGCCTCTCGAACTTGTAGTCAAACTGAAGAAGGTCCATGTAACTGATCCTCCATCACTACGCATGAATTCACCATCTCCACAACCTCATCCATGGGCAAAGAAAGACAAATCATGGTCTTTTTGGCTAAGGCACACACCAGAGAAGACCTTCTCTCGCTACACTTTTCAACAATCCCATTGTCCATCTTGATTACATATGATGTCATTGGGGTCATGGTCTTCATATCATGCTTGAATAATTGTGGGTTTTTCTCCTAACAACTATCGATTAAGACAATTCATTGCATCCTAGGGTTGACAAGATCATAGCTATGCCATCTCCATGAGATCAAGTTTAACGATCACTTTTTTGAGGGAGGTTCTATTTTTTGTTTTGGGACTCAAGAGGTTCTCTTGTGACTTTCTCTCATTGGTATGATTAGAGAGGCCTAGATTTATCTGTTCAAGAGTCGATTCTCTCTATACAAGAGACTTTGGATGGCCTCTCCAGACTCAATACCACTAAGAGCATTTCTTGTTTATTCCAGCCTATTTGGGTTCTTGGTGGTGTGAATCCTAGGTGGACTCCTTTTCCTTGAAGTTAGATGGCATAGATTCGTGAGACAATGAAGTTTTCCCACATGGTTAGTAGGCACATCACCTCTGTGATTTTAGAGCTTGATTTGCCTAGTTCAAACTATGGTCTCCTCAGGTTGGCTTGAGTAAGCCAAATCTCCATTGTGAAATTCTTCTCATCAACCTCTATAAAGAAGAGAGGAATTACCACCCTCAATAAAGAAAGGAAGCCTTTCTTGGTTCCATCCCTTTGCCTGTTCCTGGTTTTCTGCGTTGTTACTTGTGCGTGGTTCAAAATTTCAACTAGTATCCCACAACAGAAATTCAGTGAACACTAGCGTAGCTGGGATCCCTTGCAGCAAAGATGGTAAATGTGATGTAGTTATTTGTAATGCAATGGTGATGATTATGATTATGTCTGATACTAGCTAAGAAACATTAGGCATGGGATGAGTGGGGCATGTTAGGTGATGGGATAAAAGTGAGTCCAATATATATATATATATATATATATATATATATATATATATATATATTTAAAACTTGGCCTTTAATTTTCTTAAGTCCCTTTTGATTATGCATCTGGTTCCCAATGTAACCTTGGGGTGATTCAAATGGTCATTAACACCTAGGGTCTAGGCCTTGGTTCCCCATGAGACCTTGCTTTGAAGGGGCATGTTAAAAGTAACCTATGAGAGTATATATGCTTTCATTTTCCTTGGGATTTGGAGATCATGATATCAATAGCAGAGTTATGTTGTTGGTTAGAGCTTGTTAGGTGTGTAGGGTTATGCTATTTGTTTGATCTTTCATACTATAGAGTTAGGGAAATGCTGCTAGCATTGGTTAATTGTTCTTGAGATATGATAATATAGATAATTTAATCTTAATAAATGTCCACAAATAAATAGAAAAGTAAGTCAATAAAATTAAAATATTTATATTTTATTGAATTTATTAAAATATTAATTATCAATATTTATATTTTATTTGTTTTAATTATATTATATAAAATTAAATTTTAAATATATTATGATTTTATATTTAATTAATAATTAAAATAATAAATATTAATATTTTAATTATTAAAAAAAATTGTTTCAAGATTTGTAAAAGTTTGATGACATGCCACATAAGATTTTGTAAAAGTTTGATGGCATGGGTTGATTTCATTAAAACAAATTAAAATCCAAAGTGTTCAAAGCCCTTGTTCGAAGCCCCTGTTCGATTTCATTAAAACAATTAAAAGCCCGAAGTGTTCGAAGCCTCTGGTCGATTTCATTAAAACAAATAAAAGCCCAAAGTGTAAGAAAGCCCTTGTTGGAAGCCCCTGTTCGACTGTTCAGGGAGACTAAGACGAGGTTGAGGTTCAGGAAGACGAGGTTGAGGCACTCGCTGTTCCACTGTTCAGGAAGACGAGGTTGAGGTACTCACTGTTCCACTGTTCAGGAAGACGAGGTTGAGGTATTGAGGGCATGCCGAAGTCCCCAAAGTCGAACTTGACACCATAAGAAAGCCCAAGAAAACTCGCTGTTGGACTGTTCAGTAAGACGAGGTTGAGGTTTTGAGGGCATGCCGAAGTCCCAAAGTCGAACTTGACACCGTAGGAAAGCCCAAGAAGAGAGGAAAACTGGTTGTTCTTACCCAAAGTAGATGTGCTGGTTATTTGGCGCCAAATTTTTTGCTCTCGGCGCTGGGAATTTTTTCTATATAATTACAGCTTTTATCATTGCAATAGCCTTGCAAAGATTTTGCAGGGGCTGTTGAACAGTAGCGATGGACGACCATGAACATTGAGAAACACACGGAAGTCGATTCTGATACCCTGCTACGATTTATGCAGCGCTTCCCCCTTCCTGTTCTCAGAGGCAAGTGCAAAGCACACGCAGAATTACAATTTCAATATGTGGGAAGTATGCCATGCGACCATGTGTTCTCCAGGATTTGAGAAGCCCACCACGATGCAGTCAGTCGACGGGAAAACAACAATTGTGGGAATAGATGGTGGGTTAGTGACGAACAACCCCACATCGGCAGCCATTACTCATGTGATGAATAATAAGGTTGACTTTCCTTCTGTTAAAGGGATGGGTGATATCTTGGTGTTATCCCTTGGAGCGGGAGAATTTGATTGTCCATACAAATATGAGCAGGTAAAAATTTGGGGAATAGAAGAATGGGCTAAGCCGATCATGGATATTGTGACTGCAGGAGTCTCAGATATTGTGGATCATGCTGTCAGCGTGGCTTTTAGTGACAATCCGCAAAACTATGTAAGATTGCAGGTAATTTATTAACCCTTGCATGAATATTTCAGTGTCAAATGTTAAAAAAATGGGCTAAACATATTTAAATGGGCTAAACATATTTATAAACCCTTCCATGAATATTTAAAAAATGGGCTAAACATATTGTCTGTGATGATTTATGATTTTGCAGACAACGAGAAAGCCAAGCGGAGGAGATAGTGAAGGGCATGTGAAAGGATTGATGGAGTTGGCAGAGGAGACGTTGAAAGAGAAGAGCACGGAATCCATGGATATTCCATTCGGATGGAGAAGAAGGGTTTCCCGGACCAACGCTGAGAGATTAGATTGGTTTGCAGAGCAGCTTGTTACATGAAATCTGCTTATATTGTATTGCGGGAGCTATTGAACACCTTGTGGTATACTTTGGCTCAGGATATCGAGGGGGTATATTCTCTTTTGCAGTTGCTTTCCCTATCATCAATTTCAATTGTTACTATTGATTATTTATTCTGCCTCTTGTGCCCTTAAGTCCTATATCTATTTCTCTAAGCCAGTTTTCTGTACAGATCCTGAAACAAAAGCCTGGCTGGAAGAAAATAAACATCCAGTATTTGGATTTCCAACATTGGTACGATTCAGTTGGGCAACTTGCAACAGTTATACCAAAAAGGGTGCTACAGTGATCTGGTAAGTCACATGCCAAGATTTTTTAATGCATAAACTTAAGTTCGAAGTACAATGGAGGACAAAGGAGAATAGTTAGGACTCATTGAAATGCCACAGTTGGCTATGCTTAGTTTCACTTAAAGATTTATAAGTTTTTCTATAACTTGATAATTTGATAAATCATGGATGCGAGTCCCTGTTGTAGCTGCTTAGATTACATTCTCTTTGTTTATATTTAAAATTTGACTTTCCTGTTTCTAGTGTTCAAGATTTGAGGCCTCTCTAGTGACTGGTTCTTATAATGGTCACCTTTTCCCCCTTTTTTCCCTTGGGTAAAATGTGTCTTATATTTCATTACTAGACAATAAAAGGTACATCAAGAATTATGAATTTAAAGACACTACCTATTGCGACTGCTGATGCAACATCCATAAATTCTTTTTTGTAACAAACATTATATAAGCTTTTAATGTAACAAAGGTTTTTTTCTATGTTTCGGGAGCTAGTAAAGTACTCATAAGCAGATCGACCTATTTCGGGAGCTATCTTGTATTGCAGATCCACTTGTTTCAAGCTGCAAAAACCTTCTTAGAATTCAACTGCTGAATTAAAAGTACTCATAAGCTGGTGGTTTGTATTGCTTTAATCCTTGAACAACAGCTTGTGAAAAATTGTTGTCTTGGATCTGTCTAGAAATTTCCAGCCACATGCTTCATAAACATATAGTCCCTCCTTGTGCACATCTGAATGCTTCATCAAAACATATGTAAAAGTCTTTCCACAACCTTTTTAGCTGCAAAAGTAAATCCTTGGGGAAATCTTTGTAGCCTTTATAGCTCCAAAACCATGGTCACCAAAACGACAGAGAGTATGTTAGAAACACAATGCCCTTAATAGATACTGGCTGTATTTTGTACGATTAACCAAGTGATTACAAAAATATATATTTGATCTTAACTGTATTGTATGTTAGGATGGGTGTGGCCTAAACTAGGCCTCAAGACAGAATTTTCCGAGTTGCTGTAGAAGTAAATCCTTCTCTGTGGCCTAGAGCAGAAAGAGAATATCCTTCTAGGACAAGTAACCACTCTGATTTCCTACACTATCTTTTGAGATCACTGTGGCTAGGGCAGGAGGTCCCTTCTGGACCTCTCGGCCCTCTCAAATCCTCCTCCTCATATTTCTGTAGCAGCACCTTCCAGCAGCCTTATAAATACAAACCCTTCATAAGAACTCTTCAGAATCATTACACTGTTCCTGTTACTTTGAACATGAGGGTAGTGAGGTGGCTCTTTGTAAGTGGGTACTGTATCTGAATTCCTGTCATAAATTTCCTCTCACTATTGGCAATGGGATATCAACTCTTCCGTTCACATGGTGGGAATCAAATGTTAGTTGCAACTCAGTGCAAATGTCAAGTGCCTAGTAGCATTTATTGCTTTTCTTCGCTCCACCTTTCAGCCTAAACATGTAGAGTACAAGGCTTCAGAGAGTTCACTCCAATCTTTTGAAGTGCAAAGACATTCTTGATTTTTGGAAGGTTCCTATACCACAATGATAACATCAAAGAACACACATTTATATCTCACGTGGAAATTGTCTGCTCTAAGACCACTAGAAAACAAAATTCGAATGCTAAATCATATGTCAGTGGCATACATTTAAAATTTTCAAGGCTCTTATACTTTAAACACATAGCTTACAATGTCTGAGCTATTTAGTAGTTACCAGAGAGGCACATTCCATGGCAAAAACAGAGAGGTACAGCTCGTTTTGTTTTGATCATTGAAACTGCTGCATTCACATCTTTGGGCACCACGTCTCCTCTATACATTAGACAGCAGGCCATGTATTTTCCATGTCTGGGATCACATTTAGTCATCATGTTACTGGCCTCAAACACAGAATTTGTTGTTTCTTTCACTGACAATGCTTCATGATAGGCTTTCTCTTTAGACACTACTGGTGCATAAGATGAAAGCATCCTTAAAATGGCTTTTTCTTTTTATAACATATCATGGCATTTGCACAACAAAATACAGGAACACAGATCGGGACTGCTAGAATGGGAGGTTAGTTATATGGAGGGACAAGGCCCACTATTGGCAATGGGATATCAACTCTTCCGTTCACATGGTGGGAACCAAACCTTAGTTGCAACTCAGTGCAAATGGCAAGTGCCTAGTAGCATTTACTGCTCTGCTCCGCTCCACCTTTCAGCCTAAACATGTAGAGTACAAGGCTTCAGAGAGTTCACTCCAATATTTTGAAGTGCAAAGACATTCTTGATTTTTGGAAGGTTCCTATACTACAATGATAATATCAAAGAACACACATTTATATCTCACGTGGAAATTGTCTGCTCTAAGACCACTAGAAAACAAAATTCAAATTCTAGATCATATGTCAGTGGCATACATAAATTTTCAAGGCTCTTATACTTTAAAGTTTAAACACATAGCTTACAATGTCTGAGCTATTTAGTAGTTACCAGAGAGGCACATTCCATGGCAAAAACAGAGAGGCACAACTCGTTTTGTTTTGATCATTGAAACTGCTGCATTCACATCTTTGGGCACCACGTCTCCTCTATACATTAGACAACAGACCATGTATTTTCCATGTCTGGGATCACATTTAGTCATCATGTTACTGGCCTCAAACACAGAATTTGTTATTTCTTTCACTGACAATGCTTCATGATAGGCTTTCTCTTTAGACACTACTAGTGCATAAGATGAAAGCATGAAATGAATTCTAGGAAAGGGAACAAGGTTTGTTTGAAACTCATTTATGTCTACATTTAAGGCTCCTTGAAATCGCAGAGAACTTGTTAATGGCGATATAATTTGCGAGATCAGTCTGTTCAAGTTTTTGTATGTAGGTCTTTCGATGTCTACACATCGCTTACATATGTCATAAATAGCTTCGTTTTCCAGAACAACTGACACATCTGTGTGCTCCAAGAGAGAATGAGTTGACAAAACACTGTTATATGGTTCTACAACTGCAGTGGAAACCTGTAAATCCCAGGAAAGGTACAATATTTAAGGAAACGGTGGCAGTCTTGATGCAATAAAAACTTGCGAAGTGTATCTGTATAAATTGATTAAGCGAATACAAAAAGGAGACCCGACCCAGAGATGCCACAAATTAGAGAGGTAAAACAGAGATCAAAGAAGAAAACACCCAAAATGCTTCTTAAAACTGTCACATACACATCTATACCCAAGTTTGACATGGACCTTGAGGTTGCAAGGATGAGTATGCATATCTCAAGTTCACAAACTCAAGGTGGAACTAGAGATACACCAACTTGGAAAAGCTTGGCCACCTAAAAGTGCATATTAGACCAGGGATTAAATGGCTATCCATATCTGGTAATTAATAAGCACCAGGCTACGGTGCTCAATATGTTGGGTTTACATTGTTGAATAAAAATAGCTTTAAATCCAATAGTGTAAAACCCAACACAAAATGGGTGCTCATTGCTGTCATTCATATCCAATGCGCCCAATGCACTCTTGCACACACCTCCACAAGTTCACCAACTAGGCTATAAAATGCATCTCTACACACCTCCACCCCCATGGAATGTACCTCTCTGTAAAACCTTTCTGTGGCAGTTGATTTATAAATTCCTACAGTACCCGTTCATGCTTTTGTCTCAACTCCTCTATTTCCTCTTGATGCTTAAGTAATAAGAGTTTGATTTTTTGGGTTACACTATTCTCATCTTCCAACTCATTGGCCAACAAGGTGGTATAATCTGGCAAAGTCACACCAGACTTTGAAGAAACAGTTTTACCATCATGCTTGCCTGCAAGTACATTCTGGTCCAAAGCATTAGCAATGTTGCAATCCTCCATTTGTAGATTCTCTTGGCTCATTCTTTTAAACCACTCTTGAGTACTGCAGTGAGTATTCATATCTTCAGCTGACATCTTCCCCTCAGCCACCACAATATTCTTTATGACCTCAGAAATTGAGTGGTTTTTCTCTTTATCAATCACCACAGCATTTGCTTGCAAGTTGCCTCTCCCTACAGAGTTGGGAAACTTTGAACTTATATCTAAACCATCCCCTTTGTTCTTGTGATCATCGAATTCATTATGATGATGTTTAGCACTGCTTGAGGCAGACTGGACATGGTTCACTTCATCAAATCTGCCATGCATTGGCCCTTCTGCTTTAGAAGAAGCATTCATTATGTCAGTCTTCATGTAAGAATCTGCAACTAAAGACCTTGGGGAATCAGACCAATACTTTCGACCTGAAGGAAGGCGTTCAAGTAAAAATGCACCAGAGGGCCTATCATTATCACTGAGCATCTCTGAAACATCATCTTCAATTGCAGACCTAGGCTAATCAATATCCATCTCCTCCTCAGCAGTATCCACAAAAGGTATTGCGGGTTGCCATTCTGGCACAAGAGCTTGTATTTCTGTATCAATCATGGCTGCAATATTTGTCACATCTTGATCCGATAGATCCAATTCTGTCACCATTTCACTTGCAACACTCATTGCAGTGTCAGCATCAATGTCAAAGGGGAAGTGAATATTGTGAACATGACCTGGAAATTCATTTTAAAATAAGTAAGAAATATTAATGTACACTTATATATGTCTAATACAATAAGTAGTGCAAAATGTGTACAGTTTCTGTTGTCTCCTTTCTTTCGTGCGTGTGAGTATCTGCAATGGTATCTAACAATGCCCATATCAACAATAAAGCAACTCACCAAGACTTATCCAGTTCATGCACGAAATCCAAGAACAACATGCTACAAGGAAAAGCATGCAAAAGTTTAGAAATATTAATTGGGAGAACAATTACCATCTTCAAGTAGGTATTGGTATGTGGATTAACAAGGATGCTAGTGGGATTGCTAGAAAACTTGAATAACAATTTAACTAATTACAACGGAATCAGTATTATTTCCATTTACTATTGGAAATTAACAAAGATCTGCCACATAACGTAACAATCCTAAAGAGTCATAGTGTTCATTGGTCACTACTTAGCTACAGTCCAAGCAATACAACATGGAAGCTCTTCTTTCTATAAACTTGGAGCTTCCTGCACTGATTCCTTCTTGGCAACTGAATTAAGATTGCCAAATTCTTCAACTAATGCTTTTTGGTTTGATGTTTCATCAATCTCCTCTTGGATGCTCACAAAGTCTGCACCATGAAATGGTTTAATTTTGCTTGCACTAGTATTGATAGAGACCCTGTAGCAGGTATCATTGGAAGACGAAGGCAAACTGTTCCTTAAAAACTTCACAGTAAAACCCTTCTGTGGCAGTTGATTTATAAATTCCTGCAGTACCCATTCATGCTTTTGTCTCAACTCCTCTACTTCCTCTTGATGCTTAAGTAATAAGAGTTTGATTTTTTGGGTTACACTATTCTCATCTTCCAACTCATTGGCCAACAAGGTGGTATAATCTGGCAAAGTCACACCAGACTCTGAAGAAATAGTTTTACCATCATGCGTGCTTGCAAGTACATTCTGGTCCAAAGCAAGTGCAATGTTGCTTGATCCGAAAATGTACTCAGAAGTCTGTGTTAGACACCATTTCTATGACTGGAAGCTTCTATGTTGGACTTACTATAAATCCTAGAATTTCTTGAACGTCCCTCACAAAGTGGCACTTTATGATCCTGAATATTAATTCAATTTAAATTTGAATCATCTATACTATAAAAAATGGTCATGGTAAATGTCATGTTCAATTCTATTAGTTACAAATGACAAGAAGCTACTCTTCTTGTTCATCAATTAAGAGATAAGTAAACAGGCACACTGTAATCATAAACACAAACATAGCATGTCATTAAACAGTACTGGATGGTTGTCCTCAGAAGCATCATGGCAGGTGGAATTTGTGCTATGAATTAGCTGGCTCACTTCTTTATTTTAAATATCTTTAGGAAAAACAGTCTTCCACCAAAAACATTTGTGAGTCAACAGCCTTCAGCTTGCATGTCAGCATGTGTTGTGACTCGTGAGGCTTCCACCTTCCCACAAGAGAATTTGTTGGGGTCCAACGTTATCACTCATAATAGACAAGGCCTTTGCTTTCTCTCAAAAACATTTGCAGGAGTTTGTTTTCTGCCAAAAGCATTTTCTGGCATCCACCTTTTTCTATTAGCATTTGTGGAGCTTGCCTTCCACCTACAACATTTGTGGGAGTCTGCTTTCTGTTGAAAAGACAGTTGTTTCTTCCTAAAGTTAAGCTATATTTAAGGGGAAACTCAAGAACCACTACAAGTTCTAGCTCATATAGTGAACTAGGATCAATGGGGATGTTAAATAAGGGTTTAGAAGGGAATGTTAAACAAAAGGGCCTAATTTTATTCATTAATGAGGTACTGCAAGATATCAAATTCATCTACCAGAATTCAAAGCTTGCGTGGACACCAAAGCCTAATTTTTCTTGTTGTATGAAAATAATGACCTTGTGTAACTAAGGGCAATGGTGAAGAATTTAACTGTGATGATATGGCTGAAGGTATCAATAAAAATGATTATGAATGGGGAGTCCAAAATATGAATGATCTTGACATTGACAACAAAGTAAAACATGTTTCTAATATTTTGGAACACACCTTATATGGTGGAAAGAGTGTATAGTGGCTCCATAATCCATTGTTTTCAAGATAATGAAATGTTGAGTATTGTACCTAAATTATATTTGTTCCCTTCTTGTAGTAGACCCATAGAAGATGGAATTAGAAAATTATCACAGAAGCACCAGTAGACTGTTTGAAATCTACTCCACAGCCTATACTTCAAGGGAAAAGGCTGCAAGGAGAGAGTGCATGTTATTCCTAAAATACACTTGAGGAAGAAGCAATAAAAGCGACTGATTGTAAAATAGAAAGACCCATTAGATGAAGAAGAAATGTGTAAAGACTGAAGATTCCATATGTCTATTGCCATCAACACTTTGATGGAAAAACTGTTAACAAGGGAGGGCATGTTGTGTTGAAGAGCTCAATCGACCAGGATCAACATTGACAAGGTTGCCATCAAAAGTAGTCATTGATGAGATTGTGCTTGCATAGGTATCAACAGTTGATCAACACCATGCCGATGATCCTATATGATAGTCTCTGCAACAACATAGTTAAAATTTCAGGGTTCCTCTCTCTGCTTGCAGGCTTCCACCTTCCACATGTAGCCTTACGGAGACTCCAGGTCAGGACTCCTTCCACCAACAACATTTCTAGGAGTCCACCTCATGCATACATACGTTGTCGGTCCTCAGTCTTCCACCAAAAACATTTGTGAGTCAACAGCCTTCAGCATGCATGTCAGCATGTGTTGTGACTCGTGAGGCTTCCACCTTCCCACAAGAGAATTTGTTGGGGTCCAACATTGTCACTCATAACAAAGAGGGCCTTTGCTTTCTGTCAAAAACATTTGCAGGAGTTTGTTTTCTGCCAAAATCATTTTCTGGCATCCACCTTTTTCTATTAGCATTTGTGGAGCCTGCCTTCCACCTACAGCATTTGTGGGAGTCTGCTTTTTGCCAACAACATTTGCAAGGTGTAAGTCTTGCCAATAACGTTTATGGATGTCCATCTTCCTCCAACATTGATGGGAGTACCCATGCTTTGGTGGAAAACCTAAATTGATTTTTCTGTGTTTGTTTTGTCAGAAAAGTGTTCAAGTGCAGCCAAGTACCCATGCATTATTGTTAGTATCATCACCATGGGGGACTTTTCACTGCTCCTTACCCTGCTATTGATGTCTCCAGCGCGCTTAAATTGAATCCAATGGACCAATACTGCTTGTGATAAAAAACATTCTTGTTTTGTTTCAATTTTCTTGATTAATAATACGTTGAGTACCCTTTTGTTTTTATTCTAGTTTTGACTCTCTCAAACTATCCTTGTATTGTGACCTTCTGAATTCTTGGGACATTTGGCCTCTGTATCCTCTCCTCCCATTTGGTGTTGATTTCTTTCCTCAAGTGCATAAGTATTTTATCATAGTATGTTTTTCCTTGCTTGTGGTTACCTTGTGAGTAAGTGTGCCATCTATTATTTAATGCTTAGTCTTAAAAGCTGGCTATACTTATTCAAACCCCTTTCCAGTTCTTGTTTCCATGGTTTCATTCTTGATTTGTTGCTATTCTACAGACTCATTTTTGTACCATCATTGAATGCATTTGTACGAAGTAGTGGGAGATTAAATTTCCATGCATCATTGGAAGACGAAGGCAAACCGTTCCTTAAAAACTTCACAGTAAAACCCTTATGTGGCAGTTGATTTATAAATTCCTGTAGTACCCGTTCATGCTTTTGTCTCAACTCCTCTATTTCCTCTTGATGCTTAAGTAATAAGAGTTTGATTTTTTGGGTTACACTATTCTCATCTTCCAACTCATTGGCCAACAAGGTGGTATAATCTGGAAAAGTCACACCAGACTCTGAAGAAACAGTTTTACCATCATGCTTGCCTGCAAGTACATTCTGGTCCAAAGCATTAGCAATGTTGCAATCCTCCATTTGTAGATTCTCTTGGCTATCTTTGGTCCTATTAAATCCTCCATCTTGTAGATTCTATTGGTTTCATTTTATAAAAAAATGGCACCAGAAATGCTGTTGTTCAGGTCAATGTGAAATTTAAATGCTACATCTCTATATATTGACCATAAATTTGTGAACCAAGTGTATCGCCTTCAAATGAGGAAAATTCCGAGATATTGACAATTACAACAGTCCAGATTGTTCACTACAAGTAGAATGTCCCTACGATAGTTGTACAGAAGATGTTTTAACTTTAGAGTTAATCCTCTGCATCTTGAGACTATCTTCAAGATTATTTATGCTTGATAAGTTTCAGATACATAGAGGTAACCACATACAATTGAGATCTAGTTTTCCAATCTGCACTGAGACTAGACTTACAGGACATGAAGAAAGATAACAGTAAGAGTATGATAGGAGTGAAGTTTAAATGACAAAACCAGAGCAGAGAGACAGAGACAAAGAGGTATTAGGATTATAGTAAGTCTCACATATAATAATCAAGAGTAAACCCATAACACTATAAATGTTGGTGTCACTGCATCCTAACATTCATCATTTCAAAGTAACCCAAGCTATTACATTAGGTGGACAAATGATTACATGACATGATGACTTTATGATGAAAATGGTTTTCAGACACCTCAACTTGGCCATTCATAATTATTTGTCAGTCCTAGCACAGAATGATTGAAAATACTCCACCTCTGGAACTGCTCTAGGTGTGCATTTTAGCTGGTAAATACCAACTAGTCTGTGCCTAAAAAGAAAGTTGGTACTACCCAAAATTATCACTTTCATAGGGGCTGGAAGGAAAATATCTAGGCCAAAATATAACTTGAGGAATATAGCTAATTGAACAACTTGTCATTTGAGAAGAGGCATGTGTCAAATCCCAAACATACAAGCATAGGCCACCATGATGAAACTCCCAGAATCATAATAATATATTAAGTTAACAAAAACCCAAATTAGCTTTGGAAGCATAGATTCCATTAACATTTTATTTGGGTTCTATAATTCTCATTAGAGTTTCAGTCTAGCCATGGAATGTGCCTCTATGTTTTTTGCAAACAAATGGGGTATGAAAGCACTCCAAAATCAACAATGCCTTATGGGTGTTGGGGGAGGGGGAATTTAAGAGGACCAATATGAAAACAAAACAGAGCATACCATGATTCCATAAGCCAATACTCTAACAACAGTTAAGGCAATGGCCAATGCAGCCAACTCGAACTTCCCCAAGTGGCCTGCCATCAATTCCACCACAACAATAAACATGTACTGCAAGATGGTAGTAGCTATAGTGGCAACAAAATGAATGGGCTGATGATTGCTCTATCATTTTTCTTATGCTCTGTAAAAGCATGACATTTATCCATAGAAACTAATTACTTTGAGATGAGCTATTTTACCATGCATATATCGGAAAAGACAAATACGCACATACTGTACGAGCCTCTAGGTTGTCCACACGCCATCGTTTGGGGAAAGGTGGCATGTTATCTGCAGAGGCAAAAATTGTAAGCTTAATACACTACTATGCTTTTCAAGGGAAATTTATTTTTTTATATGATCAAATTTCTAACTATTTCTTTATTATTTAAAATATAGTTGCAGGTGTTCAATATTAAAATGTCTGAAGATGACAGATTTTGCTTCATGCTATGGTGTATCTTCTCTCATTCATCAAAAGATTAAAGATGGATTTAATCCTATTACAGATTATGAGGTATTTTTTGACCTATAATTTTTTTGTTCTAGATAAATTTTTATAATATGAAAGAAGTATATGCAAATGAAAGTTTCAATTAATACAATTTGTAATTGTGTTGATCTTATCTTATATGTGCCTTAAATAACTGATCAACATGATGAAAGAGAAGATGAAGCTGAACTTTGAATCATGCTTCAACCTTACCATATGTTTGGTTAGTTCACTTCAGTTATTTTTTAAATCAATAGGATACTTTAGTTATGAAATACCATTAAATGCACACACTTTTTATGGTTTATTTCAATTCAATTGAAGTTATTGTTTGTGTTTTTCTCAGTTTATTTCATTTATGTATTTTTATTCACAAACTTATGTTTATAATTTTCTTTTTATGATTTTTCCATGCAGGGGACGAAAAAATTTCTTTTAAGGATGAGCAATACAGATGATTTCAAACGAATTATCAGTTTCGTTTTTTTCATATCTCATAATAAACAAATTTCAAGACCCAAGACATTTCATTATATTAATAAATGAAAAGTGATTTTTTGATAATCAATGTTGTAACATATGTATAACTTTTATTTTCTTTAATTAAATTATCTCTTTTTATATACTCATCGTTTTGGTTGTTGTATAATATACTTAAAATTTTAACATACGTAGATATTGTTATTACTTTGTAATTACTCATTTAATGTGAAAGATATTCATTTAATATATTTTTTCATAACTAGAAAGATATTTAATAGATTAGAAAAACAAAAGTTTTTGAAATATCATGTCATCTTGAAGTTTTCACTCAAACAAAATTCTGTGAAGCTTGGAATTGAAATGACATTGCTTAGAACTTTTATTTATTTATTTATTTTATTTTTCAAAGATTGAAATGATTCATCTACATGATCAATACCATGTTGACCAAAATGATCAGTAGTGATATTATGTATGTAAATTTATTATGCCCATCAACTTGGAAACATGTGAATGTTTCAATGGAGAAATTCTCCCATTACTTGTAATTGATACTTGCCATAATGTAGCCAAGCACAAAAAAAGACACCATAGTCTTATTATACACAATGAATTAAAATTTTTGGATGTAACTATGAGATACTTCAATTGTGTTAATACATTTGATATTAATTAAATATATTTATGGTAATTGGATCTAAGCATAAGAAAATGGTCAAAATGTTTTCTTTCGTAATAAAATCAAACTCTTCCTAGGATACTCACCACATGCAATATATAACCTTTCTAAATAAAGGAGGATATTTTTTTTTGCACCATTTCATATTTTATGGTGCTTTGCACCATATACAATTTTATTATAATAATTAAAAAAATGTATTTTTTTTGCACCATTTTTTATTTTATGGTGCTTTGCACCATATACAATTTATTATTATTATAATAATTTTGATATTTTATGATAAATTTTTAATTTTTGTAAAATTAGTTTTGGTGCTTTGCATCATCTTGATCCACGTCAGATTTGTTTTTGGTGGTTTGCACCATACACCATGGAATGCCACATATGCATTTAACACCAAATTTAACATTTTTTATTAACTCCACTTTTGCACCAGAAAACATAGCACCACATGCGTATCTCCACATTATCACCACTTTTGCACCACTATTTGAAAAGTAAAGATTTCTCAAATCCTTTACAAATTGTGGTGCTAATATAATGTGTCTTCGTAATGACTAGTCTTCTTGTAGTGTAAGTTAACAAATAAGAGTATGCACATGATCCCATCATCTCAAAGTTTTTCCAAACCATATGCTTAACAATGTATCTATTCATAAATTTTTATAATTCTATATGGTTTAGACTTCTTTAATAATAATCATTAAAATTGTGTTATATAATTTAATTTTGGTTAAAATTTTTAATTAAGTTATATTTATTATTATTAAAATTATATATAAGTAAATTCAAATTCTTGAAAAGCATTAGAATTAAAAAACAATTTTCTAATATTTTTAATAATATTTCATATCTAAATTGTGTTGTATAACCAGTTATTTATGATTTAAAAAAAAAAACCAATTAATTAATGGCGCCATTTATGATTTGTCAAATAAATTTAAACCACAAATAATTGAAATGAGTTTTCTCAGCAACAACAACTGACAAAAGTGGTTTAAGACTGAAAAAGAAATTTAAACCAAAATAATATAGAGTTTAAACATTTCATTAAGAATATTAAATATATAATATATTTTTTATTTTTTATTTTTTTTTGTCAACAAGTTATTTATGATTTTAAAAATTTAAAATCAACTAATTGTGATTTGTCAAATAAATTTAAACCAAAAACAATTGAAATGAGTTTTCCCAACAGTGACGAGACTGGTTTAAGACTGACCAGAAACTTAAACCAAAACAGTACAACCAAAACAATTAAATATATCATAAGATATTTTTTCAGCAGTCACTGAGACGAAGGTTTAGATATCATGTGGAGCAACGCCAACTATTCAAATTTTGTGGAGCAATTTCTCTTCGGCAATGCACATTCTTAAGACTTTCGAAAGAACTTTTCATCTCCTATTGGATGATCAACTCCTTTTTGTCAAAGATTGAGAAAGCCCTCCTCAGCTCCTTTCTCTCCACTGCAATGTCCTAAAGCCTCTCAGTTTTATTATCTGCCATTAAAGATTTTTCAAAAGATTTTTCTTCAAAAAAAGGTTTAAAATTCCTCTGGAAAACATATTGAAATAGCGAAGTGAGAAGCCAATAGAGAAAAACGGTACTCACTGTCAAGCTTACCATGCTTCGATCCGCTAGAAAGTTGAGAAAGACTCTGATTTCCAGCTAAAACGTCGAATCCAAAAGAAGTGCTAGGCTGGACCGAGACCCTCCTTACTTTGATACCCTTCTCCGCTTCCCGCGGCACCAAGCCAAGTGCAGGAATTTGGTCTTCGAGTGTAAGTGCTAGACATGCGTTTGGAGCAATCTCTGAAGACATATCTGAAGCCTGTAATTACAACACATTTTGAGCAAATGCGTGACGAAGTAGAGGAGAAATTGATATCTAAAATATCTGGTCAACATCCCTTTGATTTGCATCTTCCAGCATGCCCAGAATTCACAAGGCTTTTTGTAGAGGCAAAGACGCTCGTCAAAAAATCCGAGGAAGAGAGTAACTGGATTAATGAGTCCTTTATGTCTGCATAACTCGCAGGAACACAATCCAAACGTTTCGCTCCCATAATGATAAATAGCTTCTTTCGTTCTTATCAGAAACAACTTATGAAGGCCATTCAACTATGTCATGCAAATTGAAATTAAGCAGAGAGTGAAAATTCAAAATGTAAAATATGGGCGGGCAAATTCAAATGAAAGCCATTCCACTATGTCTTGCAAATTGAAAATTAAAAAGAGAGTGAAAATTAAAAATGTAAAATATGGGCGGGCAAATTCAAATGTGGGGTTGTTTGGATTTATTGTACACATGGGGGATCCATGATACTCATCCATGTACCATAAGCCATGCCATGGATGACGAATTCATTGGTTTCATAGAGAGGCGTGGAGGAGGGGGGACGAGGTTGTGGGACCCTCTAGGATATGAAATGGGGATCGCCCGACGCCGGCAGAGGAGACCAGAATGGGTGTCCCATCACCTTGCCACCTAGCGAGATGTGTCAGAGCTGTCAGAACGAGAGATGCCGAAAACTCATTTTTGGAAGTGGCCAGACTCGGTGACCGGCATCGGAATGTTTTCCAACCATTATCATTTTCGGGCAATTCTACCGGCTTGCTTGAACTACTCCATTAAATTATGACGGTTGTTTTCATAATAAAGGGGTAATTACAGTCAGCATGCAAACAATCCACGTTCTCTCATCCCCATAGTATATTAGTTAGTATCTTAGTTAGATCAGCAGGTGTATCTTGTTTCGGCAGGTACAAGTGTTGGTCAAGAGCACTTGTTCCGCAGTCAGCATTTCACTTTTTCAACAAGCCAATTCATACGCTCTGCGGAGTTCGGAGGTGGGTGCAAATAAATAACTCTACCCCTTATAAAACAAACTAACATATAAATATATAAAATCTATAGGGAACCGGAATGATTCTGTCCATACCAAGTGCTGCATGCAGCGGGTAGTCTCTGCTAGTAATTTTTGTCCATTGTTTTTTCTAGTAGAGTCGCTTATACAACCTAGCATATAGTGTAAATGAATATATGAGGTTGTTGTCATCGAAAAGCTTAATGTCACAATGTAGGTTTCTTTAGAATTCTAAAAGGAATAATGTAAATAACTATATGATGTTTTCATCGAAAAGCTAAATGCCACAATGTAGGTATTTTTAGAATTTTAAAAGAAATCCTTAGAATTGACACTAACCCTTATAACTCAATTGGTAGAATGCTGGCCCCACATTGACCAGCACTAAAACTTAAAATTTAAAAGCAACTTACTACAAATAAGTTACAACATAAGTTAACTATTAACTAACCAAAAGATAACAATGTATTTAGTAAACGTAAGTTCAAAATGTATGAGTATTAAAGCAAAACGGATGAGCTTATCCGTAAAGTTTGTCCTCCAGTTGACGGCCATCGTCCTCCACTTGACGGCCATCCAAAACTGGAGAAGGATGGCCGTCAACTGGAGTACAAACTTTGCAACTCAAGTCGGAGGGGGCGAGTTGGCTAATATTTGTAGGATTGCACTCAGCCTTTGTAGTCTCTCCACGCGGGCGGGCATGATAATAGACAGGGACAGTTCAAAGACCGAGTGTAATGCTCACTTACATCCATCCAGATCAGCAAGATTTTCTTCAATATCTCCTTACCGCGCGACAGATACAAAATCGATTTTTTTTAAAAGCTATATACACTGCATGAAATCTTTTGTCGTTTGTTTGATGATATTTTAGTATACTTAGCATTGTCTTTTTTTAAATAACATTAAAATAACAGATAGTTGTAATCCTCTTAAAATAACTATAAATAATTAGAATCTTTTTGGTTTTTTTTGTGCGGCTATTATTGTTATAAATGAAAACCTATATTTTACTATTTTTATTTGATTACGAATTTTGTATATATATATATATAACAACGTTTTGATCCATTCAAAAAAAGCAGAGTCCTCTAAAACAAAATCGTAGTTTAATAATGATGTTTTGATCCATTAAAAAAAGCAGAGTCCTCTAAAACAAAATGGTGGGTGAGTGAGATACTGATAGATCAGAAACAAAACCAATTGGAATCCAATCAAATTGTGTTAATGAGATACTAAAAGATAAAAAGTATAACTAATTAAAGTCTGCATAACCTCAACTCAAATTACTAAAATATAATTCATTTTTCAGTGCAATGCCTTACCAATGTATACTTTAATTAAAATGTAAAACTTCCATCTGAAGCTTGGTGCCCCTAAAAACGATACAACCAACACTTATGTATTTGAAATGATATTTTCTTATTCATATTATTCTATGTTAATGTTGAATCAATATTTACCACATCAAAACACATTATTGAAAGTAATTTACTTTATTTATTATTTCAGGAAAATCCCAAATAATGTGCCACATGTCAAAATAATATTATAATAAGGTGGAAACAATTCTTCAACGTTAGTTGTAATTCCCATATTCAGGAAGTCACATTATTTCAACAGTGTCTTGTCTTCATTTATGATTGATCACAACGCTGAATAGAGTTATACCTTTTTATATTACTTATTTGACCCAAAAATTAACATTATTGTTTTCTTATAATTAAAATATAATTGAAGCGAGTGAAGACTTATTGAGAATGTACAGGTAGCGTTATCAGCCAAATTATATCATGCTCTTGGTTATTTCCTCAAGATCACAACATTTTTTCCAAGCTCACTAATTTATAAAAATTCAAATAATTTTTTATTTTTTCTTGGTTTCATGATAACGGTAGATATTAAATATTATATATAAATTTTGGGGACAAATTTCACTCATGATTCTCTAATTGCAAAATAATAATTATGGCTCTTATTTTGTGTTTATTATATATGAACTTCTCTTTGTCGGCAGGGGACTGCCGTTATTTTCAACATTTACTCACTATTTTTTTGAAACTGCAATGAAGAGAGATGAATCGCTTGGAGTACCAAAACCTAATATTTTTATGGATTTGGACATCTATTTCAGTAAACATTGGAAGTGTCAATGTGATTTCTTACCAAAACTGTTACGACTAAGATATGAAACAAAATAAACTTGATATTAAATTTGCTTGATAAATAAAAAAATTACACGTAGTACCAGAAAGATAATGTTCATGATATTAATAATTATTATTTAATGTTATAAAATATAGTGTGTTCTGAAAAAGGGCGGATGACTTCAGAAAGATAATGTTCATGATATTAATAATTATTATTTAATGCTATAAAATATAGTGTGTTCTGAAAAAGGGCAGATGACTTCATGCATGTAATAGTTATATGAGTGTCAGCTTATTATAGTGTTATGACATGTGTTGTCCATATAAATGGAACCATAGGATTTCTGGGTAGGTTTTCTCCTTCTTTAATCCTGTTTATGTTGTGATTTTCTGTATTTTTCTATTTTTTGTGATCTAAATTCTGTAAGTTTGATCTTTCTTGATTTAGTTGCTAACTTATTAGCAGATGTAGATGTAAATTTTCAAAATGTAAATTCTATCAGTTTAATTTTTAGGGTGATTGCAACAACAACTCTACTTCCACCCCAGGCTGTTGTAGAAACCTTAATGGTGAGGTGGGAAGCTTTTTAGGGAAACGATAAGGGTGGGAAATATTTGTCAATGAATGGAGGAAAACAATGTAGTGAGATGAAAAAATCCCATGCCAACATTTGTGGTAGCCAAATCGGAGAGTTGAGATTGTTCTATTGAAGGAGATTTGAACCTTAGGTTGGGAATTAGGATTAAAAATTTTGGCCTATCCTAATGGTTTTCTAGCTCAAGGAAACTTCCGAAAGAAACCAAAGAAAGAAAAAATTCGACAGAAAGCAAAGGAAGAAAGAGGCAAGAACTAGAAAAAGAGATTTCAGGGATCCGACGGGTTTGTGAAAGATGGTACTATTAACAGCTCGAGCCTTCACAGATTTGATGTGATTGAATACCGAAATTGAGATTAGAGACCATCTGCCCAAACACTATTTCTTTTGCAGATATCCTCGCATTCCCTTTTAGAGATTTCCAAAATTGGTAAGCATGCCACAAATTATAAAAATTGTATCTTTAAAAATAAGAATTTGAATGAGAAAATTTTATTTTACTTTAGAGTGCATTTTATACAAATTTTCGTTTGGTTAATGTTTTTTTTAAATGGAAAGGGCATTACCATATAACTAGATATAAGTTCAAGCTCGAGAGACAATTCATCTTTTTCTAAGTGCGTTAGAAACATCAAAATGAGGTAATCATGAATGCCTAACAATTCTAATGGTTGCATCTCTTGAGTAACCTAACCCAAAATAAAACTTAGAAGCAAAAAAGAATATCCTTAAGCATTTGTCGTCTTGTTTGTAAAATTTGAGTAACCAAAACTGAGAAACAAAAAATAATATCCTTCAACATTTTGTCTTGTTGTTTGTAAATACTTTTATATAAATATATCCCATATTTTTCAAAATAAATAATATTGTTTCTTGCTTGATGCCATAAGGATTTGAGCCAAACTTTAATGGTTTAAGCATAAAATAACACAACGAAATCTCGAAATTTAGAATTCACAATAATATAATGACAATATTCTCATATTTCTTTCAAAATGTTACAGAATATCTGTTAATTTCATTCTTACATTATTCATAAAATGCATAGAAAATGAAAAACGAATAGGAACTGAAATTTGCATAGGAAAATGCATAGAGAATGAAACTTATAGTGAAACAAAGAAAATCCATAGCAATTGAAACTTGAATATGAGAAACTTATGGTCAAATTTCTGTTTAGTAAAAGCTTTCATTTGCTTTTCTTTTCACTGGCCTGAACCTTACGCTCTAGTGACATGGACTTTACTTTCCAGTAATGGCATGAAGAATTATGCCACAAGTTTAAGAATTATCCCACAAGTTCTTCATTGTGAGTCTACCAGCACAAATCAATTGCAGTAGATGGTCATAAACTAGGAACTCCACGAATAAGATAATGGTGGAACCAAGGCACACAGAGAAGAGAGATCTGTATTTTAGATAGGTTATTTCAAAGAGGCTCTGCCAACACAAATGCATGCATCTTGCCACGAAGCTATGGGTTGCCAACTAAAATACTTTAGATACCCGAAACAAGCACTTCCCAAAATTTTTTTGATAAAAGGTTTATGTCTGCAATAAGACCAAACTTTTGGTAAAAAGAACTTGCCAACTTTCCTTTAAAATACAACTTTGGATAAAATAACTTGCCCCCCCTAAAATAACACGGGGCACGTGAATTTTGCAATAAGAGAGCAAACTGAAAGCATTGCAATAAGAGAGAAAACTCAAAACATTGATTAAAAAATTATTGAAAGAAATTGTCAATCCCAATCTTTGGTTAAAGAACGAAAGTGAGCCAATTTTTTTTAGCCAAACGATGAATTAATCTCCCATCAACACCTTAGCGATAGCTATAGTCCCTGCATTGCCATAGAAACCTAATAAGGTACAGAAACCTGGAGAGCTTCTTGGCCATCGCTTCAAAAAATATGAATACAAATATTTAGCAGTCCTTGGCCACTCCTAAAAACAAATGATCAATTTATGAATATTTAAAATTCATCTATCTTTTTCTAAGTGAAGAGATACGGAGTAAAGGAAATGCTCCACGCCTCGAAAAACATCTTTCACCCCATTTACGCTGGATTTTAATGATAAACTCTTAAAATGAACATTACTCTTTTACTACTATCTAATGAGAACGATATTAATCGACTTTACTGTTTGACAAAACATAACAACATAGCTCTCTTTAAATTTAGATGGTATGAAGGAAGTTTATTATTTTGTGTCTCATTGCCTTTTTGCACATTTAGGTAAGAAAATGCGGAGAAGCGCCTCCATGCCTCTAAACGCATCTTTCACCCCCATTTCCGTTGGATTTTAATGATACACTCTTAAATTTAACATTAGTGTTTTAGTACTACTTGCTGAGAACGATATTAATCGGCTTTAATTTTTGACCAAACATAACAAGAGAACTTTCTTTAAATTTTGGTGCTATGACGGAGGTTCATTATTTTATGTGTCTAATCTATTACATTTTGCATATTTTTTTTTTAATCTATTCAATCGACATCGATAAGCGAGTTACTGGATATATATATTTTTAAATAATTTGATTTGAGGTATATTTGATTATTTAATATCCACCGGTGTTACCTCATACAATTAATAGATTCTGCATTTCATAGCTCTGATCCCGGACCATACATGATCGTGAAAATATATATCTTTTTCTTGAGTAAATCGCCCAAATTTAATACCAAAGGTTTATAAAACATCCCATTGATATTAGTAGGAAGGTGAGTGTATTTTATTTAAAATTATTGCTTTGGAAAATGATTTGATATGTGTCGATCATATTTGATGTTTTTTGGTTCTCTCTCATGTCAACCAAACAAATTCTATGCAATAAGTAGGTGAGTGGGAAATTGTGAAATGTTCAATGTGGAGGTAAGGAAGATGAGAGAAGCACCTTTGCGCGTCGAATACCATTTTTCCATGGTCGGGAAAGTGTGTTAAACGTCCGTAGCTATCAAACAGTATGTGTTGTCTCCTAGTATCGATGCACAAAAATAAGAGCTTGAACGAGTGGGGTTAAGTCGTACCCATTGATTTCTATGCGAGAGAACTATTTGGTTTAGTAGCTTAGCCTAGGTAGACCTGATTTCTCTCCGATATGAATTCATCTTTATCTGCCATACATTTTTTTTTGATGTTTTAGTTTTTTATATTTTTTAAGAAATGTTATATTTAAAAATTTTCATACTAATGTTTTTGATAATAAATTAATTTTTTACTGTTAAAAGTTTGATTAAAAAATACTTTTCAATTACACAATTAAGTTAATAAATTTCACATATTTATTATAAGAAAAAAAAATAACACACAAATGACTTATTGAAATATGAATTTTGGTTTTGAAATTTTATGGAACAATCACAATAAAATCTCCATAACTCTGAAATTAAATGTCCTTTGGGTACACATGTCATAGCATTTGTGTGTATGAGATATCAGTAAGGAGATCTTATGGGACATATAAGATGATAAAAAAACTAAAAATATAGGATGGGCTACCCTGTGCATCCTCTCCATGATCATAATCACATGGAATCAATGTGGGGGTCTGCGGTGGAGAGTTTGTAATTATTAAAGAATATTGCAGTAAGAGTGTTTTAATATTTCATAAGTGGCAGTAGATGTTGTTGTTCTGTATGAGCCAGATATTTTAGAGATTTTAAGTGATATGTTTGGAATACTGGAGATCTCATGTCGACTGTAGTTGAAGCAACACTTTCATTGTTCCATAGCTGCCATTGTGACATGGGATAGCTTTCATAATGAGTTAGTGACACTGTTACAGACACCAGACTCAAACAATCCAATAATGGTGCTTAGCCAATACATGTAAGGAGAGAAAGTGGAAACATGAAATATTGTGGTCCAAATTCATTATGAAAAGGAAGAAGTTTTGTTCTTTTGGCTACATACGTTCGATGATGCACTAGCACACTCATGGACTGATTGTTTGTTTCATTCATGTCAGGTTCTTAATGATGTTTGTATAAGAGATAAATCCATATTAATTGGATTTCAAAGAAACTATCTCCATGAAACTATCTGGAATTGGATTCTAATCCAACTTACCCTGATCAAATGAATGAATTATGACTTATTGAATGAAATTCATTCCAAGGAGTATGAAATATGCATGTTTTTCCACTTATCCTGAAGGTGACCTAGTGAACGTCTAGGTGACACCTATGGAAATTCATTCATACCAGATTGAACACATGATGAGATCTCATCATGAGAAATTTTTTTCAAACCAAGCCATATATTTTTTGTTGTGGCTATATATATATATATGAAATTATTTGATAAAAAATCTTTGTAGACTAGGTGTTTATTGATCACTTATTTTTTTGTACATATATCTAAGGAGACTAGGTAAAATACTTTGTTGAATGGTCTTAGGTCCATTTTTCTTGGTTGTTTGTCTTTATGCTATAGGTCCTTTTGCATAAGTCGGATGTATTTTGATTCATACTTGAATAAAAATATGTTTTTCTTTCTATGTGTATGCACATTCGAATTTAGTAGATTGCTCCCTTCAATTGGCATGGTCCACTCACATGCCTCTGAAGCTGCATCAACAAGGAAGAAAATAGATTATAAGTGAAAATGGGCCTAAATAGATTTACCCATGGAAAAATGAAAGCTTGCAATATTAATGCCAAAAAAGAAAATAGAGAAAGACTAAGAATGTGAAGCTTAAGAGTAAAAAGCCACAAAATCTTTATCTACAAGTTTATAGTTTTTATTTATAATAATTCCTAAAGCATAAAAAGACCCAAACAAAGATCATTTGTAGATGGTTTTGTCAAAAACATTTCCAAAGTAAGATATATACATTATTATAGTGTTTAAAATTAAGCTCCTCAACATTATTTCTACTTTTAGTTAGTCTACAAACATTATACAAATCATAATCATAAATCACGTTAATTTATCAATTTCCATCGCAAAACTAAATTGAAATTGAAATATAGAGAAAAAATTATTACTACAAACTAAAACTAAAATTGAAATACGTTTAAATGTTTTTGACCGGGAGAAAGCTTTGGAGAAACCTTTTTTCAGCCGTACTAGTGAATTCAATTAAATTATTAAAACGATGCAGATATCCAACTAGTGGATTCAACCGAATTATTAAAACAATGTAAATAACATAATATGTTATTGGGGTTTACATACAAGTCAATATCATATTAAGTGTTTTTATATTAAGTGTTTTTATATTGAGAAAATATATGAATGAAAATATGACATAATATATTGAATGATATATAAAGAGTAAAAGGTTTTTATATTAACACATATAAAAAATGGCGCTTAAAGTTAATGAAAAAATATAAAAATATATAAAAAATAATAATGGAAACATTAGATATTTATGATGTCTAGTAAAAACAATAATTTTTTAAATTGAAAATATATATTAGATTCTGATTAAATAATATGATTTTTAGAGATATTTTCCAATATAAAATAAAAATAGTAATATTCTTTAATATGTAAAAAATAAACTTGATATATCAAAAGATTTATTGAATAATACCTTATAAAACTATAGTTTATTGAGTAATACCTAGTAAAAAACTGTAGTTTATTGAGTAATATCTAATAAAACTCTCGTTTAATACTGTGGTATCATCTTTGTCTCCCATTCATCAAGACTTTCCCCACCCCACGTAGCCACGTAGTTTTCTCCACCCTCGGCATACAACAATCAAAGATCCGCACTCCGCGAGGCATTTGAATCAACTATGTCATAAGGAAGACAACAAAAATAATATATCACATGATTTTTTTTTTTCCTGTTTCAATTTTTTTTAAGAAAACCATTGATGTTCAACTCGATTATCACAGATTATTGCGTTTCATAGCTAATAGACTACGATCTTCTCATGAGACTGAATGTACAAGACATATTGAGTTGGTTTTTTAACTTTAGATGACTTCTTATTTTATGTGTAACAAAATATTTTAGTTATTTTATTCTTCTTTAATTTGTTATAATAAAATAGCTTTCATTGAAATGCGCAGATAATTCTGTACGACAGAAGCGTTTCCCTTTCTGCACATAACAATAAGATATTTATGTTGACTACACCTGGCAAGGCATTTTATTGTTTAAAAAATAACTATGAGGATAGTAACATGTTTTTCTTTAAATTAGAAATGACGTCGACAAATTTTCCAAACATGATTTTCATTTTAAATTGTGATACGTTCAGTAATAAAAAATTAAGAAAAGAGCTTTCATTCTTAAAAAAAAAATGCTGATAAAAATCCACACAATGAAAGTTATCCACACTCTGCATGCAAAAAAGAAAGCTCTCCCTTCTCTTCACTCCACGAGAAAATTAACATTGTATTTTTTTTTATGATAGGAATGTAGCATATAAGCATATGATTCGAAGTGCATCCTCCTATTTATTCTGTAAAAGTGTATATAACTTTTTTATGATAGTAATATAGAATAGAAGCATATGATTCAAAGTCCGTGCTTTTATTAATTCTGTTAGGCGTTGCTTTGGAGGATATGTCACTTCTAGGAGTGCAAAGTAAGTTTCATTCTTAGGGGTGTAAAGTAAGATTTTATTTTGCTTCTTCCTTTTTGTGCATGCTCTTAATCAATTAATTATTATTAGTGGTAAAAATTATCAATCTTCTTTAAAATGGTTGAGGATAAGAAGATTATATTGGTGTAATATTATTTGAATTTATGTTAAACTTATATGTAAAGAAAAGGTTAACAAGAATTTGGTATGGATATGTACAAAATAAATTCTTTAATAGCATTTAAGGATATATATACATTTGATAGAAAAAAGAGAGAAGTCTGTAAATTAATCATAAAAGATAAATGAAAATATTATAAGAAACTATTAATAGGGCATTATCAAGGGAATAATACCATATCAAGTGTGTCCATATTGGAGAAAATATGACATAATATATTGGGGATATATAGGGAGTAAAAGGTTTTTATATTGACACATATAAAAAAGGAGCTGAAAGTTAACCAAAAAAATATAAAAAGGTATAAAAAATATTAATGAAAAAATGAGATACCTACAATGCCTAGTGAAAATAGGGATTTTTAAATTGAAGTGTATTAGGTTTAGGTTAAATATTGTGAATTTTAGACATATTTTCCAATATGTAATCAAAAAATTAGTGATATTCTTTAATATGCCAAAAATACAAGTGATATGTCAAAAGTTTATTGAGTAATACATCCTAAAATTATCATTAAAAAATTAAAAAAAAATATTGAAGAATAAAATGTGTCTAACCTCCCAAATTCCCTACCACCAAAGCCGAATCCAATCATTATTAAATGATGGTAAAAAAGTGAGCTCCATGCTAAAAATAAATTAATGACGTCCCTGTTAAAGGACTAATAAAACCATATTTTTCTAAATAGCGATGCACATTATTTCACATGAATACGATGTCATGGCCAAAAGGAGGTTAAAATAGTTTAGGGGTTAAACATTCCCCTCCAAATCCATTTTAAAACTATTTATTTCTTCCATTCCAAATAAGGATTATATGTCAAGAAGAATGAAGGGGCCCAATACCTTTTCAAAGACTGATTTAAACTCCAGAGTCTTGAAAATAAAGATAAATTGTGAAGATTACTTTAAAAAAATTTCCTATGTGAAAATATCAATGGACTGTGATACAAATTCTCACGAAGGATAAATGTAATGGAACTGAAATAATTTTAATGGACTGTTATACAAATTCTCACGAAGGATAAATGTAATGGAACTGAAATAATTTTGGATAATTTCTTTAGATCTCTTACAAACTTCTTGGTTGTACGCACGTTACATTTTGGTTTTTGGTTTTTCAGGAATGTTGGGTGGTGGATCCTTTAGACCATCTTCAGAAGTTATATGATTTAATCGTTTGTTTCTCTTTAGGAAGGGAGATTGGTTTTGTGAATTATGTTGTACTGTGAAATTTGTATATTTGTTTTTTTTAGGAATTTGATTAATTAAATATTAAATAAATATATTTTTTAATATGGAAAATTGTTCATACAAAAGCATAGAAGAAGAAAAAATATAAATGTTATGAATTGTCTTTTCTCGAATTACTTGGTAATGGATGAGATCATATCTATATTGATATTAGTGCTGAACATTGATGTGAAATAATGACATTTATATTGATATTAGTGATAAATATTCTTGAGAATTTTCACCAAAATGCACTGCCAAGGTGTTGTGTATATGTTATATTTTTTAAATGATTATTAGTTTGAGTGATTTGAATCTGCTAAGTGCAGCTGGGACATTTCAAAATAAAGGACTCTTTTTCTTAAAAAAAAAAATACATTCTTTTGCTTCCCTTTTTTTATTGTTGTGAAATATGGTTTTGACTTTTAGCATTTTTATAGTGTATAAATCATAGTTGTATTTTAATAAAAAAGTTAATGGATTGAGAGTTTATATATATATATATATATATATTCTAATTTAATTTTATGGGTAAAATATTTGTGTTAGATATGTGTTTGTGGGCAATCACTTTTTTTTTTTTTTTATTAAGTTGTTTACAAAAAAATTAACTATAAAACATTAAAAAAAAACACAAAGGATTGAAAATATTTATAAATTTAGATTTGGATCATTTATTGTAGCATGACTCAAGTATTATTTCACTCATAAATATTTCTAGTGTATTAATGGAATGTAAATACTTTTGATATTTATAATTCTTAGGAATTCTCTTGAAAATATTACTCAAAGAATATACAATGTTTTTGAACTTTGAAAAACACATTTGGGATACTAGAATAATAATAATAAGAAAGAATATACCACTGGTGGACATTTCTATAAAATTTTAATACATTGAAGAGAAAATTGGTCTTGAAATATTTCAAATTGGTGAATTTAATATTTCTATAAAAAAGTTGTTAAAATGTTTAAAAATGTAATACTCCAAAGTGAAGGATCAAGCAACAATGACCCATGGGATGCATTTTTTAGATAAAAGGCCGGCGGGCGTGCTGAGCGAGGGCGTCCGTTCGGGTCGGGTCGGGTCGTTTGGCCCGAGGGCGCCCGTGTCAGATTTTCTAAGTCGTGACCGCCCGGGTGCCTTGTGCACGTCCGGGCGGCCGTTGCGTTGCTCCATGTGCGTCCGTTTGGTCGGGTGTCCGTTTGGGCGTGCCGGGTGAGGGCGTCCGTTCGGGTCGGATCGTTCGGTCGTGCCGTGTGAGGGCGTCCGTTCGTGTCGTGTCGTTTGGTGGTGCGGCACGATGGCGTCCGTTCGGGTGGGCGTGCCGTGCCAGGGCGTCCGTTCGTGTCGGGTCGGGTCGTTTGGCCCGAGGGCGCCCGTGTCATAGTTGCTAAGTTGTGACCGCCCGGGTGCCTTGTGCACGTCCGGGCGGCCCGTTTGCCGTTTGCTCCCATGTGCGTCCGTTTGGTCGGGTCGTTCGGTCGTGCCGGGCGAGGGCGTCCGTTCGGGTCGGGTCGTTCGGTCGTGCCGGTTGAGGGCGTCCGTTCGGGTCGGGTCGTTTGGTCGTGCGGCACGATGGCGTCCGTTCGGGTGGGCGTGCCGGGCGAGGGCGTCCGTTCGGGTCGGGTCGGGTCGTTTGGCCCGAGGGCGCCCGTGTGAGATTTTCTAAGTCGTGACCGCCCGGGTGCCTTGTGCACGTCCGGGCGGCCCGTTTGCCGTTTGCTCCCATGTGCGTCCGTTTGGTCGGGTCGTTCGGTCGTGCCGGGCGAGGGCGTTCGTTCGGGTCGGGTCGTTCGGTCGTGCCGGGCGAGGGCGTCCGTTCGGGTCGTGTCGTTCGGTCGTGCCGGGTGAGGGCGTCCGTTCGTGTCGTGTCGTTTGGTCGTGCGGCACGATGGCGTCCGTTCGGGTGGGCGTGCGGAAGCGAGGGCGTTCGTTCGGGTCGGAGTCGGGTCGTTTCGCTCGGCGCCGTGTCCGTGCCTTTCGGATTCGCCATCGCCGGGGTTGCCTTGTGCCGTCGGGCGGCCCGTTCTGCTGGATTTGCTCCCATGTGCGTCGTTTCGGTCGGGGTTCGGTCGGGCGTCGTGTCGCGCGGGTGAGGGCATCTGGATGGGTCGGTGTCACAGGGTGGCGTCGGGACCGGGTCGGGTCGTTCGGTCGTGCCGGGGTGAGGGCGTCCGTTCGGGTCGGGTCGTTCGGTCGTGCCGGGCGAGGGCGTCCGTTCGGGTGGGCGTGCCGGGCGAGGGCGTCCGTTCGGGTCGGGTCGGGTCGTTTGGCCCGAGGGCGCCCGTGTCAAATTTGCTAAGTTGTGACCGCCCGGGTGCCTTGTGCACGTCCGGCCGGCCCGTTTGCCGTTTGCTCCCATGTGCGTCCGTTTGGTCGGGTCGTTCGGTCGTGCCGGGCGAGGGCGTCCGTTCGGGTCGGGTCGTTCGGTCGTGCCGGGCGAGGGCGTCCGTTCGGGTCGGGTCGTTCGGTCGTGCCGGGCGAGGGCGTCCGTTCGGGTCGTGTCGTTCGGTCGTGCCGGGTGAGGGCGTCCGTGCGGGTGAGGGCGTCCGTTCGGGTCGGGTCGAGTCGTTTGGCCCGCGCCAGTGTCTATGTTGCTAGTTGTGACCGCCGTTCCCGCGCGCATCCCGGGTGGCGGCCGGGCCACCGTTTGCTCCAATGTGCGTCCGTTTGGTCGGGCGTGCCATGTCCCGCCGGGTGAGGGCGTCCGTTCGGGTGGGCGTGCCGGGTGAGGGCGTCCGTTCGGGTCGGGTCGTTCGGTCGTGCCGGGTGAGGGCGTCCGTTCGGGTCGGGTCGTTTGGTCGTGCGGCACGGTGGCGTCCGTTCGGGTCGGGTCGTTCGGTCGTGCCGCGTGAGGGCGTCCGTTCGGGTCGGGTCGAGTGGTTTGGCTCGAGGGCGCCCGTGTCAGATTTGCTAAGTTGTGACCGCCCGGGTGCCTTGTGCACGTCCGGGCGGCCCGTTTACCGTTTGCTCCCATGTGCGGCCGTTTGGTCGTGCGCGCCGTGTCGTGCCGGGTTAGGGCGTCCGTCCGGGTCGGGTCGTTTGGCCCGTGGGCGCCCGTGTCAGATTTGCCAAGTTGTGGGCGTGTAGGGTGAGGTCGTCCGTTCGGGTGGGGTCGTTTGGCCCGGGGGCGCCCGTGTCAGATTTTCCAAGTTGTGACCGCCCGGGTGCCTTGTGCACGTCCGGGCGGCTCGTTTGCCGTTTGCTCCCATGTGCGTCCGTTCGTGTGGGCGTGCCGTGTCATGCCGGGTGAGGGCGTCCGTTCAGGTCGGGTCGTTTGGGCCGAGGGCGCCCGTGTCAGATTTTCCAAGTTGTGACCGCCCGGGTGCCTTGTGCACGTCCGGGCGGCCCGTTTGCCGTTCGCTCCCATGTGCGTCCGTTCGGGTGGGCACGCCGTGTCGTGCCGGGTGAGGGCGTCCGTTCGGGTGGGCGTGCCGGGTGAGGTCGTCCGTTCGGGTGGGGTCGTTTGGCAGGGGCGCCGTGGGTGCAACAGGGTGTGTTAGCGGAGGGTGTATGTGCACGTGATAGCGGCCATTTCGTTCCCATGTGCGTCCGTTCGGGTGGGCGTGCGCGATGTCTGCGGGTAGAGAAGTAGTTGAGATTCGGGTCGTTTGGGCCGAGGGCGCCCGTGTCAGATTTGCCAAGTTGTGACCGCCCGGGTGCCTTGTGCACGTCCGGGCGGCCCGTTTGCCGTTCGCTCCCATGTGCGTCCGTTCGGGTGGGCACGCCGTGTCGCGCCGGGTGACGGTGTCCGTTTGGGTGGGCGTGTAGGGTGAGGTCGTCCGTTCGGGTGGGGTCGTTTGGCTCGGGGGCGCCCGTGTCAGATTTGCCAAGTTGTGACCGCCCGGGTGCCTTATGCACGTCCGGGCGGCCCGTTTGCCGTTTGCTCCCATGTGCGTCCGTTCGGGTGGGCGTTCCGTGTCATGCCGGGTGAGGGCGTCCGTTCGGGTCGGGTCGTTTGGGCCGAGGGCGCCCGTGTCAGATTTACCAAGTTGTGACCGCCCGGGTGCCTTGTGCACGTCCGGGCAGTCCGTTTGCCGTTTTCTCCCATGTGCGTCCGTTCGGGTCGGGCGTGCTCCGTTCGGGTGGGCGTGCCGTGTCATGCCGGGTGAGGGCGTCCGTTCGGGTCGGGTGGTTTGGTCGTGTCGGGTGATGTCGTCCGTTAGGGTCGGGTCGTTTGGCCCGAGGGCGCCCGTGCCATATTTGCTAAGTTGCGACCGCCCGGGTGCCTTGTGCACGTCCGGGCGGCTCGTTTGCCGTTTGCTCCCATGTGTGTCCGTTCGGGGGAGCGCTCCGTGTCGCCCCGGGTGAGGGCGCACGGACGGGGGCGTTCGGGTCGCCCTGTTTTGTCCGAGGGTGCGCTTATCAGATTTGCTTTTCGTGTGAAAGGTGGGTTGGTAATTGAGTTTTTTTGCTCGGTTGTGCCTGAAGAATGGCCTTGGGTCATTTGTAGGGTCGTCGACTTTCTTCTCTCCATCACCACTCGGTAGCATATGAGCGGTAATGTTGGCCATGCTTGTCCTTGGAGACATGTTTGAACAATCTCTCCCGTCCACTCTGTTTTCTAGCATTTGGATGGGGTTGTTGTGTGTGGCTCTTTGAGATGACTGGCTGCCTGTTGGCGTTGTTGAAATCGGCGCTCCGGTAACTCTCTCTCGTGCCCCTTGGTCGCATGTTTGCTCTGTTGAAATCAGCGTTTTGATATGTCGCTCGTTGGCTTTGTCGATGTCGGCTCTTCTCTATATTGTTCTTCTCCTCCCGTTTTGCTTGCTTGTGTGGGGAGGGGTTGGATTTTCGTGTGAAAGGTGGGTTGGTAACTGAGTTGTTTGTTCGGGTGTGCCTGAAGAGTGGCCTTGGGTCATTTGTAGGGTCGTCGACTCTCATCTTCTCTCCATCCCCACTCGGTAGCGCATGAGCGGTAATGTTGGCCATGCTTGTCCTGGGAGGCATATGTGAAAAGAGG
>JAXQQM020062150.1:0-50951 GCA_034641835.2 Pinus albicaulis
GTCTTAATAAAAAAAAAATTTCAAAGGTCTCTTCAAGCTATGAATTATTTTTTACATGTAAACTTAAACCATAAGTAACATCTCATCAATCAAATCATACAAGAATTCATGAAGAGAAACAATAAATAATTTGGTGACGGAGTTCACCCATCCTAGGCTACATCTCTAGGTTTGACAACATAGCTGGATCGCTCCATGTACAAAGTGTAAAAGGAGTAAATAAAATTTTGCTGATAAAAAAAATGGTTATTTCCCCTTCAAGGAAATGTTCTCTTGCAAATAACTCTCACTTAAGACAACATTAAAACCTAAAGACATCATGAAAACATCAGCAAGAAAAGGTGTCTCCTACAAAGACCCTGTACTCCATGTGAAAATGAGAAAACATGAGCATACAAGTACTTCAATTCCACATTTAAATACAAAAATAAAACTTTCCTTAATAATACATCATGATAAAATAATAGATGAGTTGAACCCTACAAGTAACAACTATTTAGGTAAACATCTGAAGATAATAAAACCCCTACAAGGCCTTCTCTATGCTCAAACTCCTTCAAGAAATGCTCCAAAACACTGATTGATCACTACACCCACGGACTTGAACCTAAAAAAAGTATCTTCAGATGTGCTAAAATTAGAGAATAGAGGTCATCATTGGATCCAAAATGTCCAAAAACCCCTAGGTAGATACTTCTTGAGGTCCAAAAGGCCAAAAAATCACCAATTTATGGCTCCCTTTTAGCTCTGAATGAAGTTCTTCTGCTATTCATCCTAAAATTCGGATAAATATTCTAACTGTCCTATAAATTCACCCTGTTTTTCGTTACAAAGGCGACAAATTTTCCCGCTGAAGGTGAAATTTTTTGGACACTTAAATATCCCAATAACCCCTGTGCGTAGAGAATGTGGCCATATGGGCCATGTGACTAAGGGTCAGGGCTAACAGACCGCCTCTGTTGGATTAGGCTCCTTAAACATCGGCATGTGTTTATATAAATCCCATAGGGATGAGGGCTAGGTCAACAACCCACCCTTTCCGCTGGACTCCTTCGCGCTTTCGTTGTGCTCCTATACGAGTTCTATATGACCTTGACCTGTAAATTACCATTGAGTCCCCTCTTTCATATCGTCGTGCTCGTGCTATCACTCGAGTGGAACTTTCAACAACTTGTTCCTCAAGCACATGTTGCAACTCATGAAGGTGCATATGCCTCTTCTCCTCTTCAACAATTTCTAGCATTCTTCTTAATTCAATGTTCTCCATACGAAGAGACAAATTCATCTCCTCTAGCTCTTGGAGAATCTTCTTTCCCATTCTTGTAACTTGGTCAGACCTTGCTCTGATACAACCTGATATAAACTTTGGAGAACTTCTCCTTCCTAAAAATGATCATTCTCTAATGCTTTGCAAGGAAAATGGGTCTTAATATAAAACAAGTTTTCCAAGGTCTCTTCAAGTTATGAGTTATTTTTTACATGTAAACTTAAAACATAAGCAACATATCATCAATCAACTCATACAAGAATTCATGAAGAGAAACAATAAAGAATTTGGTGACAGAGTTCACTCCTCCTAGGCTACATCTCCGGGTCTGCTAACATAGCTAGACCACTCCATATACACAGTGTAAAAGGAGTAATTAAAATTTTGCTAATAAAAGAAGTGGTTATTTCCCCTTCAAGGAAATGATCTCTTGCAAATAACTCTCACTTAAGATAGCATGACAACGTACAGTCATCATGAAAAAATCAGCAAGAAAAGGTGTCTCCTACAAATACTTTGTACTCCATATGAAATTGAGAAAATATGAGCATACAAGTACTTCAATTCCACAATGAAATACACAACTAAAAATTTCCTCAACAAGACATAGTGAGAAAAGAATAGATGATCTGAACTGTCCAAGTAACAGTTGTTGCAGTAAACATCTGAAGGTAATAAAATCCCTACAAGGCCTCCTCTATTAATCTAAATGGGAAAATTTGTTTTGCTATGCTAAATTCCTCTTCAGAATATAAACAAAGTGCTTGAGCATTATGAGGTAAATTGCAAGTTAAACATGAGTTTTTATGTGAATTTATTGAGCAAATTAACATAAATAAAACATTGAACAACAACATATAATAGACATGAACATCACCATAAACAATAACACAACAACACATGATGAAGGAGTTCAACCCGGCTGGTCTACCTCTCCTTGGTACAACTTCCAATGGCTTGGCCCTCTTCTATTATGCTCAAAAGTGTGATTAGATATGTTTACAATCCTCAAACAAATCTGAAACTTGTTCCATCAACTCCAAAATGCCCAAAAATATCCGTGTAGACTCTTTCCACATTGAATTTGGTCAAAAACTCTTCAAGTTATGACTTCCCCTAGCTTCTGCACTATTTTCTCCACATTTTCCACCAAATATGGAACCAAACCTACAGATATGCTCAGAATTCCGCTAACCAAGTGCAAATTTTCCCAAAAACAGGGTGAAATTGTCAGGGCATTAATTTTCCCAATAATGCCTAAAGTCTGAATTTCGTGCCCTATGGTTTTGGCGCAAATATATTTTTTTATTATTTAAAACCTGTCGGAATGTTTGATAACCATCGGCGGTTAACACCGTAGTGGTCATATTGGTCGAGGCTTGATCGAAGGTTGAAGTGGAGGCTAGTAGGCTGACAGTCCGGTGGCGTTATGTGCTAATGGTTGTGGTTCCGTTCACATACGCCGAAAATATTAATGTGTAAAGATTATGAGTTATGGTTAGCGGGGGTGGCGTGGGGCTAGCCTTCCACCCATGATACCACCGCTGATGGTGACCAGGGCTATGGCTAGACCCCAGCCACCACCCCAATGCACAAAAAACATTATAAAAAAATTATATGGAGACCATAGTTTAATAAAAAACATGTCAATGGCACATTGGTGAATTCTTGGTGCTAGTGTTTGGAGGTAATGGGTTCGACCCCTACCTGCTCTGCTCGGACTATAACAACAATTTTGGTGGCCGTTGGGCTACGACATAGCGGCCCCTGGCTGGGCCATGTGGCAGCCTATGGTTGGCCTCCAGAACAACCAACTAACATGCCAAATCAAAACACCCAGACAATGCCACTTGGCACAATTTCATTCGTTGAGGAAAACGGTGATATGCACAATCACCCTGCCATGTAGGCATGCCTAGTGAGTTGTACGGATTGCTGACTGGGTTTTCCTGTATTTTTTTTTTAATTTTGCATGTTTGACAAAGTGGACAGAACGCGTTTCTAGGAGCATACGGTGTCAGTTTCCGCAAAATGAGTTGCGTCGGATTTAGAAAGACGAGATCTACGTGGTCGTTTAGGTTCCACACCATTCTGACAAGTTTCATTTTTAGCATAATTTTGAGCACCTGATCACTCCTCCCCATTTGAAGCTTTTGTACCCCAAAAGATCACTTTCATTTTTTCAACATATGAGGGTACATTTCCCTCACCTTTCCATTCTCGATCCATTTGGTCATAGAATGATTTGTGCCTTTTAGCCTCACACAAAGATAGTCTACACTCCCTCGTTTTGATGTCCTTATTCTTCTGTCAAGAATGGTATCTTGATGAAGCTCATCAAGGTATTCTAGAGAAAAATCCTTAATGAAAGGAATCTGAACTTGTTCTACTTGACCTTGAATCAATGGAGGCTCATATGATCAGGTGATCATGTCCGAAGTGAAAAAATGCTCAAAATTGGAACAACTCAGAACTAGTAATAAATTGATCGGCCGGATAGTGTTCGTAATTACGATCCTAATGCCGCAAATGACACTCAAATCCGATATTGGATGTGGAAGATATTCAAGTTTTAAATTTGTCCAATAACCTTCAAAACAACACTTTGGAAATCAAAATTTTGGCCTCTTCAGAAATTAATGTGAAATGGAAAATTTCATTTTTTTTAATAAAAATGGGGATGGCCTATTAGTGGGTGCCACGTGGCCTGCCCGGAGGCTGCCACGTGGCCGCAGGCCTAAAGGATCAATCTGTTAAAAAAATTTGATGTTGAAAGTTTTTGGTTCATTTGGGCCTGACCCGACCCGACCTGGATGGGCACGGGTCACCCGTTGGTGGTGTCTACCCGTGAACGGGCAGGTGGAGTGTGAACGAGACCCGGGTCAGCAGTAAATTAATGAGTGTGCATGCGGTTGGTCGTGAACGGAGCCACCGGCAGGGTCTACTCGCAGGTCGGAGCTGAATGAGTATGGGTGGGTAGTGAATGTGTCGGGTGAACAATGAACGTGTTGGGTCGGTGCTGAATGAGGATGGGTTAGCAAGAAACGGCAGTTGGCATTCACAGTTGGGTGGAGAAAAGGGGGCCAGCCCCCTCTACATAGAGCCCTAGCTCGTAACCATGGACTACAAGTCCACCCGCGGATAAACATTAAAACCAACAGTTATGCTATGAAGGCGGTCACATGTCTCGGTGGCATTTTTGTTAACATTTGTATGCCACGGTTTTGTTAACCGTTGGCTCCAACGGTCCCGCCGGCGGTGGGGTAGTCGGTCCATGTGACCACTGCCCCCCCTAACATTTATTTCCACCCAAACTGCACAGCCAAAACTGGAGCGGAGTCTGCCTTTTTAGGTGCTTATGCCAAAATTAACGGGCTTAACTGTAGTTACTCCAAGTTTGGTGGAGTTTCCTTAGGCCAACTTGGACAAAACTTTCGTTGGGCATAACTTTCACATTACTGAACCTTTTGGAGCAAAATTTTTTTTGATTTCAGGTATTCTCAGCATTTTGGAGCCATTGTAATAGGTTACAGAGCCATCAAAGGTGTATTTCAACCATTTTTTCTTCATAGAAGCTTGGGGAGCCATGAGGGCCTTGAGGGAAACAGAGCTGCATTGGACTACACTTCACTGTTTTAGGTGAAATCAGAGTCATTCTTAGCTTTTTTCTGTGTTCTGAATTCATTTTCACAGCTGTTTTGGTCTGTTTAGGCCTTTTTATCACTATATTTACCAATTTGAGCATCATAATATATCAAGGACATGCCCTTTGGGAGCCTTGGACTCGACATATGTAGCCTAGGAGGGGTGAACTGCCTCATCATGTTGTTGTGTGTTTATGGTGAAGTTATTCAACTGTGTTATTCAGATTAAAGTTGTTAAACAGTAAATTAAAACAACACTCCCTCACACCAAAGTTCATAAACAATTAACAAAAACTCTTTGTTTCACTTGCAAGACTATCCAAATATTTTGCACACTTAATTTAATGGAAATGAATACTTTGAACAACAAAACAAATACTTTCATTTTTAGATCAGTTGGTATCAGAGCTCAGGATTAGAGCCATAGAAGCTAGAGTTTTTACTCAGCATTTGTTTTGTGCAAAGATTAATTCATTTGTTTGCAAGTTTTGATGCTGACTAGGTTAAAAATCAAGAGAGGTGAAGGAAACTTGGTTAGTGCACAAAATAATCCACAACCAAGAAGGGTCAGAGAACCACCTCCAAGAGCCCTAGAAGCAACTACAAGCATGTCTTCAAGAGAAGGAGAAGCTCCTAAAGAGATGGATCCCAAGGAAGAAGAAAGGGTATTTCGGAAATATTTCTTGGATATGACTGAAATGGTAAGGAACCTCTATCAAGAAATAAATGATAGGATTGTTGGAGAAGGGTCTAAAAACCAAAAAGAAGGAGAGGATTCCTCAGGAGGAAAGAAGGGTAATGATCAGTCAAATAAATGGAATGGAGGAAATGGTGACCCACCATCTCCATTGTCATCCTCTTCTTCGACATCGTCTTCTTAAACTTCGGTAAATCAGTCACATAAGTAGAAAACCACTGGTAAAAATCCTTTTTTAAAGATTGATGTCAAATTTGAATTTCCCATGTTTAATGGTGAAGTTAACGCAGATAAATTAGATAACTGGATCAGACAATTGGAAGTCTATTTAAGGATTCAAAACCTGCATGATGACAACACCAAAATACAACTAGCCTCACTAAGAATGGATGGAGCAGCATTGGTATGCTGGGAATCCAAGAGCAAGGATGAAATCAAGAAACATGGTAAGATTACTATATCATGGATTGAATTTATTTCCGCAATTAAGAAGCAATTTTATCCTCTTGCTCATCTATAAAAGGCTATAATGAATTGGCAAAAATTTAGACAGCTTAAAGGACAAAGTGTTCAAGAATACACTCAAGAGTTTAGGAGAAGAGAACTGTTGTTAGGAGTAGACTTACAAAGTCAAGATACTTTTCTGAAATATATAGGTGGTTTGCATAATTACCTTATACATACTATCCTTATGTTCAATCCTACTAGTCTAGATGAAGTTTGTGTACAAGCTACGCATTTAGTGGCTAGAGGGGAAAACACTTTTGATGCGAATGAGGGTAGTGATTTTAAAGGCAAAGGAAGAAAAATGATTGCAAAATCTAGAAAGGAAAAAGGGAAATTATTTTGTAAGAACTGTTCCAAAACAAGCCACTATGAAGATCATTGTTGGAAGCTTCATCCGAAGTTGAAACCAGAGAAATATAAAAACAAAGACAAAACCAAAGAAAAGGGAAAAACTGTTGCAACTGTTGAATAAGACTTAGGGTCTGAATCAGATGATGAGACTAAAAGTATTGCCATGGTATTAAAGAACATAAAGAGGAAAGAGGATGTACAAGAAACAAATCCCAGTTCTAGCACATTAAACTGTCACAAAGAAACTCAAAATGAAAAGAGGAGGATAGAGCTATTTCATGTGAGGATAATCTCAAACCACACAAAGATAGACACACTTTTTGATAGTGGGTCTCAAGCTAATCTCATCTCAGAAGACTTGGTCAAACAGCTAAAACTTGAGACAATTCCACATCCAAAGCCTTATCCACTTGGGTGGATATGCAAGGATGCAAAATTACAAGTCTCAAGAAAGTGCATCTTGCGCTTCGCCATAACAGCTCAGTATGTTGATTGGGTTGAACTAGATGTAGTACCGCTTGACATTACAGGTGTTTTGTTGGGTAGTCCATATTTATATGATAGAAAGGCAATCTTCCATCACCATGAGAATAAGTATCACTTGTTCAAGGATGGAAAAGAGTACATTGTGAGAGCACATAAGAAGAAGCTAGAATCTTCTTTAGTCCATGCAGGGCAATTGAAAAGGCTAGTTAATGCAAGTCAAAATCTGACTTTGTTGATGGTTAAACAACAAGATTTTGTACATTTTAATTTTCATGATATTGATGATATAAATGATGATATGTTTCAGTCTGATAACAGTTCGTCTTTGAAATAAGATAACAACATATTGCACAAGGTACCTTTGGTGTTGATCGGTGTAGAGAACGAAGTGTCGGTGCAAAGCAGTGCAAGAGTCCATGAGATGGAAAGGCATGCAAGAAAAGAGGGCACACAGTTCAGCAAGGGTCATTGCTGGTTTCAGAATGGCAGATTGGTATGGCGAGAAAACTTGGTCGAGATTCGACACAAGTACATGGCTCATTCAGCAAAAAATCGCCATGTGGACAGTTGGCAAGGTGAATCTTATGTTCAGTCTTCTTTGAAGTTTGACCATTGTAGAAACAGTACGTATTCTGCAAAATATATTTGTTTTTCAGCAAATGTCAAAAAATTGCATTATGACTCAGGCAATTTTAGCAACGGTCGGTCAGTGAATTCAAGGAACAATTTATCATTTTATGAAAAGCTCAATTTGATGAAGTCAGGAAGATTTCAGTGGTTCAAGGTTGGAAGAGTGGATAATCAGTCTCCTCATCTTCATTTTCTGTAATCAGAGAGATTTTGTGGGTCCAATGCTTTCCAATGGGGAGGTGTGATCAGGTGATCATGTCCTAATTGAAAAAATGCTCAAAATTGGAACTGCTCAGAACTGGTAATAAATTGATCAACCGGATAGTGTTCGTCATTACGATCCTAACTCCATGAATGGCACTCAAATCCGATGTTGGATGTGGAAGATATTCAAGTTTTAAATTTGTCCAGTAACCTTCAAAACGACACTTTGGAAATCAAAATTTTGGCCTCTTCAGAAATTAATGTGAAACGGAAAATTTCATTTTTTTTAATAAAAATGGGGATGGCCTATCAGTGGGTGCCACGTGGCCTGCTCGGAGGCTACCACGTGGCCCTAGGCCTAAAGGATCAATCTGTTAAAAAAAGTTGATGTTGAAAATTTTTGGTTCATTCGAGCCCGACCCAACCAGATCGGATGGGCACAAGTCACCCGCGAGTGGTGTCTACCCGTGAATGGGAATTCAGAGTGTGAACCGGACCCAGGTCAGCAGGAAACGAATGGGCGTGCAGGTGGTTGGTCATGAACGGAGCCATCGGCGGGGTCTACCCATGGGTCGGAGCTGAACGAGTATGGGTGAGCAGTGAACGTGTTGGGTCAAAGCTGAACGAGGATGGGTCAGCAAGAAATGGCGGTTGGCATTCACGGTTGGGCGGAGAAAAGGGAGACAGCCCCCTCTACATAGAACCATGGCTCGTAACCATGGACTACAAGTCCACCGGCGGATAAACATTAAACCTGACGTTTATGCTATGAAGGCGGTCACATGTCTCGGTGGAATTTTTGTTAACATTTATATGCCACGGTTTTGTTAACTGTTGGCTCCAACGGTCCCGCCGACGTTGGGGTAGTTGGTCCATGTGACCACTACCCCACCTAACATTTATTTCCACCCAAACCGCATGGCCAAAACTGGAGCGGAGTCCACCTTTTTAGGCGCTTATGCCAAAATTAACGAGCTTAACTGTAGTTACTCCAAGTTTGGTGGAGTTTCCTTAGGCCAACTTGGACAAAACTTCAGTTGGGCATAAATTTCACATTATTGAACCTTTTGGAGCGAAATGTTTTTTGATTTCGGGTATTCTCAGCATTCTGGAGCCATTGGAATAGGTTTTAGAGCCAGCAGAGGTGTCTTTTTGTGTTTTGAATTCATTTTCACAACTGGTTTTGTCTTTCTAGGACTTTTTCTCACTATATTTACCAATTTGAGCATCATAATATATCAACGACATGCCCATTGGGAGCCTTGGATCTGGAAAATGTAGCCCAGGAGGGGTGAACTGCCTCATCATGTTTTTGTGTGTTTATGGTGAAGTTATTATGTTGTGTTATTCATATTAAAGTTGTTAAACAGTAAATTAAAACAACACTCCCTCACACCAAAGTTCATAAACAGTTAACAAAAACTCTTTGTTTCACTTGCAAGACTATCCAAATACTTTGCACACTTAATTTAATGGAAATGAATACTTTGAACAGCAAAACAAATACTTTCATTTTTAGATCATCATACAACCTTAAGATCTCAACATTAACAACAGAGTAAATTTTCATATATGAAGGCAAATCTAACTTGAAGGCATTTTCACCAATCTTTTCCAAAACTCTGAAAGGACCATAACGGATTGGTTTTATTTTTTTACCTTCCCATTGACACCTCTCTTTTCTAATGTGAACCCAAACTTCTTCACCAACTTGGAACTTGTGATCTACACGATGCTTGTCATGTCTTTCTTGGTACTTGCCTTGGATCTTTTCAAGCTGATCTTGAACTGTTTGATGTATCAATTGGATTTTTTCTATGAACTTCTTGGATTTTTCTATGTCTATATGATCATCAATAGCAACATATTTCCCAAAAAATAAATCCAATGGCGATCTACGCAAGTATCCAAGACATGCCTCAAGTTGTGATGTTTGTGTGGAGGAGTGTTTTGCGCGGTTGCAAGTGTGCTGAATGTAATGCAAGTTTTCATCCCACAACTTAGGTTTCTTGCTACAGTATCCTCAAAGAATGTGTATGACTGTTCGATTGACAACTTCAGTTTGACCTATTTGTGGATGAAAAGTTGTACTCTTTTTCAACTTGGCATCCATCAAGTTCCACAAACTTGACCAAAAATTCCCAACAAATCGAGAATCTCGATCACTAACAATGGATGTGAGCAATCCAAAATGAACCCAAACATGTTGAAAGAATAAGTGAGCTATTTGTTCAGGTGTGATTTTCTTTTTACATGGCATTAATATACACATCTATCCACAACTACATACAAATAATCATGACCTCTTTTTGACAATGGAAGACCTCCTAAAAAATCCATAGAAACACTCTCCCATGGATGTGAAGGTACAAGAAGTGGTGTGTACAATCCTAAATTCCTATTGCTAGGCTTATTGACTGCACACAATGAACAGCCTTTAATGAAACGCGACACACTCTCAAGCATACGAGGCTAATAACAATACCTCTGAAGATGTGCCACTATTTTTCTTACACTAAAATGTCAAGCAATAAGAGAAGTGTGTGCTTCCCTTATGACATTCACTCTCTCCCCCCATGGAATACAAATCTTTCCCAAATGATACAACAAGTTATTATGTACATGGTAATCCAATTCCTTTACTTGGTTTCCTTGACTCAAGTTTTCATAAACATCTTGAAATTCATTATCAAATGCATATTTCTCAACATAAATTTCATGCAAAACAGAATTATTCTTGAGTAAAGTAGCTACACTAAAAATAGGCCCAGAAAGCATACCAGCAACAGTTTTTTATATACCTTTCTTATACCTCATGACCAAGTGGAATTTTTGTAGGAAACCCATCCATCGAAAGTTCCTATGACTGCTACAACTTAGTTTGCGATTGCAAGTATTGCAATGGTTGGTGGTCGGTGTGTATGATGGTTTACTTTCTCGTCAAGTAGTGTTTCCACTTTTTCACAATTTGAACCAATGCATAAAGCTCCTTGTCATAAGTAGGATAGTTAATCACTACACCATTGAAATTTTCTGAATAAAACGAAATGGGCTTACCATGTTGCATAAGGACTGCACCCATGGCATAATCGCTTACATCAGTTTGAATCTAAAAAGGTTGTCTCAAGTCCAGTAGTGCAAGTACTACAGATGAAATTGTATTCTCTTTCAAAGTATCAAATGATTTTTTTCACTTGCCTCCCCACTAGAAGACATTTTTCACACTAGTCAATGCATGCAATGGAGCTGCGATAGAAGATAAGTTAGCAATAAAATTCCTCCAATATTGGGTTGTTCCCAAAAAAAATCTTACCTTAGTGATTGGGCATTGGCCAATTCACAATGACCTAAACCTTGGAGGGATATATCTTCAACTCACCTCCTCCAAAAATATGCCCCAATTACACCAAAGACTTTTTACCAAACTCACATTTTGACATCTTCAAAAAAATTTGTTCTTTCCTTAAGACATCAAGTAATTTTCTTACATGCATGACATGTTCATCAAGTGATTTATTGAAAATCAAGATATCATCTAAGTAGACTATGAAAAACTCATCAAGAAATGGCCTCAACGCATCATTCATCAAACGCATGAAGGTAGCAGGAGCATTACATAAACCAAAAGGCATAACAAGCCATTCAAACAAACCTTGCTTTGTTTTTGTTAAGTCCCTATATTAATAGTGTAGCCCCTTAGTATGTTAGTGTAGCCGCCCTTATTTTTATTATTGTACCCTTGTAACCCCAATTTTTTTATTATTGTGCCCTTAAATTATTATTGTTAGGTCGGCTAGGATTACATTGTGGCCCACTAGGATTACATTATGGCCCCATGGACTCCTATATATAGAAAGGAGGTTTTGTAAATTGTATCATCCAAGAATTGTTCAATTATGTAATGTATTGGAGGTTGCCCCCTCGAAGTGGCTTATTTCTAAGGCGTTCATATCTCTTTTCTTCTATTTTTGGAGCTGGTTACACAACATTTGGTATCAGAGCTTTGGATTCTAGGGTTTCGCTGCTCCAAACAGGTCAACGTGGAATTTCAACTATAACTTTTTTTCTACGAAGTTTCAAAAGCTGAAATTGTTAGGGTGGGAAGCTGAAATCTTGAGGAAGCTTGTATAAAAATTTCAGAGCTTGGTTCGCAATATTTTTGGAGATATGATCTGTGGAAGTCAGGTATTTTTTCAGGCTCATAAACAGGTCATCGTGCAATTTTCACTATAAATGTTTTTCTACGAAGGTTAAGAATCTGAAATTCATATGGTGCGAAGCTGAAATCTAGAGGAAGTGTGTCAAAAAACTTCAGAGCTTGGTTCACAATATTTTTGGAGATATGATCTGTGGAAGGTAGTGCTTTTTCAGGCTCCTGAATTTCATCTCAAAGAGGTGATCGTGGGAAAAGTTCAATAAATCTCTCTCTGGGCAGTGGATTTGAGTGTTGTTAAAATTGGTTAGAAGTACACAGACTTTAGTTTCTTGGCTATCAATTTCAGAGACAAAGGACGAAACAGTGACATGTGGCAAGTCCTACAAGTTTGCTCTACTAAACCAGTCTAGAATTAGGTCATTGTGGGAGATTGGACACAACTTTGTCTTGGGGAATCCAAATTAGATCAGACCTGTGGAATTTTAAAGAAGCTTCAGAGGGCTACTACAGGGCTGAATTTCAGATATTGAAGATTTTCAATTACAGAGATAATTCAATTTCAATATCGAGCTCCTCAAAGCAAGTAAAAGGTGTGTATTTTTTTTCCGACCGCATAAGTCTTCATTGAAGAATCAATTTGACTGATTCAAAGGGAATATTGTAGAATAGGTATCAATATTGACTCTAAAATGGCCCCTAAAACATCTTAACACCGTCAGCGTTTTCCTTCTAAGGCTCTACCATGACTCATGAAGATGAAGAATCGCAACATGACCTATCAAAATTACAAGAGCAAGTGCAACAAATTTCACTCTCGCAAAGAGCAACAAAAAATGAAATGGAAGTTTTGAAGAAAGGCATGGAAGTGAAGATGGACGGTTTGAAGAAAGGCATGGAAGCTAAGATGGATGGCGTGGAAGTGAAGATGGAAGGTTTGAAGAAAGGCGTGGAAACTAATATGGATGGTTTGAAGAAATGCGTGGAAGCTAAGATGAATGGTTTGGAAGCTAAGATGGATGGCATGGAAGTGGGCATGGAAGCTAAGATGGATGACATGAAAGATAACATGGAAAACATGAAGAATGATCTAAAAGCATACATGTAAGGCTTGATGACAAGTTTAAAACCAGAAATGATTCCTAATGGCGAAAAGATAGTAGAAGAACTTCATGATGAGAACAAAATAAATGTTAATTGTGATTTCATAAACTCTAATGTTGGCGGGAAGAACCACCATATTCCAAAGATGGATATGAGGAAGTTTGATGGAAAGGATCCTGTAACATGGATACTACAGATGGAGCAATATTTTCATCTCCATAACGTGCAAAACACACAAAAGGTACGCATTGCAACTTTACATTTAGAACAAAATACATTTGTATGGTATCGATGGCTTTGCTCCCGTAAAAAAATTGTCACTTGGTCAATTTTTACGGAGGAAATGATAGCACATTAAGAGGATACAAAGAGCAACACCTTCTTTAGCCAATTGATAAATCTCAAACAAAAGGGTTTAGTGGGGCAGCACATTGAGGACTTCCAAAAATTGAATATAAGGGTAACTGATATTCCAGAGGAACACAGGATTGATCTCTTCATAGGTACTCTAAAGGATAACATCCAACATGAAGTTCGTGTGTTGGAACCTAATTCATTAGAGAAGGCATTCAGGTTGCCAAGAAAAGTTGAATGTAAAATTATGGCGACAAGGAAGCTTACCACTCAATTCTATAAAGAAGGAAGTGTTGCTATGCCTAGATTTCCACAACCTACAAGGTTGACACCACAACAATTGGAAGAAAAAAGAGAAAAAGGGCTTTGCTACAGTTGTGATAGAAAATACACTAAAGGTCATAAGTGTGCTGAGAAGAAATTATTTTACATAGATTGTGAAGAGGAAGAAGAAATGAACAAGAAGAGGATATACACCAGGAACCAGCCCTAGAAGAGGAAGAAATGAATCCGACCATATCATGTAATGCACTGGCAGGAATTACCACTCCTCAAACTCTCAAGATAGAAGGACATATCAAGAAGAAAAAGGTAACAGTGTTGATTGATTCAGGTAGCACCCATAATTTTATTCATTGTAAGGTAGCCAAGGAATTAAATTGTTTCCTATACCCAGCACCAGAATGTCAAGTGATGGTTGCAAATGGAGGAACTATAAATTGCTCTGGAAAATGCCATAATATCAAGCTAACCATGGGGGAATATGTATCGACTAGTCCAATGCTTTCCATTCCTATGGGAGGTGATGATGTTGTACTAGGAGTACAATGGTTACAATCTTTGGGGACGGTAGCTTTTAATTTTCAAGAACTTTTCTTGAAATTTTTTTCAGAAGGAAAGGAAGTCGAATTACGGGGTATTGAAGGGAAGCCGGGAAGGATAATAAGCTCTAATGTCATGAAAAAACTTCTAAAGAAAGAACAACGAGGCGTAATTTCACAATTATGCTCACTAGAAGTTCCGACATCAAAATCATCTATTTCTGCAGATCTCCAACAAGTCTTGGACAATCATTCCAAGGTGTTTGAAACTCCCAAAGGACTCCCACCTATTCGTGATCACGATCATGCTATTCATTTGATTCCAGGAAGTGTTCCTCCAAACATCAGGCCTTATAGATATCCTTACTTCCAAAAGAGCGAAATTGAACGTATGATTGTAGAAATGTCAGAGGCGGGTATAATTCAACCTAGTCAAAGTTCTTTCTCTGCTCCCGTAGTATTGGTACACAAGAAGGATGGATCATGGCGAATGTGTCCGGATTATAGGGAGATCAATAAGCTCACCATTAAAGATAAATTTCCCATTCCTGTGATTGACGAATTATTGGATGAATTACATGGAGAAATTTATTTTACCAAGTTGGATCTTCGTTCAGGATATCATCAAATTAGAATGAAGACCGAAGATATTCCAAAAACAGCATTTCGAACTCATGAAGGTCATTATGAATTTTTGGTCACGCCTTTGGCCTTACCAATGCACCTTCTACATTTCAAGGGTTGATGAATTCCATTTTCAAACCCTTCCTTAGAAAATTTGTGCTAGTATTTTTTGATGATATACTAATCTACAGCAGGTCTTGAAGGATCATGTTGAACATGTTGACAGGGTGCTCAAACTATTGCAGGAGAAACAATTATATGCAAAAACATCCAAATGTTTCTTTGGAGTACAAGAGGTGGGATATCTGGGTCATATTATATCTCACGAGGGTGTTAAAGTAGACCCTAACAAAATTAAAGCCATTAAGGAATGGAAAGTCCCCAAGACAATAAAGCAGTTGCGAGGATTTCTCGGGTTAACAGGCTATTATCGCAAGTTTGTTAAGAATTATGGGAGAATAGCAGCACCTCTAACAACATTATTGAAGAATGATGCATTTTCATGGACTCCTGAAGCAACTAAGGCCTTTGAACGTCTTAAAGAGGCAATGTGCCTAGCACCGGTCTTAGCTACACCAGACTTCACAAAAACCTTTATTGTGGAATGTGATGCCTCAGGAAATGGAATTGGTGCAGTTTTAATGCAAGAAGGAAGACCCATTGCTTTCGAAAGTCGTCCAATCAAAGGAAAGTATTTACAAAAACCTATTTATGAGAAGGAAATGTTAGCAATACTACATGCACTAAAGAAATGGCGAACTTACCTAATGGGAAGACACTTCAAGGTAAAAACTGATCATGATAGTATTAAGCACTTTTTGGAACAAAGACTATCATCAGAAGAGCAGCAAAAATGGGTCACAAAGATGTTGGGTTATGACTTTGAAATAATCTACAAAAAAGGAAAGCTTAATGTTGCTGCAGATGCACTCTCAAGAAAGAATGAAGAGGTGGAAGCATTGCTTTGTGCCATTTCTATTATCCAACCGGATTGGATAACCGAAGCAAGAGATGAATGGAAGAAGGACAAAGATGTATGGACACTCATTCAAAAGTTGCAGCAAGATCCTAGTACATCCGATACATTTAGTTGGAAAAATGATTCCTTATGGTACAAAGATCGCTTATATCTTTGTAAGAATTCCCAACTAAAACAAAAGATTCTTCTCGAATTGCACACTTCTCCTTTAGGAGGACACTCAGGATTTTTAAAAACTTACCACAGGGTGAAGAAAGAATTTTTTTGGGATGGCCTTAAATCTGATATTCAAAAGTTTGTGGTGGAATGTTTGGTTTGCCAGCAGAATAAAGTTGAGACAATTAAGACCCCGGGACTTTTACAACCTTTATCCATTCCAAGTCAACGTTGGGAGGAGATTTCAATGGATTTTATCACAGGTTTACCTAAGTCCGAAGGAAAGAGTGTCATCATGGTGGTAGTTGATAGACTTACCAAGTATGCACACTTTTGTGCATTATCTCATCCATTTAAAGCAAGTACAGTTGCTACTATATTTATGGATAGAATTCAAAAGCTACATGGAAGCCCAAGGGTTATTGTGAGCGACAGAGATCCCATTTTTACTGGAAATTTTTGGACGGAGTTATTTTCTTGTTTGGCTACTCAATTAGCTCATAGCTCATCTTATCATCCTCAATCTGATGGTCAAACTGAGATAGTAAATAAATGTTTGGAAGGATATCTTCGTTGTTTTGTATCTGATAAACAAACACAATGGGTCAAGTGGTTACCTCTCACTGAATGGTGGTATAACACTTCCTTCCATACTGCAGCGAAAATGACCCCATTTATGGCACTTTATGGATATCATCCACTATCCATCACATCATCTTTAAGGGAAAATTCGAAGGTTCAAGCAGTGGAAGATCACATCGAGCATCAGCAAGAAGTTCTCCAACTCTTAAAGGATAACCTGAATTTGGCACAAAATCGAATGAAACAACAGGCAGATCAACATCGCAACAAGAGAAGTTTTGATGTAGGAGATTGGGTATTTTTACGGCTACAACCATACAAACAAATGTCCCTCAAGCAAGCAAAGAAGGATAATAAATTATCGCCAAAGTACTATGGTCCTTACAAGGTGTTGCAAAAGATTGGTACTATGGCATACAAATTGGAGCCTCCTGCTTCTTCGCGAGTACATCCAGTTTTCCATGTTTCATGCTTAAAGAAGGTTATAGGAGAAAATCTTCCAGTTCAAACAATATTGCCAGAACTTGATGAGGAAGGAAAAATCATATTGAAACCAGAAGCGGTCATGGAAACAAGAACTCGACAACTACGGAATCGATCAATTTCAGAGTATCTCATCAAGTGGAAGAACTTACCCACTGAAGATTCTACATGGAGGATGAGAATTTTATACAGAAGCACCCAGAGCTACTCAAGCGTTGAGGACAACACTTTTTTGAAGGAGAGGGGCATGTTAGGTCCCTATATTACTAGTATAGTCCCTTATTGTTGTTAGTGTAACCCCCTTATTGTTATTACTGTACCCTTGTAACCCCCATTTTATTATTATTGTGCCCTTAAATTATTATTGTTAGGTCGGCTAGGATTACATTGTGGCCCACTAGGATTACATTATGGCCCCATGGACTTCTATATATAGAAAGGAGGTTTTGTAAATTGTATCATCCAAGAATTGTTCATTTATGTAATGTATTGGAGGTTGCCCCCTCGAAGTGGCTTATTTCTAAGGCGTTCATATCTCTTTTCTTCTATTTTTGGAGCTGGTTACACAACAGTTTTGAATGTTGTCTTCCAAATGTCACCTTCAACAATTCTAATTTGATGGTAGCCACTCCTTAAGTCCAACTTAGTAAAATACTTTGCATCTTTCAATTGATCATGTAAATAATCTATTCTAGGAAGTGGATAATGGTTCTTTACCATAATTTTTTTCAATGCATGGAAATCCACACACATGTGCCATGTTCCATCCTTCTTTGGCACCAACACAATAGGTGACACACATGGCAAAGTAATTGTTCAGATGATCCCTTTTTCCAACAACTCTTGAATTTGATTTTTGATTTAAGCACTCTCCATCACTGACATCCTATACATGCCCATGTTAAGAAGAGGACAATCTTGCTGCAAATGTATTTCATGATGGATTCCCCTCTTGGGAGGTAATCCCTTTGGTTCCTGAAACATCTCATTATTTTTATTAACCACTTCAATCAAATCATATTTCAACTTTAGATAAAAACCTTGGAATTCTTCATAATCAGCGTTATTCTTTGGTTTAATCATAAGAAGCACAAAATTCTTGCTTGAATTCACTGGTCTTTTCATTTGCCCTGCATTAACTAATGAAAGATTTAATTTCTTGCAATGAGCTCTCACAATATACTCCACACCATATTTGAACAGGTGGTACTTATTTTCATGGTGATAGAAGATGGTTTTTCTATCATAGAGGTAAGGACTACCCAAAACAATTCCTGAAATGTCAAGTGGTACAACATCTAATTTAACTTCGCCAATGAAGTTTGTTGTGATTGCAAACCAAAGAATACACTTTGTTGTAACATGTAAATTTGTGTTCTTGCATATCCAACCCAATGGATATGGTTTGTGATGTGGAATGGTTTCAAGATTAGGTTTCTTGACTAAGTCTTTAGATATCAAATTGGCTTGAGACCCACTATCAAATAGTGTGTCAATTTTTGTATGTTTTGAAATAATCCTCACATGAAATAGTTCAATTCTTGTTTCTTCATTTAGAGTACTATTATGAAAATTTGATGAACTAGTGCTAGCAATGGATTATTTTCCTTTCATACCCATGGTTGTAATTTTAGTTTCATCACCCGAATTGGATCCCAAATGTTGTTGAGTGGTTGTAACTATTTTTTGTTTCCCCTTGTTGTTGAATTTCTTGGGCCTCATCTCTGGATGAAGATTCCAACAATGGTATTCATCATGACCCTCTTTGGAACAATGTTTGCATGTCATTTTCTCTCCTTTTTTAACGGATGCATTTTTCTTTCCTTTTCCTTTGAAACCCTTTCCTTTCTCTCCACCCTTAAATGGCTTCTTTTTACCCTCTTCTAGAATATTTTTCACTCTTGCCTCAAGTTGAGAGGCTTGCACATAAAGCTCATATAGACTAGTGGGATTGAACATAAGGATAGTATGCCTTAGGTATCTATGTAAACCCCCTATATACTTCAACAATGTGTCTTGAGAATGCAAATCAATACCTAACATAATAACTCTTCTTCTAAATTCTTGGGTGTAATCTTGCACACTTTGACCTTTAAGTTGTCTAAAGTTCCACCAATTCATGATGGCTTTATACATATATGCTAGAAGTTAAAATTTTCTTTTAATTGCAGCAATGAAATTATACCAAGAAAGTGAGATCTTACCATGTGTTTTAATCTCATCTTGAGTCTTGGCTTACCACCATACTAGTGTTGCACCCTCCAGTCTCAAGGAAGCTAGTTGAATCTTTGTATCATCATCCTGAAGGTTTTGAATCCTACAATAGACCTCTAACTGACGAACCCGATTTTCAAGCTTCTCTGCATTCACTTCACCATTATACGTGATGGTGTTGGGCCTTCAATTTTTCATAATTTTGTTGATGAAACCATCCATTTTCACATAATTATATTCACCCATTCTCACCATTTTAACCATATTTCTTCATAAACGCACCAAATTCCCGCATACATGTTTACATGGTTTATTATTATTAGCTCCATTATTTTTAATGAATTAAAGAGAATTATGAATGGTTTTACTAAATATAGTATGACAATTCAAGTTTCTACAATTTCTATAGATATCTCCGTGGTTGAGGTAGTAGCACCACTCTAGAATAAAATTTGACACATGGAAATTGTTTATAGAAGCTCCAATATGGATTGTTGTTGGTCAAATTCCACCCAGCTTGCACATGTGGACCTCCAAGAAAAGATCAAGGGAAAATCACAATATTTTTTACCAGTATACTTCAAACACATTTTCTGAGAAAACGAAAGTGCATCTCACAAAAAACAAACATAGGTTTTGTTCAGCACGGGCCCAATTAAGTTCTTGAAGAGAATTTTTCCCAAATTCGTTACTATTTGGGAGATATTTCGGGTTATTTGGAGCCCTATTTTGCAGTTGCGTCAGAAAACATTGTACCCATGTGTCAATAAACACCCAGTCAAGCAAACAAATGTTGGAATGGAATGTGCTTCATCAAATTCACGGGAATTTGGTGTCCATTCAGTTTTGATATTTAGCCATATAAATCTCCATGAAGTTACATTGTAACCCCTATATAAACACTCCATTGAAACAAAGAGGAGAGGATAATTTTCTGATGCATACAGTGAATTGTTAAAACTCTGTTTTACATCTTTTTTAATGAAGAAGTGCTTTGAAGATTGATGTGTAGTTGACTATTCGTGTAAAGCTTTGATACCGCCTGTTTATGGAGGGCCCTTGCAAACAATGGAGTTTCTACATTTTATGTTTTTAATGTAGTTATTTTCATGCTTTTATTTTATCATTTGATGTAGTTATTTTCATAATTCCAATTTTTCATTTGATCTAGTTGTTCCCAGAATTCCATTTTGTGATCCGAAGTAGATGTTTCCATAGTTTTCCTTTATCATAGTTTCATTAATATTCCTTTTTCAAATTATCAAATTACAGAGTGATTCATAGTTTTACTTTCAAGAACAACAATGATTTATTTTAAAATAGTTTCACAAGTTCACGTGTAGTTTACTTCAAAAATCATTGAGTGATTTCTTTTCCAGTTTTTGAATGAGTTCTTTTCATGAGCATGAGTGATTTCTTTACAAGCAGTAGTGATTGAGTGATTTCCTTTCAATATATGAGTGAGTGCTTTTCCAGTTCAAGAGTGATTTCTTTTCAAAGTAATTTCAGAGTAATGGTGATTTTTTTATTTCTTTACAAGTTTCTTAGCCATAATATTTCATTTCAAAAACATAAAAATGTATGAATTCCCTTTTATAGAATTTGATTTTATCTTCGTACACTAGAATGTTAGAATTTTTAGAAACTAACAAATTAGTTAAGATTTATTCATAAAATAGAGAAGGTTTGTTTCAGTTTTTTACGTAATAGAAAGCATGTTGAATTTTAGAACTTAGGTGTAATTTAAATTTACTTCATTAGGAACATAAGAATAAAAACATCCTTAGAAGAAATCTCTACAAATTCAATCATCACACCAATAAACTGAATTAAAAGAGGCTTCTAGCACATATAGTGCACTTGCACTTCACAAGTTTACCAACTATGGTCGATAATTTATGTAATCAATTTAAGATAATGAAATTGAAAAACATTTTGATGCCATTGTCGGGGAAGTGTAAATATGAGCCTTTTATTTTCATTAAAAAAAAAAACTTCAATCACCTACCAGACTCACTATATCACGTAGTGCAGTAAGTGCCACACATCCACAACATGGATTCTTATTTTTGCAGTAGAAGAAGAAGTGACAAAGGAGGTTGAATAAATGGAAGAATATGATGTGTTAGGGTCCTATAATAATAGGGTTCATAAAATTTTGATTTGACTTTGATAGTCATGTAAATATGTACATACCTTGCTTTCTGAAAGTTGTTTTCCCATATTTTGAAAAAATGAAAAATAGTAAAAAGTCAAAAAGAGGGTAAAATTTCCTAAAAGAAAAATCAAAGGACTTAGAAAAATATATACCCCAAAAGAAAAATGAAATAAGACCTGAAATTGAGCAAGTCAAAATACCACTACTTTAACTTTTACTGCAAAGAATAATGATTATGTGCAGAGTGTCCATAAATGCCATAATCCATGATCAGTTAAACAATTTAATCTTAACTTTTCATGCTTTCAATTTCATGTTTTAGATAGAGAATAAAGATTTGTCAAACAATTTAAAATTGACAAATCAGTAGATAGGCAGAGAATAATGAGGTGCTTAACAGTTTAATTTGAGCCCTCGGATGAAATAAGGTAGATTTAGACAGGTTTATGCTTTAAAAGAAAATGTTTTAAGGTTGAAATCCTAAATGCACCTACAAAATGAAGAAGAAATGTTAGAAATAAAAGTTGGGTAGGTAGAAAGCAGTGGAGCAATCATGTAAATAATACATCATCAGACAAAATCACTAATTTCCCCTCCCCTATGAGTATTCAGTATTCTAAGCTATCAGCCAAACAGGCTCAGAGCATTTCTATGACTTTTGTTGGAACTTAACCTAAGGCTCTATGACTGGTTAGTTAAAAATATTGAGTTCTTATGTTAAATCTACATTTATCAACATTTACTCTTCATTCATACATCAAAACCCCTTTTTCCTAAGTAAAAACACATTTTTACTTAGTAAAATTAAAAACCCTAAAACAATTAACTTCATCCCTTCATAAGCATTCATAAAAACCCACAAAATTACATTTATCCTAAGTATTAGTGAAAGAAATATAAAGATGAGCAATGCTTGATTTTATACTATACTTAGAGATAATATGTATTTTGTTTTTATCACACTACCATTTCATATTAACATTTAACATAATTTTATTAAATCCCTGAGAAATACCCTCCCTTAGTTATTAATTCCATTATATCTAAATACCCCAAAATACCCACTATTATAACTTTTTGACCAAAGTCTATAATCCCATGTGCGCAAATAAAAACCCCAAATTATAAACCTTTTGGTCTAAAAAAAAGCATTATTGAAATATCCTGCCCCTATGGTTTGAAAACTGTAAAAGGTTTAAAAAACTATATAATATAATTTAACCCGCTCGCATATGTTTTTTTAAAACAATTTGCAAAGGTTTTAAATAAAAAGCATTAACCCCGCCCATACCATGACTAAAACATTTCATATATGTTTTATACCATTTACCCCTCGGCTATATTATAAAGGTTTAAACATATTTTAACCCTTCCATTTCATATAACCAATCCCAGTCCCACATCCCATTTCAACGCAACTTCCGAAGCAATCCTGGCCGTTCACGTTCAACCTCTTGATCTGACGGTCTAAGAATGATATTCCGTGAAAAATATGCCCGACCCTTCAAACAGCATATCCGCGTGAAACGGGTGGTTTCACCCATTTCTCTCCAATCCACGTGGCCTTCCCTCATTCGATCACGTTCGATGAGGTTAAAATAGCTTACCACCTGAAGCCTACGTGATAACCACTCAGGGTTTTCATCCATTGTATTCTGAAACTGCCTTTACGCCGGACAAGGCCTGCATTCAATGCAAATTGACATGTTTTGATAAAACCTTTGGTTAATGCGTTAATTCATTTATCTTGCATGCTTAACCTATGTGTTCACTTTCCCGACTGTATAAACCTGTTAAAAGCTTGTTTCTGCCATTTTTTATGACCAAAACCTGTGAAACCTTTCCCTGAAACCCGTGAAGACTTTTGAGGAGCTACACCTTGCTCCATATGAACTGCTCAAACCATCAATTCGACCAGAAGATATAAAAACCCTTTCAGAGCTGATACCTACATTGGAACAGGTATTTTTCTTAGAATTCAACCTACAACCAAATTGAAAAAACCTTTTTAAATAAAGAGAAGCATTTCAAAGTTAAGAAATTGATTAATCCAATTGCCTCAAAAGTCCCAAAAACAGGCCAAACTCTCGCAAAATTTTCCCAGAAACCCTATTTTTCTACTGTGTGCTTTTTCAAGTAAATTTATCAATTTTTCACTATTAAATGATCCATTTCAAGCTCTAAAAGGCCAGAAAACCTCTGCAGGTATCCTGAAACCCTTTGTAATCCTTTTCAATGGAGTTTTTTAGCCCATTTCTTAGTCAAGAAACTCAGAAAACCCTTGTTTTCTGTTTTATACCAGTTTTTAAGCCTCAAAACTTCTTTGATAAACCTAATTGGGCAGAAAACCCAAAAAGAGACTCTATTTTTCCAAATATGCCCAATTAAGCCTCTGCTATACTAAAATTGTCTCTACAAACTATTTAAACTTGCAGAAGAAAAATAATATGCCTAAAAAATAGAGTGTAAGCAAGCCAGAAGGTTCAAAAGCTCCTAAACCTACTCCTGCCATAACTCCAAATACTACAATTGTGGTCAATCCATTACAACCCCCAGTTGTTGATATTGAACACATTCCCCTTGTTGATATTGACTACAAAATAGCTGATCCCATAGTTGAATTCAATCTCCTAGATATCCATAACTGGTGTTTTGAGAAGTCTTTAGATGATCATGAATAAGTTCTTATTTGGGAATCCAATTTTCCCAAATATGTAGTCCCTCTGACTCACCCTTGTCAAGAAATTATTAGATTATGTCACCAGTACTATATTCCTGAACAAAGAGCTATTGTGAATGCCAATAAAGAAGTCCTATTTACCATCACTGCAGAGTCAATAAATCAAATTTTGCAGCATCAACCAGACCCCCAAGCAGTCCCTTTGTCTATTGAGGCCCTAACTAAGCTATACATTGGCCTATACTTTCGTAAAAGGTTTATGATTTTTCAGACTTTTATGCCTCTGCATGTTGAAATTCCCAAGTTAAACCCTCCATATTCAACTTCTAAATTCCCTGAAGGTTCAAGGCATGTAATCTCCATGCTTTCCTTTATCCTTTGGTATTTCACTGATGAGCACACTGATGAGTCTATCTTGGGATTTTTGTCCACCTTTTCTCCAGGTCAACCACCTTCAGTTATCTTTGACTATGCTGGTTTCAATGTTGATAGTATTCACTATCAATTGACTAATTTATAGCTGGAAGGAGTATTCAGATATAACTCCTAAGTTTTCCACATGTTTCTGTACTTCCCATCAGATAGCTTTCCAATTTCACTTCAAAAGTTGGATATAGAAGGAAAACCTCTATCTCTCATCTTTTGGACATCCATACTCAGAAAAGAAGGCATAGATTTTAGTTATTCATAGTTTTCAGAGTTGTTTTTACATCCATTGATCACCATGTTGACCAAAACAGAACGGCCTAGAATAAGTGAGGAAATGAAGAAAATATTGCAGCTATCAGAGCAGATCAAAGTTGGTGATTGGTATTTATATGAGAAGTATATTGAAATTAGAGTTTTTGGGTCAAACGTATTGCCTTACAAGTTACCTAAACATCCATCAATGAGGGTATTTGTCTTGGAGTACATCAGGCAGATCCTAAATTCATATTCACTTAATTTCATGGAAGCTAAGAAAAAGACCCAATTCAAACTAAAAAATCAAATTGGGCCATTCATATGTAATCACAGAGATGCAGAAAAGGAATCAGCAAATCAACTACCAGAATATAAATTAGAAGAAAGTTTCCCATGGAATTATGATCCACAAGAGATCTTAATTAAACTAAGGGTAAAATGTAAATTGACACCCTTTATCCATGAATCAAAACCAAAAATAGAGAATTTTTCTAATCAAATTGAGTGGGTTGAAAACACTTTAACAGAGGCAGTTAACCAAAGGGATACTAGTCACACTTTGGAAGTTGCCAAATAGCCAGAGACATCCACTAAGAGAATCAGAGAAGAAGGAGCTTATACTGTAGAGAATACCACAGAAACAAAGTTCAAAATCATTTACAACAAGATGCCAAAATTAGATATAGTAGCTAAAGGTAAAGTGACAATAGATGTTGAAGAAACAGAGCGCTTGAATACTAACATTGATTTTCTAGATACAAAAGTAGCTACTATAGTTATCAGTGAGCCAAATCAGAATGAATAACAACTGAATAATGAAGATGCACAAATAATGGAAAGGAAAAAAAGTATAGAGGTTTCTTCCTCACATTCAGCTGAGGAAAAGGACTTGGATATAAAGGAGAAATACAAGCAAATCAAGTTGAAGAATGAGGAAATCAAAACTGAAATTTACTCTTAGTTTTTGAAACAAAAGCCATGTAATCAAAATAGATTCCTATCAGCATTTGATTACTTAAGTAAAAAATTTATTATGTCAGTATTACAACCCACACTACAAGAAAAAAACACATTGGTGAGGTTCATGCTTGTGACGGACCTTTAAGGTCTGTCACCAATGTCACATATGGTGACGGTCCTTAAAAAACCGTCACTGTAAGTGTATATAGTGATGGTCCTTTATGGTCCGTCACCAAAGACATTTTCAATGACACTTTTGGTGAGGGTCCTTAAAAGCCCATCACTAATTCTCTCTTTGGTGACACTTCTAGTGACGAACTTTTAATGACCCTCACCAATGCTCTTTTTATTACTTTTAGTGACGGTCAAAAAATGTCCGTCATCATTGATCATTAAAAAACCATCACTGTAAGTGTATATAGTGATGGTCCTTTATGGTCCGTCACCAAAGACATTTTCATTGGCACTTTTGGTGAGGGTCGTTAAAGGCCCATCACTAATTATCTCTTTGGTGACACTTCTAGTGACGAACTTTTAATGACCCTCACCAATACTCTTTTTGTTACTTTTGGTGACGGTCAAAAAATGTTCGTCGTCATTGATCATTCTAATGAGTTTTTGATGATGCTATGTGCCTGTTAATATATTTTTTGTCAAAATATAACGATTTAATACCATTATTGTGGAGTATTTTTTATAATATTTCCAAGGCCATAGTGGTTAGGGTCAGTCAATTTTTTAAGAAATAATTAGTGTGTATCATTTCCCTCAAGTAATGATTAGTCGAATAGAGATTTCCTGTGAGTCAACACATGATTCATATCTATTAAGTTTATTATATAGAAAATTCCCTTTAGATAAAGTTCCACTATTGTGTGTAGGAAATATATTATTTAATACATAATCAAGCTCTGACAATTCTATTAATGAGAAAGACCTAATAATCCTCAACAACCTGGGCACACCATAAATTAATGCTTTGGCACACACTAACATTTCTTAGCACCCCACATGTCTTGGAACATCTTTGTACCTAGAACATCTTGTGATGACACTAACGCCCAAGCACATGGTGGCATGCGCTAGCACAACATGGAACTCTCCTAGCATGTGTTGGCATGCTGCATATAGTCCCTAGCATGCCCTAGAACACCTTGGTTGAATGCATTGACATAAATTAGCACTTGGCACACAATACCACATGGCATGTATTGGGACCTATTATTAGTGTGCCTAGCATGCCCCTTTTCAAAAAGATAAATTCCTGACTTATTAACCCTCTTATTGGTTCTTCCTTTTGTTTCCTTGACACATATTGACATACCCTGGTCCCCTGCACCACATCCTTAGCACCCAGCATGTATTGGCATATCTTGGCACTATTAATTGGCACATGATATAATTAGCACACCTTGGAACTCCCAAGCACACTTTGGGAATTCTTGACATGCCTTGATATTCCCTAGCATGCCTTACCAATGCTTAGCATACCTTGTCACTCTCTCCTTGGCATGACAACTAACACTCATTAACACTAGTCTCTGATAGTACACGTTCCTCATATTCATTAAATTCCATGAATTTTTACCTAGTGCTCCCTTAATGTTTTTTCCTAGTACTCCTTAACACTCATCAACATGCATTACCACTCTCTAGCACACCTTAGCACTCTTCAACATTCACTTCCATTTCATAACATGCATAACATTAGTCCCTGACGCATATTGGCACTTAGCACGTGTTGGCGCTTGGAAAGTCTTAGCATGTATGGAATACGTTGAGATGCCTTGGTGTGATTTGGCATGGTTTAATATTAAATTTATTTGTCATGATCAATTGTTGGAAAGTAGATGAGAAGAAAAAAGGGAATACTTGGCACTTAGAATGCACTAAGACTTCGCACTTGGCACCTATTGCCACTTAGTGTTGGTGGGCCTAGCATGCCCCTCTTGGAAAAGGTAAATTGATGCCTTATTAACCCTCTTATGTGTTGATTTCCTTGTAGTTTAACTTTATTCCCCATTTTTTTGTCTTGACAGTCCCTGACATGCATTGACACACCCTTTCACATCTTGGCATGCCTTATCACTTGGCACATCTTAGCATGTTTGACATGTATTCCCACTATCTGGCACATCAAGGGGGTGAAGAGAGATGTAGTCCTAAATTAGGTCGAGTACGAGGGTCGAGTAAGGGTTGCTAAAGGGAGGTCATGATCATCCTCCAAGAGCAAGATCATCATGTGAGGGTTCAGAAGAATGTTGCATACCTTAATGGTTGGTTTGCGCTAGGAAGTAGGATGGCATATTGTTGCTTCTCTTCTGGCATATCAAGCTTAAGGTAGGTTTCTCATGAGAATCTGGGCATGTGATTTCAATGGTGTCTTTGTGTGAAGGCCGCATCAAATTCTGAAATGTTGAAATTTGCAATAAGAAACAGTGAGATTGGAAACCAGAAAGGACAAAAAAAAATGCACCCACACTGGTGAGGAATTTTGATGCACCAGGAGTGAGGAATGTGGGGCGTCTAATTTATTTTTCCCTTAAATAAATTGGACAATAAACTGTAATTTCATCTCATAACAACTTGTGTCAGTTAATTAAGTCATGATGACCGAGTTAGCTCAAGAAATTCGAGTTGAGGGTCTAAGATGAGGCATCTAGAGGGATTCTAATATTTTTGGGGTCCAGTTGAAGTTGATGCATTAGTGGCGTGCAAGTGTAATTAACTCAATTAAATGAGTTAAAATAATTTTAACTAGTTCTAATTGAGTGATGAGCTAGTGAGAGGTCCAATGAATTAAATTATAAATTCACAATGAGTGATCAATCAGATAACTGATAATTCTCTATTAATAGTTGCATGCATGTCAGTTTCGAGGAATACCTAGTTGAGACAGAGGTTAAAGGGAACATAACTATCATTTGTATTCAGAGAAAATTTCCCATGTGCAATTATAAAGTCATTGGGATGCCATGATGGATTGCACAATTAAGGAAGACTGATTTTCCTAATTAATAAGGAGTTAATTCCCTAGGAATTGCATGAGCAAGGCAAGTTGAAGTAAGGATGAGAATTGGCTACTAGATTGAGTTTGCCTAGATCAATGAGAGACAATTAATAGAGTGCTGGAGAATCTCATGAGAGATTAAGCATTGTATTGTTTCATGATTCCTTGACTTAATACACAATAGAGATAGAGGGGTTTTGAGTAGTTGCTTTCCCCAAATACATCATGTTGCTATGTGATTGATAATTTATTTCTCTTACTTATATGTGATTGTGCGATCATGTTTTGTTTCCGCAAATTGTAGGAAGGATTCAGTATCTTGTTTTAGTAGATTACAAGATCAGAATGAATCTTGTTGGTTAGATTTTCTAAATGGTATCAGAGCAGGAATTTTTTGGGTGGTGAGTTTGCAGAGAATATCTAAAGATTTTGGTGTAAAATTTTCAAAAACAAGTAGAATATTTGGATTCCTTGTGAAAATCTACCCAAATGGAAAAAAAAAAAAAAAAAAAAAAATTTCGGTCGAATCGGAGCTCAGATGAGGGAGATATCATCGATTTAAATTCAACTCTTTTTTAGAAACTTTTTGTAATGTCGGGACAATTACATTGTGCGCGAGTCAAGAACCTATATGCACTTGAGGTACCATATGCATTCAAAGCTTTGAGGAGAAAGGCAGAAGTTAGAGACTTGGTGGTTTAGAGGGAGCATAAATTACCTCTCAACATGCATCCTCATGAGAAGCAGTCTCAAAAGGTTGTGGAGTAGCTACCACAATTGGAGAAGTAGAGAGGAGACCGAGTGGAACCGTACTCCACTCAAGCAGAGACCTCCATGAGGGGGAAATTTCGAGCCATATGGGAAGAGGGAGCAACCATACCTTGAGGTGTAAGGTGGGGTGATGTGTAGACATAATTCCAAGTTAATAAATTTGGGCAAGGTCCATTGAGATGGCATGTCTCATGGATCGAACTTGGCTACGAGGAGCCCACAGTACAACAGTAGTAGAAAGGATCAGTTAGATTGATGTAGTCAGATGTCAGCAAGACAGAAATCAGAGTGACAGATGTCAAATACTGGAGCACAAATCAGAGTTAGCAATAGTTCAAAGGGCACGGATGCAGATGTCAGCAGCAGCGTAGAGAATCCAATACTAGATAGGTGCAGTAGCTAGCAGTAGTCAGAAGACTCTGATGACAAATGCATTATACTGATTCAGTTGTTCGGAGGCTATTCAGTTTCAGGATTTGCAGGTGCAAACAACACTAGAGAAGTGTAGCATGCAGAACATTCCAAAGGTATCGAATGGGGATAGATTGAATTCCTTTCTTGTTGAGAGGGAGTGTTGAAATTTGCAACAAGAAACAGTGAAATTGGCAACTAGAAAGGACAAAAAAATGCATCCGCACTGGTGAGGAATTTTGATGTACTAGGAGTGAGGAATGTGAGGCGTCTAATTTATTTTCCCCTTAAATAAATTGTAATTTCATCTCATAACAACTTGTGTCAGTTAACTAAGTCATGATGATTGAGTTAGCTCAAGAAATTCGATTTAAGGTGATCGAGGTGGATATTGGTGGCCACCCACCTATTCCACTTGGGCCCTCGCCATTGTCTCTTTCAGTTTTTCAGTTTCCTTAATTATAGCACAATTTACTATTTTTGCAGTTTTTGCAGTTTCCTTAATTATAACACAATTTACTATTTTTGCAGTTTTTCGGGTCCTGAACTTCCGGAGCCGTTTTGAGGCCCCAAACAACATTTTTTGGGCATGAAAGGTTTGGTGATTTCCTTGAAATCACATTAGTAGTTGTAGTCCTCGGAGAGATATTTCTAACAAGTTATCATGTGCGTCAAACGAAGATCATATGACCAAGTTACGACCCAGGAAGTGGCTGCCCAACTAACCCCAACGGGGCCCATAAACTCTTGGTGTTACATCTCCTTGGGTTAGGGTTTTGGTTGCTTAGGGTTTTAACTTAATTTAAATAATAAAAATACCCTTGATCCTTATTGTAACACAATTCAGATGAACATAACTATCAGTTGTATTTATAGAAAATTTCCCATGTGCAATTATAAAGTCATTGGGATGCCATGATGGATTACGCAATCAAGGAAAGTTGATTTTCCTAATTAATATGGAGATAATTCCATAGGAATTACGTGAGCAAGGCAGGCTGAAGGAAGGCTGAGAATTGACTAAGTACTAGACCGATTTTGCCTAGATCAGCAGGAGACAATTGGTAGAGTGTTGGAGAATCTCAAGAGAGATTAAGCATTGTATTGTTTCATGATTCCTTGACTTAATACAAAATAGAGATAGAGGGTTTTGAGCAGTTGCTTCCCCAGATACATCTTTTGTTGTGCGATTGATAACTTGTTTCTCTTACTTATATGTGATTGTGTGATCGTGTTTTGTTTCCACAAATTGTAGGAAGGATTCAATGTCTTGTTTTAGTACATTACAAGATCAGATTGAATCTCGTTGGTTAGATTTTCTACATGAAATAGAAGATAGGGTTGATACCATCTTACCTTGTGGTGGTTAGTAGGCCGCAAGGTCTGTGATAAAGACCAACATAAATGGAGGAGGGCTTGCGCTATAATTTAAAGCCATAACAGAAGTCGACACAGGCGTAATATTGATTGAGTTAACCCTAGTTTGAGGGTCGACATTGAGATATGAAGTTCATGTCAAGATTCAGTCAAAGAAATGCCCAGAATCTATGGATCCATATGAGCTAGGTTGAGTCTCTTATGGAGGCAAGAGTCATGTTTTTTTTATGTGTGGATGAGGTTTGTTCTACAACAGTTAGAAGTACATAAGTATAATGCCCTAGTTAGGATAGTTTCCTAGCATGTTTAGTTAAGGTATGCCCTTAAGACTGTGACAAATTTGCGTAGAAGAAGATGGGTTGTGACCCTTAGAGTGAGGTTTATTTATGCAATAAAGACTGCAAATTGGAAGATGGTTTGCAGATTCAGTATGTATGGAGACAACAGATCCAAAGGAGGGTGGAACCTGAGCAGAAGATTGAGCATGCAGAAGAAATGTGCCATATGAAGAATGGATTGACCTACATAGGAGTTGATTTTGGTGGACTTTCCATAGAGTTTTAGACAAAGATCTGAATAAACCTATAAAAAATTAGTAAATGGACTGTTAGTGGCTGATTTGTGACCCTAGTTCAGTCATCTACAGATTGTTAGAAGTATAATAAGAGGAGTAGTTCATATTTTTTCATAGATTGGAAAACAAAGATGAAATTGTCGATACACAAGAACAATGATCTTGAGAGGACTCAAACCATTGTTAGGTGGCAGATTTGAAGAGCCCTAGATGAAGACAATATTGTGGGCCCTAGATCAGTAAAAAGAATTGACTGTGGTTGGGCAGATTGATGGTAGTCCAAGTACAGTTCGAGGGTTGTTAGGTTACTATCAAAGAAGAGCCCTGACTCTTGTTCTAGTGAAGGACAACAAAATTGGTAGAAGGGCAGGCATATAGGGCCTAAATATGTGCAGACTTTGAAGGACTAAAGTAACAGTCAAGTGGGCCAACCAACTAGCCCTAGTTCACTATATTGTAGAGGATTGATTCAGTGAGAAGAAGGGAAACCTCCATAGCCCTGGACTTCTCATCTTGGAGCCATAGTATGGAAAAAGTGGGCATACCAAAGAGTTGTTCACAAATGGAATTGTGAACAACTTGTTACCACTCAAACTAGTCGTGGACCTAAAAGGGGTTCCTAAGAGGGCAACTACTAGGACAAGGGAAACGATGGAGGCTTAGCCCATTGTCACCACAGATAAGGCTCCTTGCTCTTCACGGAATTTCACTGATGAGTGGAGTCCCGATAGTTTAGGAAGTCACTTGTAGAGTATAGGTCAATGAATAGGTGGGAAGTGACCCTCAAAACCCTTTCCCTAAGATAAAATAAAGAGTGGGACTTGCTTTCCTTTTAAGCAAGGGAATTTATCTTCTATGGAGAGAGGAGGGGGATTGAAGGGTTGAGGGAGAAGATAAGACTTATGAAGGAATTTATCAATCCCTAAAATCCTTTGGGAACTTGGATTCCCAAATGGTCCTTGATAAAAGGCCTTTGACACCAAATGGGACCACACGGGGCCAAGTGGACCCAACCCAGGTTCGAGGATGGAATTTAGCAACCAATGATGTTTCTATCCTGGACAAGGTGATGGGAAAGGATCAGACATGAGTTTTTACTTCGATAGGTCAAATTGATCCTACTAGGTTCTATCCTTGGGAACACCTAGGAAAAACTTGATCCTAGAGCTAGGGCTTGAGGTATCCGAAGATTCCACCATCGGAATTGGCCCAAGTTCTGAGGAGAGTGAGGGCACCCAGCAACACAACTGCCTCTAGGAGATAGAAGTTTTCCTCTAGCTAGATTCATGGGAAATTTTTTCCCTAGGTGACCTAATGGGGCTAGACCTAGGGAATGTGAAAATTTCTTAATCTAAGAAACCCTACTACAGTATCTTGATTTACTTCTCCTACTTGAATTAAGTTACAAGTTAATTTATGAAATATTCAATAAATTAGTGAAGTAAATAGTAAATACAACTAGCAACCTACACATACAGATCAAATACTGAATAACATGCTCATAGACAAAGTGACACACAGATTTTCTGGACAACTGTCCCCGGAAAAAACCCAATGCGGGAAAATCGGTTCAGCTAGCTCTGAAGGGTTTTCATTATTATGCAGTTTCTAAGTACAACAATCCTGGGCACCAAAACTGGTTCACCCAACAGAGAAATAAAAACGGTAGTAATTCGCTGCTCTGAATCCCTCTACGTCAGCTTGACTAGCTTGCGTCGACCTCTACACTGCTCAGTAAGGGCCTGCGTCACACCTAAAGGGCTTACACTGCCCCTGCACTGCCTTGACTAGGCCTGCGTCAGCCCTGCATGGCTCTTGCTGCCTCTGTGCTGCCCCTGCTGCTCTGGCTGGCTGGAATGCTTAAGAAGAAAAAGAATAGGTAAGAAAGAAGGCACTAGCCAAAGGTAATGCATAACAGTCATAAAAATTGAATAAATGAAATGAAAATAGATCAATGTCCACAAATAACTGAAATAGCTCAATGGGACTAGAGAGTAAAAGCTTTGACAACAACAATAAGTGCTTATAGCATTAGCTAAGAGAACAGAGGAGACTAGTTCATGAGGTTAAAATGTTGTATAATTGTTGGCACAGGAAAACTGTAGAATTGTTAGAGTAAATCTTTACAGGTACCATTAGTTGGTGATCATCGATAATCATTTCATTTCATCAAATACCTTGATGAATGGGCCTTACAAGCTATTTGCGTAGACAAACCCCACAGAAGTTGTGTGATGGAAAAAATATTCACACTATATTGAAGAAAACACATAGCAAATAAGGATGACATTTCAAATGGGGCAAGAAACAATAGAGAGATAGACATAAAAAAAGTTAAAATGCTCATGATAATATGGGCATCTTATTTCAATGGTCTCTTTGTGTGAAGGCCACATCAAATTCTAAAATAGCAGAGATGGTTGATACCCTATCCTGTGGTGGTTAGTAGGCCGCAAGGTCTGTGGTAAATACCAACACAAATGAAGGAGGGCATGCACTGGAATTTAGGGCTAGAACAGAAGTAGCTGCAAGCATAATATTGATTGAGGTAACCCTAGTTTGAGGGTCATAGAGAACTTAAGTTCAAGTCAAGATTCAGTCAAATAAATGCCTGGAATCTACGGATCCATATGAGCTAGGCCTAGTCTCTTAAGGAGGAAAGATTTGTTGTTTTTTCCCTGGGTGGATAGTGTCTGTTCTAAAGCAATTAGAAAAAAAGTATAATTCCCTAGTTATGGTGGTTTCCTAGCATGTTTAGTCCATAAGGTATGCCCTTAAGACTGTGACAAATCTGCATAGAAGAAGAGGGGTTGTGACCCTTAAAGTGAGGTTTATCTCTGCAATATAAACCACATATATGGAATATGGTTTGCGGAACTATTTGTGGAGATAATAGATCCAAAGGAGGGTGGAACCTGAGCAGAAGAAATGTGGCATATGAAGAATGGATTGACATGAAGATGAGTTTATTTCGGTGAACTGTCCATCGAGTTTTGGACAGAGATATGATGCAACCTATAAAAATTATTCAATGGATAATTAGTGGATTATTTGTGACCCAAGTTCAGTCATCTACAAATTTTTAGAAGGAAGATAAGAGGAGTAGTTCAGATCTATTCATAGACTGGACAAAAAAGAAATTGGTACACAAGAACAATGATTTTGGGAGGAATCAGATCATTGTTAGGTGGAAAATTTGAAGAGCCCTAGATGAGGGTAGTGTTGTGGGCCCTAGACCAATAAAAGTATTGATTGTGGTTGGGAAAATTGATGGAAGTCTAAGTATAGTTGGAGTGTTTTTAGGTGACTGTCAAAGAAGAGCCCTAAGTTCTATACTTGTGAAGGAAAACAATATTGGTAGAAGGGCAGGTGTATTGCATATAACGATGTGCAAACTTTGAAGGACTAAAGTAGCAGTCAAGTGGGCCAACCAACTATACCTAGTTCAATGTATTGCAGAGGATTGATTTAGTGAGAATAAGGGAAAACTCCATAACCCTATACTTTTCATCATGGAGTAGTAGTATGGAAAAAGTGGGTAGACCAAAGAGATGTTCACAAACGGAGTTGTGAATAGCTAATCAAAGACCCTAAGTGTTGCTGAACTTGAAGGAAAAAGGTGGTAGCTAGACGACAGAGTTTTTTTAGTTGAGTTCAGCAACCTAAAGGAGTTGAGCTCATTGATAGAGGGAGATTAAGGAGTTTCAAAATGGGAGGCAAGAGGAACTTCCATATGTGTTCAGGACACGTGGACTGAAAGGGTTATGTGTGGCCACCATCAACAAGTAGGTCAAATGTTGTCTTGTTCATAGATTGGTTTTCAAAGGACTAACACCAAGCCCTAGTTGTATTCCTTGTATCAATGTGATTGTAAAGGGTCATGATCCCTGGTACAGGAGCTCTAGCCTATTGTATTATAGTTTGTAATATAATGAAGAAGGTTTGAAAAAGTTAAAAATTTTCATGTGCACTAGTTGATTCCATGATGTGTGTATATTTCATTGTGCATTAAAGTAGATATGTTGTGGCATTTGAGTGTGTTTGAATCAAATATTCTAAGAAAAAACCAAAATTCTCATGTGTTGTGAAAATTCAACATATGCCTTGTTCACTTAAGAACTACCTATAAGTCATCCTATGCTACTCATGTCCAATCTCAACTCATGCCACTTAACAAGTTACCAATGCAAGGCTCACATTCAACCGTGGTAGTAAAACAACTTACCAATGCAATTTACATATTTACATGACATATCACATGGCGAATCTTAAAATTTCTTGGCACTATGTGGCACACGTTAGTATCCCCTGCATTCCTTGGCATTTGGCACTCCCTGACACACACTACCACTCCCTGACATACCCTGGCACTCGAGCATGCCTTAGTACTAGCTAACATATAACCTTGTCACTCCTTCCTTAGCACACCTCCAACTCACAGATATTCCCAATCACACACTCTTATTCATTCATTTCCATGCATTTTGAACTATTTGTCTTTTGTGTTTCCATGGCACTCACTAACACTCCCTGGCATGCATTGACACACCCTAGCACTTGGCACATCTTAGCATGCTGCCCTGGAACTCTAGCATTCCTTGGAACTACCTAGCATACCTTGTCACTCCCTCCTTAGCACACCTAGAACTCACTGACACTCCCTAACACACATTCTTATTCATTCATTTCCATGCATTTCAAACTAGTGCTCCCTTGTGTTTCCCTAGCACTCCCAAACACTCCTTGGCATGCATTGACACACCCTGAAACCTAACACATCTTGGCATGTTTCCCTCGACTCTAGCATGCCTTAACAATGCCTAACTTACCTTTTCACTCCCTCCTTAACACACATGGAACTCACTGACACTTCCTATCACAAACTGTTATTCATTCTTTTCCATGCATTAATTTGACCTAGTTCTCACTTTTGTCTCCCTAACACTTCCTAGCATACGTTGGCACACCCTAGAACCTAGCTATTGGATTTATGTATTACACTAACATGCCAACTCAATTATGTGCCTTACCCCTTTGAATAGAATCCAATAGTAACCAAAGGATCATGTCTTAGGAGTCTTCAATGCCTAAAAAAAATGCTCGACACAATACTCAAGAATTTGTTGCTATTCACTAAAGAAGGAGGCTAGTTTTGTTTGCGTCCCTTCCTTTCACAAATATTCCCATTGACCATGTGACATGACCTATTATCATCACATTAAAAATAGTTTGAATAGGGGGCGAAAGGGCCAAGGCGCTCCTTACTCATGTTGCAAGGGGCAACACCCTATAATTCTAGTAATTGCTATAAATACCCCCCTTTTATTTAAATCCTTTGCACTTGCGTTATAATCTACAAGGGTAGGTTCATACAAATTAGTGTGCTATCATACCACGAGAAATTTTATGAAGGCTCTTTAACATAAAATAATATTTCATTGCATTTCTTTCACAAAAAGAAAAACACTTCAACATGAACAACAATCAAAGAAGAATGAAACTCTATGGCCTATGGAAGATGTTTTCCTAACAAGATTGCATTCCATATAATACCAACAAGGGTCACTAGCAACATAAAGACGTTGCCCAGGGCCATCTAGATTTGGCTAGGGAAAAAACTAGAACACACGTTTTAGGGTTCTAACTCATCTACAGTGGGAGCACCATGAGTTCTAAACTCTCAAGCATATTAATACTCTGCTTACAAGTATTCACCCCATCATTGGTGATTATACAAAAAAGACTATCTATGGCCTTACCATCAACTTTCATAGGGTTCACCAAAGGGAGACGTGGGTTTTTTTTTGACAAAATAGTTTGTTCAAATAACCATCAAGATAAGGTTAAAATAAAGCCACGTGGAATATATATTAGGCTCATGTTTCATGAACATTATAGAACAACCCCATTTTCAATCTCACTACCAATATTTAGGTGATTGAGTTATTAACATAAAAATGAGATCAATTAAATCAATTTATAAACTTGTTACAAGATAATATTATTAGAGTTAGCTAACATGTATGTAAGCTTGAACCACTGCCATGGAAACTAAACCCTTGGATGCTAATTTAGGTACACAAAAACATTTATTTGAAATGAACAATGCTCAATGATATTAGGGGAAATAAAGTGATATTAGTTTATCTAAAATTAAGTGAAAGTCATGGTGACAATTGATTTCTCCAAAATTCTAGTGGAAAGTGATAATATGAACAAAATTCCAATAAACGTTTCACCAAAACTTCAGTTTTGAGAGTCTCCAAATTAAATAAAAAATAACCTAAAACCTACTAAATGAATGGAAAGTATCTCATACTTCTATCAAGATAGAACTTTTTCAATTTATATAAGATATATTTGTTTCCCACAATAAAATGCATTTTCTTCCATAAATTTTAATCAAAATGTAATTAAATTCAGTTTTACATTAATGGAATGATGAATTTTGTCTATATGATTTATGGATTCATTATCTGACCAACATCATTTCGAGCTAACCCAACCTAAAAGGCTAGGTAACTAATACTTCGAGGTCACATCAAAAACCCAAGTGAGCGAGGGAAATACAAATTTCTGAAATTAAAGCTTAAATCTTCATCTCAATTCGGTCATTTAAATTCCATCAGTGAGAAAAACCCTGTCCTTGGAAAAATGTCGACAGACGTTCCTCTACTTGCAAGAGACTGGTGTGGAAACTACTCATAGGGGTTCTGTTGCTATAATGCACCCAAAAACACTAGCTATTCATCCAAGGTTGAGCCAGCTTTGGCACGAGCTTCCCTATTTAGATGTCAGTCAGTCAAATCGGGTAACCTGGAAAATAAAGGGAGGGGAAGATAGATTCATGAGGTTTGGTGATGGGTAAACTCAATAACCTTCCTACGATTGCTAATTCTAATATGTTGTACCATCCCACATAAGAGCTCTCTCCACCACCGCACATTGAAGCTAGCTCTTTACAGGGAAACTTCCAGTAAACTCCCACAATTCTTATTTATTAAGGGGGTCGGGGCAATAAATGGTAAAACGAAACTTCTTCGGTTGGTCATCTGTGAATTTTCATCACCAGAGCTCAGAATCGTCAAGCAAAAACTTATCATCGTCATCTTCAATGGATCCCTTGCTTCTCATCCCGAATCTTCGTTACAATGCTCTCAGAGTACCCCGCATGCACCTGAAGGTGCCCTCCTTTTCGTTGCACTCAGCCATGACTGTCTTCTTCCTCATTTTGGCCACCTATTTCTTGGTGGTCTCCGGCTTCATCTACGATGTCATAGTCAAGCCACCAGGCTTTGGCAGCACGCAGGATCCTGTCACAGGAACATAAAACCAGTGGTCTTCCTCTCTGAAAGAGTGAATGGGCAATATATTATCGAAGGGATCTCATCAGGGTTTATGTTATTTCTTGGTGGGGTGAGGATAATTTTGCTGGACTTGGCCCTGGACAAACACAGAGCAAGGATCAAGGTCTCTTTTGCGGTGGCCGGGGTTTTTTCTTTGGCGATCGCTTATATCACAAGTAAGCTAATCGTTCGCATCAAAATTCCATCTTGTTTATGTTAATCGGGGTTATAAATAGCGAATCTAGACGTTTTAGGTCTATTGCTAGTTTAGTGAAACCAAAAAAACCATTTGTCAGTGGCCAAAGCCATGAGTAGTACAACCTCCAAAGTAATTTGTCAGTGACAAAAACCACTTTGAGACCAAACATCAAAATCGTTCTGTCCGCGCAACCTGGAATGAGAACTGATATATATACCGATCTGTTCATAATAAGTCCAATCTGGCAGTAAATAAAAATCAACAGCTGACCTTGGTGACCTAAATATTTACATAAAAAGTCAAATATCTGACAAACTGTTCAAAAAAGGATGGAGAAATATAATCTGTAGTCTGATACAGAGGGGAAAAACAGAGCATCGGATATCTATAAAAGAGTCACACTTGAAATTTGGACTGTCCCATTCATATGTTCCGTGAGCTGCAGGAACCTCTATCTGGATGATTGATCAGTTATCTGGATGATCACTGAGTTAGACTAAAGTCCCACTACACAACTAACCTTCCACTAGTTCCTCCAATAGTTAAAACTAGTTTAACTGAAAACAACTTGAAATAATTGACCTTGATTGCTACAAATTAGCAATCACACATGCTTAACTGAATTCCAACTCCTCTAACTCGAATTTACTAAGTTAAATTAGTGACAAGATCCATGTCATCTTAGTTAACTGCCTCCAAGTTGTCCATTCATGTGGAAATCCGATTTTTCTCAATTTGACCAAGGCAAAGTCAAATTGAGATTTTCTTGCTGCATTTTTCAACAGTAGGTATTTTACTACTCTAGATAATGTTTTCCCTCAACCAAGTATGGTAGCAAATGTGTTTTTTGTTGTTGTTGATCGCTTCCTTTGGACGAGAATTTTGGCACCCTATAAGAAGATTGTTAAAAGAAAATCAACTCATAAGCTCTTCTTGGAGCATATTTTGGTTCATTTTGGGTTGCCAAAGACCATATTTCTTGGTAGGGATAGTAGGTTCCTCAGTATTTTCTGGTTTAACCTTTGGTCCATGATGGACATCAATCTTTACCAAGTCCATTGCCTTCCATCCCTAGATTGATAAATAAAAAGTACTCGATATGATCATTGTAGATGTCCTTAGAGTATACAATTGTGAGGATCCACATACACATGTTGAAAGCCTTCCTTATTTTCAACAGAAATTATACATAGCTCTTCATATTTCTATTACCCACAAGCCTTTTTAGGTGTGCTTGGTGTCCCAACAATTTACACAAATTGACGTAGCTGTATTCATGGAATAAGACATGAAGATACCTCCCATACTTGGAACGAGGTGAGCAATGCAACCAATTTTGAGGAATGTATCTAACAAATTCAATAATGAGTTCATGATATTTTATAGAAAGTTTCCAACTCCAAGTACAAGTAGATACACAATCCATTCGGTTCCACATAAGTTTTAGGTTGGGGACGAGTTATGGTTGCACTTGCATAAAGAGCAATCGACAAACTCCCAGAAGAAGTTCATACCATTTTGATACGAGCCTTACACCATCACCAAGGCTATGGGTGAGAATTCATTTGAGGATAGTCATAGGATGATTTATATTACTTCAAACGTATATGTTAGGATGATTTATGCTTGATGGGGTGCATGTCTAGAAAGAGTTCCTTTAAGAGAATGAAAAATGTGATCGCACCATTACTTATATAAATAATTGTGATATCTACTCGAATGACATTAGGTAACTTCATAAGAGATTTTAAAAGTGACATTTTTAAGGTTTGTTTTATATCAATGTATGTGGATCATTATGTTTTTTTTCCAAAGCATTTACACATGACTAAATTTTTTAAATAGTACATCACTCTAATATTATTTCTCTTACATGCTCCTAGGTTATAATTCAAAGCATCATAGGTACTAAAATTCATGAAACTCTTGTTTTTTTCTCTAAATAACTAAAACCCCCAAGTGTGCTACCCTTAATATTCAAACTTGCACTATTGTTAAGTGTTAAATTTGGACAACTAGGTCCAAACTCCATCTTGTGATTCTCAGATGAAGATTTCAATATTTTTATTGGATTCCTCTTTCAGAGAGGTGTAAAATCGATCTAAAATTGATTTTAATCTGAGAAAAACATTTATTTTGAATTTATTATTTATAATAAATTTAAGTGCAGGTTAGCCTTAAGGTTTTTACCCCTAGCAGATGTGTCACACACCTCTCATGATTGGTATTTATAGGGTCAACGTTGGAGCATTTTTCCACTCATCTCATCGCTCATCTCCTCCTCTTATACAAGCATCTGAGAAGCAGGTTCATCTCACACGTGGGCAAGAAGATCGAAGTTTACCGCAGGAAGAATGTCAAAGTTTACCACAACAAGAAGGACGAAATTCACTGCAGCCAGAAATCTGTGGTTAGGGTTTCTGGGGAAGTTTGACCAGCGTTGACTTTGGTCAATGCATGGTATGATTGCATTGAATTTTGGAGGAGACTTCAATCTAAGGAGGCCGTACTCTTTGGCACAAAAATCAAATTCAAAGGTTGACCAGAAGTTGAGCTGCGTTGACTTTTAGTGTTGCTGCCCTGCGTTGCCTTTTCTGGGCAGTGTTGACTTTTCTGAGGTTGACTTATGAGTTGACCGTGTGACTGTTTTGAGGACTATTGTGACATATGCTGGGTTGGCTGACCGTGAAGTCGTTGTTGGTTGAAGCATCCTATTGACCACCGTAACGCACCATCACCTTTATATGTTTTTGACTTGTCTTCTAAAGGATCACTGGTATGTTCTATCTGCATTTTACTTGTAAATTCATGTGATTGCTGTTGATAAAAGTAAAGTTGCATCAAGCATATAACATCTACATAAATTTACATGGTATCAGAGGTGAGGTGAATACAAGCCCTAACTTATATCAATCACAAAAAGAGAAAAATGAGTTCCACAAGTTATGGCTTCAAGGAGGATGACAAGCTGACTGGAAGGGATGACTTCCATGCTTGGAAGATGATATTAGATCTCAAATTAGAAGACCATGATCTCATGGACTATGTACTGGGTAAGATACAAGAACCTCCATCCACTGCTATTGCTGCTGCCAAAACCAAGTATAAGAAGGGGGAGTTCAAAGCAAAGCTAATGATCAGGGAATCCATACATAAAAGTCTGGTTGCCTACATATCTGAGCTAGGCACATCCAAAGAGATGTATGATAAGCTGATACAAATGTTCAAAGTAAACAATGCAAACTAGGTGCTATTCTTCAAGAATCAATTAAAGAATCTGAAGAAAGGCAGGGATGAGTCTATCCAATCATACTTTCTGAAGCTGAACGAGATCAAGAACAATTTGCTAGATATTGGAGAGACAATAGCTGATCGAGAGATGGTACTCACCGCACTTGGAGGGCTCCCATACAAATGGCATGTGTTCAACACTACCATTCTCAATAATAATGTGATACCCGACTTTAACGAGGTACTGTCGAGATGCGTTCAAGAAGAGACAAGAATGAAGGAGTATGAAAATGAAGGGAATGTTGCCTACACTGCTCATTCTAGAAAGAAGAACTTTGGTGGTCCAAAGATCAAAGGAAGAGCAGGGGCACAAGGAAAGAAGGGTAAGTGTTACACTTGTCATAGGCCAGGTCACTATGCTAGAGAATGTCCTTTCAAGAAGGATTCTCCCGATGGTGATGACAATCAAAGGAACAACAGGTTCAAGGGAAAGAGGAAGGCTCCCTTTGGCAAAAATGATCAAGCTTTCAAAAGGTCAAGAAATTATAGGTATGAGGAATCAAATGTTGTTGATACAAGAAATGAATCCATTTTTGTATCTGCCCTCTCTGATGCATCTCCACCCGACACTATGGATGTCTGGTTGATAGATAGTGGTGCCTCAAGGCACATCACTGGGTTCAAAGAAGCACTCTCTGATATGGTTGAGAAGGATACTAATTTGGAAATTATCCTTGGAGATAATGCCTCATATCCCATGAAAGGGACAGGGATTATGACCCTCCACTTGTCTCAAGGTCAAGTCCTCCGCTTGCAGGATGTACTCTATGTACCTAATTTGAAGAAGAACCTTGTGTCTATATCGGCCATGGAAGACAAAGGTTTCAATGTGGCATTCATGATGGAAAGGTGCACATGTGGAAGAAGAGCTTCAAGGAAGCTATCACGTTTGGGTCTAGAATTGATACACTCTACTAGGTTGGAGGAATTCCACTGGGAGCAATGACATGAGATGCTATCCGATAGACCGATAATGGCACTGAATATGAGTCGAACGAGTTCAAGAACTTTTGCAGAGGAGCAAGCATCAAGAGGGAGACCACAATGTTTGTGGGCTACAACGAAACTTTGAAGGCCTATAGATTTTATGTGCCCGATCAAAGGGAAGTGGAGATATGCCAAGATGTCACCTTTGATGAAGATGCTTCCTTGGGGAAAGTAGTAAATCTTCTGAGATCTGAGGAAGATTATGAAGCAAGGCCTGCAAATCAAGAGGAACGGAAGGATGAGACGATGCCTGATATTGAAGGACCGATGGACCCGATTGATCCACCTCCTTCACTGGGAAAGAGACCATCATGGCTCAGGGACACTCTCGAGGATGTTGAGGGACATAATGTCATATGGCCCCAAGGGGGACATTCCGTGAAAGCAAGAAGCTGAGTAGATACCAAGGGTATCTAGCAGCCATGAGTACTATTGAACAATCTGAGCCTAGATATTTTGAGGAAGCCGTAACGCATCAAGTCTGGAAGGATGCTATGCACGAAGAGTATGAGTCCATAATGAAGAATGATGTCTGGGATGTGGTTCCAAGATCGGAGGACAATGCATTTGTCACCTCAAAATGGCTCTACAATATCAAGCATGGATCTGATGAAAGTGTTGAAAAGTTCAAGGCAAGATTCGTTGCTCGTGGCTTCTCTCAAAAAAGAGGCATAGACTATGATGACATATTTGCACCTGTGACCACCATCCGATCTATCATAGCCCTTGCTGCTACACAAGGATGGAGTCTTCATAAGATGGATGTAAAGACCACATTTCTGCGTGGTGCGATAAAGGAAGAGGTGTATGTGGAGCAACCTCTGGAGTTCGACGTCCAGGATCAGGATACCCATGTCCACAGGTTGAAGAAAACCCTCTATGGGTTGAAGGAAGCACCTAGAGCTTGGTACGAGAGGATAGATAGCTACTTGATGAAGCTGGGCTTCACTCATAGTAATGTTGATCCGAACCTTTACTTCAAGGTTGATAGGGGGAAGCCTCTCATTCTGGTGTTGTATGTGGATGACCTCTTCCTGACAGGTGCTAACCCTCTTATTCATCAGTGCAAGAGGGAGCTCGCTGTTGAGTTCGAGATGAAGGACCTAGGGTTGATCCACTATTTCCAAGGCCTAGAGGTTTGGCAGAGACCTGGCAAGATTTTCCTTTCTCAAGGAAAATACATTGTGAAGCTTCTGGAAAGATTTAGTATGGTGGACTATAAGTCCGTGTCGACACCGATGGAGCTCAACATTAAGAAGTTGAGTGGCAGCGCTGTTGGGCGCGTCTTAGCAAATCCTACTAAGTATCGTCAACTCGTAGGGGCCCTGATGTTCTTAGTGAACACCCGTCTAGATATATGTTTTGCAGTGAACACTTTGAGTCAACAGATGGTTGAGCCTCATCACTTTCACTGGGTTGGTGCCAGGAATCTTCTGAGATACCTTCGAGGCACGATAAACCATGGGCTGAGATACACTGCCGGGAGCGTGACACTCCTTGGATATACTGATGCCGATTGGGCTGGCAGTGTGGTGGATCGTAAGAGCACATCGGGATGCTGCTTCAATCTTGGTTCTGCTTCGATCTCATGGATGAGCAGGAAGCAGAAGTCGGTGGCTTTGAGCACCGCCGAGGCCGAATACATTGCAGCAAGTATGGCCTGTTGTGAAGCAGTTTGGTTGCGAAAGCTCTTTAGTGAGCTGTTTGGACATGTGCTAGATACCACTGTGATACTCTGTGATAACCAGAGTGGGATTCGTATGACTGAGAATCCTGTGTTCCACGACCGATCCAAGCATATTGATATCAGGTACCACTTTATCCGGGATATGGTACAACGAGGCGCCGTAAGGCTCGATCATATAGGAACTGATGAGCAGGTCGCAGATATTCTCACTAAGCCCCTGGGGAAGGTCAAGTTCTTAACCTTCCGTGAGAGTCTTGGTGTCGTGGAAAGACCCTATGATGTGGGTCCTGTTGGACGATGAGCTCTGGGAGCTCTGGGGGGCTTTGGGGATAGCTTCTCGGAGTTATAAGCACTCATAATGCTTCTGCCCCACCCTTGTGATTATTGAGCTGGTTTGCCTCTCATTTATCTGTGCCCCGTATGCATCCTACCCATTGAGTTTAGGGCTCATGGGAAGTACCTCTCATTTGGCCAATGAGGTGGGAAAAGCTAGAGACTAGTAGCAAAGACTGATGGATGCATCAGAGATTGCCGTACTCTCTATCTAGGATGGCACGGTCCAACCACTTGATCTGGGATCAAGTATAGTGAGGTTTCAGACCTCCAACTGACTTCAGGTCAAGTAAACCAACCTCAGGTTGGGATGAGACTTTTTGAGTCTAATAGAGGTTTCGAACCTCTAGGCTGAATCTGTTAGCCGAGGGATGATGTCTTTGTGACTGACCCACTATTGTTCTGAAATAAAGAGGCCAACAAAGCAAGTTATGGTGGGATGACACACGATGTTTGATTGCACTGGTGGATGGAGTTCTCCCTAGTTGAGAGGGAGTGTTAAATTTGGACAACTAGGTCCAAACTCCATCTTGTGATGCTCAGATGAAGATTCCAATATTTGTATTGGATTCCTCCCTCAGAGAGGTGTAAAATTGATCTAAAATTGATTTTAATCTGATGAGTAGAACATTTATTTTGAATTTATTATTTATAATAAATTTAAGTGCAGGTCGGCCTTAAGGTTTTTACCCCTAGCAGATGTGTCACACACCTCTCATGATTGGTATTTATAGGGTCAACGTTGGAGCATTTTTCCACTCATCTCATCACTCATCTCCTCCTCTTATATGAGCATCTGAGAAGCAGGTTCATCTCACACGTGGGAAAGAAGATCGAAGTTTACCACAACAAGAAGGTCGAAGTTTACCGCAGCAAGAAGGACGAAATTCACTACAGCCAGAAATCTGCAGTTAGGGTTTCTGGGGAAGTTTGACCAGCGTTGACTTTGGTCAACGCATGGTCCAATTAGGCTGAATTTGGGAGGAGACTTCGATCTAAGGAGGCCGTACTCTTTGGCATAGAAATCGAAGTCAAAGGTTGACCAAAAGTTGAGCTGCGTTTACTTTTAGTGCTGCTGCCCTGCATTGCCTTTTCTGGGCAGCGTTGACTTTTCTGAGGTTGACTTCTGAGTTGACCGTGTGACTGTTTTGAGGACTGTTGTGACAAATGATGGGTTGTATGACCGTGAAGTCTTTGTTGGTTGAAGCATCATGTTTACCGCCTTAATGCACCATCACCTTTATCAGTTTCTGACTTGTCTTCTAAAGGATCACTAGTATGTTCTATTTTCATTTTACTTGTAAATTCATGTGATTGCTGTTGATAAAAGTAAAGTTGCATCAAGCATAGAACATCTACATAAATTTACATTAAGACTACTTCCTCTAATTTTTATTGTTCATCCATAAGTAAGCTGACTACGAGGTGGACTTGAACCATTATTAACACGCTAGTGTAGTGCTACCTAATTGTGTTTAAGAAGCATAAGGGGCAGGGTTGGTACAAGGCCAACTTTTCTATCATCTAATGCCATGCCCACTACTACGTTTTGATCCTCTTTTGGCCTTAGGATATGGTTTCCCATTAGTTCATTTGATTCTTTCTCATCCACAATCTCATCCTACATTGCATCCAACCTGCTACTTTGTAATCACATATCTCTCGTAACCCCACTCCAGTGTGTTCATTAGACCTCATTGAGGTGCCTTGACTACTACTCTTTATTGAGCTATATTTTATCATCAACCCTTTTTTTCACAACCATCCGCTCGCCAACTCACCTTTCCCATTGAAATTCTCCAACTCTCTCATCCTCACTTCACTACTCTCTTCCTCGTTAATCTCATTTTGAACTCCTCATTGCCTTCTTCATTTGCTCACATCTAGTTCAACCACCACTCATTAGTTATCTCTACTTCCTCAAAACTTATTCAACTTGGTCTTTAGCTTTTCTGTCCTTCAGGATCATTTAATACTTTGAGCTATCCTATTTTCCAACCCCATTATAACCCATTACTTAATACAAAGTTATACACCACCATGATGAAAATGTCAATAGGAAATAACTTTTCCTTCGTTAACAATTCTTGTACAGTTTGTATTCACTGATGTCTCTCAAAACCCCTTCTCCTTAGCTTTTGAGTACAACTAGTAAAATTCATGGGATTTATGTTTTTCGAATATCAAATTTTTTCGTTTCCCTCCCTCTATTTCCCTCGTTGCAGGGTTTTTCCAGGAAAGGAGGAGGAAGGGCGCGTCCATGCTGCAGTAGGTCTGATCCAATACACTTGATTGAACTCAAGAAATTGGATTCGGTTGAACTCAAGAAACTGGATTCACAGTGCATAATCGTGGTGATTTCATTTTACTTATGGAATTTTCAGTTGAACTTGGAAAATTGGATTCCTGGTGCCTCAAATCGTTGCGAATTCATTTTACAGAAGGAATATATCACTTAAAAACTCTCTAGACTAGCCCAACGAGGCACTCAAGGGGTTGTATGTTCAAGATTTCACGGAGGAAGACGAAGCTGAAGGCATGGGCGATAATATGTTTAAGATTCTGTTGATTCTCCTCTGTTCATGAGCTATTCCTACAGAAAACATGCCATCTTGTAGCATGTCTACCATGCCCAGAATTCAAAATTTGATGCTAAGCCAAATGAAATGGTAATTGTCCAACACATTTTAGCGATTTGTAAGAACCGTGGGATAACTATCACCAACCAGTGAATTGATACCAATTAGAAAGAATTTATGCACATTTTAAACCCTTTGGCGATTACAACCTGAGATGTCATTGGTGTGGGTGCCTCTGCTACTTTGCTGGTATTTAACAATGAATTGGGATTCACCAACCGCAACATAGAATCTCTCTGCAGCGTTGGACGATCTACCAAGAAGGGCAAAAGACAAGGAGGCTACATTGGCGATAAAGGTATTCATTTCTTAAAACCTGTACTCATAAAACAAAAGGAAATTGGGATGATAGGGAGGTTTTTCAATCCTTGACTATCTACTGTTTAGATCAAATGTAATATCTATTTCTAAATTTGTAGAGACTGGGTTTGAAAACTTCGGGCTGGCGCCCCTGCAGTTTACACCCTCGCTGCTTGATCTGCTTACGCTGGTGGATCAAATTCAATTGCTGAATCAACGAATTCAATTGAATTTCCATCTTGATCCGTTGCGGGTGAACCTGCTTATGGCTATAGAACAAGGAGGGGTGCGCCTGGAACCGTTACTTGCACGGGAATGGGCGTTTATGCTACTGGTACTTGATAAGATGTGGGGTAACCTGGTGAAAGTGAATTGACTCAATCAACTCGATCAACTGCAATGACTGGACTGGGTTTAAAAACTTCGGGGAATGGCTGCTCATATGCAACATGTTATGAAAACAATATAAATTGGGGTGATCGGGAGCTTTTTCTAGCCCTGACTGTTAAGATAAAATTTGCACTAGGTATCTAAATTTGAAGAGTTTTGCTTTAACTACTTTGGCTCATGGTTGTTTAGGTGAAATACAGTATTAGCTGAGATAACATCAGATGAGCTCATATACGATACAAATTATATATGTTGAATAAAAGAATTTGGACTTTTGGACCTATAGAATTGGTTTGCAAATTGGATGCAAATATGTTCCCAAATTTTCTTGTTAGTTGTTTTGAAGAAAATTATTCATATTGATAATATCCTTGCATTAATATGTATGAACTGAATTCCTTTGTATACAAGTTTAAACCTTTTTTATCCCTCCATTAAATAGTTAGAAAAGCTAGAGTTTTAAAAACAAAGGTAGTTGTCTAGTTAGTCTAGATACTAGAACATGCAATTTCCATTGTAAGAGATGGAAAGTCTTCATGATTAGTCATATTTACTATTCAACTTGCACTTTAATGGATGTGCACTATTCTCAAATGAAAATTGTTCAATGCTATGTAAGTAGAGTTGGATTTGTTTCTTAGTTGCAATCAATATGTAGTCATGTTGTTGTCCTATACTACTTGAGATGAAACATTGCTTGGACAATAGCATTCGTGGAATTTAATATAAATTGACAAAGTAACTGAATAAGTAACAGAGTTATTTTCTGTGGAAAAACTTCAAAGAAAATGACCATTCTTTTAGAAATGGATCGGGACAATGCATGTGTGAATGTTTATAATGAAAAAAATGGTACAAGAATCAGTGTAAGGGTTTGTTCGGGACTTGGGAGATGTTTGAAATGTAAATTTTGGGCTTCACTGATATTTTGTGTTAGTATGCATGTATGTGATTGAGGCATGATTGACCTAATCGATGGAAAGGAAAGTGGAAATTTTCAAGTTACAGTTATATGGATATAGTTTCTTATGTTATAGGGAAGGACTTCATTTTCCTTTATCTGTGTACCTGGAAATGTGTCTGATTTCATAGGAAAAATCAAATCTTAAAGGTAAGACTATTGTCATTATCTAGTGATTCAATTGGAGTGAGGCGTGACTTAAGATCAGTGATTCAATAATTTGCATTATAAGTTAGTCTAGATACTAGAACATGCAATTTCCATTGTAAGAGATGGCAAGTCTTCATGATGAGTCATGCTTACTATTGAACTCGCGCTTTAATGGATGTGCACTATTCTAAAGTGCAAATTGTGCAATGCTATGTAAGTAGAGTTGGATTTGTTTCTTAGTTGCAATCAATATGCAGTCATGTTGTTGTCCTATATTACTTGAGATGAACATTGCTTCGACAATGGAATTCGTGGAATTCAATATAAATTGACAAAGTAACTGAATATGTAACAAAGTTATTTTCTGTGGAAAAAATTCAAAGAAAATGACCATTCTTTTAGAAATGGATCAGGACAATGCATGTGTGAATGTTTATAATGAAAAAAATGGCACAAGAATCGGGCAGGGAGGGCTTGTTCAGACTGGGAGATGTTTGAGAATGTAAATTTGGGATTCAACGCTTCTTGTGTTAGTATGCCTCGTTTTGATTGAGGCATGATTGATCAATTTATGGAAAGGAAATTGGAAATTTTCAGTTACAGCTATATGGATATAGTTTCTTATGTTATAGGGAAGGGACTCCCTCATTTTCCTTTATTCTGTACTGAAACATGTGTTCCATTTCTTAGGAAAAATCAATTTTAAAGGTAAGAATGTTGTCATTATCTAGTGACTAATTGGAGTGAGGCATGACTTAAGATCGCTGATTCAATAATTTGCATTATA